>CAJQZJ010004763.1:4066442-4106292 GCA_907164525.1 Lophiomys imhausi
GCCTGAAATTCTTTCTTCCATCTCTTGTATTCTGTTGGTGATGCTATCTGTAGTTCCGATTCTTTTCTTAAGGTTTTCCAGTTCTATGGATGTCTCAGATTGGATTTTCTTCATTGCTTCAACTTCCCTTTTCAGGTCTTCCATTCCTTTAAGTGCTTTATTCATTTCTATCACCTCCTTTGCAGTACTTTGTTGTTGCTCTCTGAGGTATTTGATTTCCTCCCTTAGGCCTTCTTTACTCTTGTGGTGCGACTCGAGTGCAGGCTGGATATCAGGCAGACAGGCGGGGCCGCTGGTCTGTGGCTGGAGCCGTGGGCTGGATCTGCTCCTGGGCTAGATCTCTAGCCAGAGCTCCTCTCCAGACCGTTGACGGAGCTGGCTGATCTCAGGGTTGTTACTTTAGATTTTTTTATATCAAGACATATCAACTCCTGACAGCACCCCCTATTCTCCTCCAAGTAGAAGATGAGCATCGAAGAATATCCAGTAGGAGATGATTGAATTAGTCACAAGCCTATCTCTTGGTAGGAAAAGCCCCTTGCCCCGACTGTAGACAGAATGCTGTCCAAAAAGGACAAAACTTGGAAGCAGGTAAGTCGACAGCCTAGCTCTGCCAAGACAGGGTAGGTAAGTCCTTCATAACCCCTGCTCTACAATCAATGTCTGTCAGAGAAACGGGGCCAAATGACTGAAGATCGATGCTGTAATGTATGGAGAGAAAATGGGAACTGTCCAGGCAGCCACAGGTATGTCATTTCTTAGTTTGGGAAGCTGCGGGCCCTGTACTTCTATAAAATCAGATATATTTATCCCTCTCAGGTCTCTGAGGTGGTTGAAGAACAGATAGCTAGAGTGTCATAATTTAATTTTGAGTTGTTTAGGAGTCAAGAGAGTGTTTGAGATCTAAGAAGATACTTTTAAAATTGTGTTGCAAGTTAGTATGAATGTTGAGTCAGATATCACCTTTAAACTCATGGAGATGTTCAGATAGTAGAATGTTAAAGTCAGGTACCAAATACATATGGACTGGTCATTGGGAATGTATGCTAAGCCATATAACCCTCATAACTGTGGTCTAATTACCTCTGTTGTACTGTATTTATTTGGTATTATAAGAGAAAGAGCCATTTGTTGGACTGAAAGGGGAAACTGTAGGGGGAAATAAGATATACCTTAAACTTAAAAGAAATAAAAAGGGAAGAGGATGGGGGGTTGAGGGTGGGAGGGTGGGACTGGAGGGGGAATAGGGAGGGGACTGCGATTGAGATGTAACTTGAAGAAATAAAAAATAAAGGAAAAAAATATACAGATGCCTGGGCATAGTGGTGCATACCTTTAATCCCAGCACTTGGAAGGCAGAAGCAGGTGGATCTCTGTGAGTTCAAGGCTAGCCTGGATATGCAGCAATACACAGCAACCGTGTCTCGAAAAACCAAAAAAAAAAAAAAGTATAAAGAATTAGAGGACGACAACAGAGGAGACAGATAGTAAACAGCACTAAAGTGTTGTAATGTACTTGTTCTAAGTTCCAGGGAAGGAAAAGTATCCTCAGACACATGCTGGAAATGCTGTAGTAATTTCAGAAAGACTATAAAGGAATGTGATATTAGAAGTAACAAAAGAAAAGCCTGATATCAAATGAATCAATGGAGGAGAAAAAGAAATATAGCTAGAAGAAACAGGATTCTGATATGTAGTCCTTGCTCACTTGGAACTCATTATGTAGCCAAAATGACCTTGAAATCTAGACAGTCCTCCTGTCTCCACTTCCTAAGTGAGGGATCCCAGGCATGAAGTACCACTCTCTGTTATGTACTGCTTGATTGCGATTGAATGGAGGGCTTCGTGAATATTACTCAAACACTCTACCAAGGAACCTTAATCCCTACCAATACAGTTTTTAGAAACTGAGCCTGTGACTGAAGTTTCCCATAAAGCAAACTCTGTATCTAAATGGCTTCACTACTGAATTCTAGCATGCACTAAAAAAATAAATAAATAAATAAAACCAATTGTAAAACTCTTAAAAAAAAAAAAAAAAGAAAGACAGCACCTTCAACAAATGGTGCTGGTCAAACTGGATGTCTGGGTGTAGAAGAATGCAAATACATCCACATTTATCACCCTGAACAAAACTAAAGTCGAAGTGTATCAAAGACCTCGACATAAAACCAGATACACTGAACTTTATGGAAGAGAAAAGTGGGGAATAGCCTTGAACTCACTGGCACAGGACACAGACAACTTTTTGAACTGAACACTAACAGTGTAGGCACTAAGTCAACAATTAATAAATGGGATCTTATCAAACTGAAAAGCTTCCATAAGCCAAAAGACACCTTCAATCAGACAACTCTAGGTCTGATAGAGAACTAATATTCAAAATATATAAAGAATTCAAGAAACTGGATATTTGAAAAATATCCAATTAAAAATGAGGTACAGATATAAACAGATAATTCTCAATAGAGGAAACTCAAACAGCTGAGAAACACTTAAAAATGTTCAACATCCTTAGCCATCAGGGAAATGCAAATCAAAACTACTTTGAGATTCCATCTTACACCTGTCAGAATGGCTAAGATCAAAAACAAAAGTAACAGTTCCTGCTGGTAAGGACGTGGAGCAAGGGGAAAACACTCCTACATTGCTGGTGGGAATGAAAACTTATATAGCTATGGAAATCAATATGGTTTCCAGTGGTGGGTCTAGGTTGCATTAATTGAGTTGTTCGCCCTTGGAAATCTCCAAGCCACACAGGCTGATGCTAAGACAAAAGGTTGCTCTCCACAAACTGACAGTGGGGTCCTATTGCTCAGGGCAACATTCACACAATGGATTGAACATGGAGAAGTTGAGCTGGTGCCTACGTGGAACCTTCACCCCTATGTTGTAGGCAGAAGGTTAGTTATTGTGAAGTTCAAATGTTGATTTCCATACCCCCCATATCTGATTGCAGCCCTCGTTCTGAGAATTTCCAGTCTCAATGTTGCTGGTCCTCAATTGTCTTCTGATATGTCAATAAAGCAGCTTATAGCTAAGAACTGTGTAGGGAAGAGAGCAGGGCTGGACTTCCTGCCTTCCAGGGGAGGAGGAGTTAGAGGACGAAATGGGATTCAGCCACAGTCAGAGGTGCAAGAGAGATCCAGAGAGAGCCAGCTGAAGCAGGAAAGCCACAAAGAGCAAGTATCTCTGGGATTTATGCTGGGAGGAAGCCAGGTTACCTTAAGGGGTTAAGAATAGAGTAATAACTGACCAGTTCTTGTGTTATGAAGTTTGTATAACAAATAACATAATAGGGTTTCAATTATTTGGGGGACACCCAGGTTAAGAGAAAAAGTGGGAAGTAAGTACAATTACATAAAGTTACATTAACACTGTGTGATTGTCTCATTGGTGCAGGAAGGACTGCAGGGTCCTGAAACAGAAGTATGGACACCAACCCAGCCACAAAACCTTTGACCTATGACCTGTCCTGCCTGTTAATACTCTAGGGCAACGTAGCACAGAACTCATGGGAATAGCCAACCAATGTCTGGTTTGACTTAAGGCTCAATCCATGAGAAGAAGCCCACACGCAGGCACTGTTTGGGTAACCTTGAACCAGAGGCCAGATAGCTCAAAGACCTAGGGAAAAATCAAACATGACTGGTCAAATAAATAAATAAAAACTGCACACAATAAAATGATTCCTAATGATATTCCTCTATGTTCCTAGATCAATGCCTTATCCAGTCATCATCAGAAATGTTCCCCCAGCAGCAGTTGGGAACAGATGCAGAGACACACAGCCAGACATTATGCAGAGAGGGTGTCTAAATTAGAGGTCTCCACCAAATCCCTCCCTGAGACATAAGGGAACCCCACAGAAGAGGAGGCAGAAAGATTATGAGAGTCAGAGGGGATGGAAGACAGCAGGAGAACAAGGCCCTCTGAATCAGCTAAGCAAAGTCCACATGAGCTCGCAGAGACTAGAGTAGCAGACACAGGGCCTACATTGGATCTGTACCAGGTCCTCTGTATATGCATTATACCTATTAGCTTAGTATTTTTATGGAATTCCTGACTATGAGGATGGGCAGGTCTCTGACTCTTTTGCCTGCTCTTGTGGCTCTTTTTCCTCTTTTCCTGTTGGGTTGCCATGTACAACTTTGATATGAAAGGTTTTGCTTCATTTTATTATATTTTATCTTGTCATGTTTGCTTGTTATCTCTCAGAAGCATGTTCTGTTCTAATGAGAGACAGAAAGGGAGCAGCTCTAGAGGGGAGGGCAAGTGGGGACAAAGTGGGAGGGAAAACTATAATCAAGATATAGTATATGAGAAAAGGATCTATTTTCAATTAAAAAGAAATATCCAGGATGAAAAGAACATGCAGACTTAAACAACAGAGGCAGCACTTCCCTTTGCGAAGGCTCAACTCTAGTTTCTATGTGAAATTGCTTCATTTTATTTCTATTTGTGAATGTCCACCTTCCACTCTAGCTTATGGAGATTTTTATTCATTGTATTTACTAATCCTTTAAACACATGGGCTATAAGCCACATAAGTTATCAATGCAGATGCAAAGACATATTCTGATTAATAAGAAAAGTACTAGAGAACTAACTGGCAGTCATATGATCTCATGGTGGGTGTTTCTCTATTTAAACACAAAAGAGAAGAAAACATTTCCATCCTTCTTTTTGCCAGTACTGGGGATTGAAGCCAGGCCTCACACATACTAGGCACATGTCCCACGACTGAGCTGTAGCCTCAGTCTCATCTTCTCTCTATCACCCCTCAAACCATTGTGGCGACATATAACTTCCGGACAACAGAAATTGCATATTGTGTCCATAGATATGTGTCGCTGGATTAACCCCACCATACTTCATTTTCTACTTCAAGGTATTCAGCTTGCCTCAGTGATTCCAATGGGTCTTCTGAGTAAAATAACATTTTTCCTTTTCTATCATTTATTTTGTTTTCTCAGACCTTGGGACTCTTAAATAGCCTTAGTTCCCCAACATTTATCAATGCCTGCTTACATAACACAGAAAGCGACATCAGAAGGTACAATTGAGGTGAAACATTATCAGGCTTAAGGGAAGAGTGACATTCTCTTTCTCTTTTCTTTCTCTGTCTGTGCAGGAACCAGACCGAGATTGAAGGCCAGAGAATGAATTCCAACTCTCCTACATCAGTGTACAAACTTATCCCTCATTTTTATTTGTTTGTTTGTTTTGGATTGGGTTTTTCCAGACAGGGTTTCTCTTTATATCCCTGGCTGCCCTGGACTTGCTTTGTAAACCAGGCTGGCCTCGAACTCACAGGGATCCACCTGCCTCTGCCTCCCGAATGCTGGGATTAAAGGCATGTGCCACCACACCAGCTTCTGTTTGCTTGTTTTAAATATGGATACAGACAAAAAATTCAAATAGATGATTTCCAGGAACCTCCCATCTCTACAACCTTACAGTATTCCTCCCAAGTGGAAATGTCTTGCAAGGGTTCATGTCCCATTCCTCTGTCTTTAATTTGCATTCTTAATACTGTAATAGGTACTCAGCAGGCATTTAATAAATTGGGATTGTTACTGTTTCTGGCACAGACACCACTAGTGTTACATTGTCACCCAAGTAGTGAAATGGAAAGGCTCTGCATTCTCTATGGTCCCAGGTGGCAGGAGACAGACTAACACAGTAAGAACGTTCCCCATAGAAAGGGTCAAATGAACAGGACCCACTACTTTTGGGGCTCTGAGGATCACAAGACAGTCTTGTGTCAGAAGCCTGTGTCCTTGGAATGTGGAAGAGCCAGAAGCTTGCAGGGAAGCTGGGGAGACTGAGAGTGGATTTCTTTCTATGGTTCTTCCCATCCTCAATAACATTCCTATCTAACTGGACTTTACATGGAAAAAAAAATGAAATGGAGAAGATTTCCAAATAGACAGATGTGATCGGCTCATAATGGCTTGCTAAGACTGATGAATATGGGTGACTGTAAGAAAATAATGTTTGGAAGTTTTTTTTAATTCTGTGGAGAATCTGAAGGCACACCAACTGGCAAATAGGATTTGAACAAAATTCACCCAAACTTTAAAAAAAAAAAAGGAGGTCCAACTAGCACTTGTTAACTATGTATCTACTTCCTTGGGATACAGCTGCATCCCTGATCTAAAAGATAAATGGTGAGCTAAACAGAGTTAATGTGTTTAAATGAGATAAAACTTTTTTCTTTTTTAGCTTTTTTTTTTTATCACTAAGCTAATCCCCAATGGAAATTGTTTCCTTTACAGAAAATGATGACATGGGTCTTGAGATGGCTTCTTTCTAGATGAAGATAATTTGCCTTACTGAGTTCAGTGGGGAAAATATTTGCCTTCATACCTACACAAAGTACTAACTATAGTTAAAGACAAAAATATCTTCAGATTGTATCATAAAAATTCAACACATCGATCATCTAAATAACATCTGTCAATAAGAGAAAACTTAAAAAAATAGCATTATTTTGAGCAGGATATAGAGTGGAAACCATGTATCAGAGCATTTTTATACCTCCTGGATTTAATTCACTAAATTGGAACAACCCATGTAGGACTGGCATAGTCTCTTAAGCTCTCACTTGCTCTTACCTCAGGAACCACTGTCTATAACACCTAAGGCAACTCAGAATGTGCTTAACCTATCAGTAAAATCATGAAGGGAAAACCAAGCCCCCCCCCCCAAACACACACAGTGTGGGAAGTGGCAAGCCAGAAAGTTAAAGAGAAATGAAGCTGTGCTGGGATTAGCTTCAAAAGGTAGCTCTTGCCTAAAATAAACACTTTATCATGTTTTCCACTGAATACAAAAGAAGCATATTTTGTCCTAGAAGATAAAACAATATAGAAGAGATTCTGATGTCCCTCCTCATAAGAAAACAAAAGTCCTACAAATAGGCTGCCACCCTTATGATGTCATGTAACACCATCAACAAAAGTCTCTTTCACCAGAAAGCATAGTTGCATTAGAAGTTAGCCAACTCCATGACACTTTCCTATTAAAAGTCTAACAGATATTTAAATTCGTTTATTAGCCACAGGAGATTAGTTCCATAATCTCAATGACATTAAAATACTCATACGCTAAAGTCCCTTAAGTAAGCTGGCAGAGGATATGTATACAGTCTATGCATAACTGTCCATATGCTTTGTATCTCTAGAGTGCCTGAAACACCTAATAAAGTTTGACTGGTAATAGGAACAGATGTGTAACACCCTCACACACACCCAGATGCCATCACACCCTAGGAGGGAGGATCCAGCAGCTGCTGCAACTGCCCTGTCACTGTCACCACAAGCAGAGCAGCAAAGGCAGAGGCACAGCAGCTTTCTGCTGCCCCCATACCACCTCTGGGTTGTAGCTGCTGAGGCTGGCACCAGTACACAGGGTGATCTTCTGGTCATAATGCATGCCCAGCAGGTCATCCTTCCAAAGAAGGTTTGCTCAACGGGCCCAGTGAAATAAACGGATATGGTTTGACCAACAGGAATGACATCAAGGAAAATGCATTTGTATATCAGATGGCTCAGAGAATGAACCCCAAGACGCTGGAGGAGCTGGAGAAGCTGGAGTGAAGAAGAAAGGGACTGGAGACAGTCGCTGCTACAGGCCCTAATGGATCCAGTTAGCAGCAGTAACTATGCAGCCGGCTGTAACCACTGGGAAAGCCTCTTGCTCTTGGGGAGCACTTACGAGGAGATGACCAGAATAGCTAGAAGAGATGGTATTAGAGAGATTTCCTGAGGCAAGGTGCAACAAAGCCAGCCCTATCGCAAGTGAACGCTCCTGACCAACACATGGGAATCCTGTGGGTGCCTCCCATGGTTTTCAAACCTGCCTGTTCAGGGCGAAGTGAGGGTACATCTGATGACTAGGATGCAGAATGAGGTAGCAAAAGTGAGGTAGAATTTGTGGGGCTCAGATCATCATGCCATATGTGCTCCTCACCTAAGGGGCCTAGAGAGAATGGCAATGGCAGGATAAGGAAAAGTCAAGATGAGACACAAGGTCAGCAGCCACCTTGTGGCCAACACCTACCACTGAAACTTCATTTTCACACACAGTTGCACATTTTCACACAGGAGGCAAACAAACCCAAACACAAGTGTCAAAGAGAAATACAGATCCACCAGCTGAGAAGGCCACTGACCATATAGGAGGCTGAGCAAGGAGGGCCCAAGTGAATGAACCTTACAGGCTCTGTCATCCATCCACTCTGGTGATTGAGTAAGGAGACATAAATACACAATTCCGCAATAAGAAACGAACAAGGGGCCAGGGAATTGACTTAGTGGGTTGTCTAGTCTGACAGTGAGTTCAGTCTCCTGGACCTATGTGGTAGAAGGAGAGAGCCACCAGTTGCTCTCTGGTCTCCACAAGCGTTCGAGGCAGGGTGCCGCACAACACACACATATTGAAATCTGAATTTGGCATGTGTCTATGCATGTGTTCAAGAATCCTCCCACATCTGTCACATCGCATGGCTTTCCACACAATATGACACGCACTTCTGAGCAAGTTTCATCTTTATGTTTAATTGATCTCTGGTTCATTATATTTGATAATCAGCTGTAAAAGCATAGAGTGCTAGATAGTATTTTTATGCTTTTTGCAAAACTACTTCACTCAAATGCAAGTTCCTATGTAATGTTTGATATGATCAGCAATATTTTATATATAAAGATGTTATTTATCCCTCATGTCCGTGCTACTTATAACCACTCTTTCAATTGAAATTTTTTCATACATTTTAATCATTTTCCCACTCCTCCAATTCCTCCCAATTCCTCCTCACCTCTCTATATACTCAACTTTATTTTCCTTTTCCCCCTCTCTTTAGGAAACAAAAAACAAAAACCAAGAACCACACACACAAAGATTACATTTTATAGTCAGCCATTTAACTTAATTTTTAGCAAGCCTTCTCAGTTTATTGGTTATAAATAATAGCAGTCTTTTTAGATTTTTTTCAGATATATGTCTCAGTATGCACCCTTGGTTTGCCTTGAACTCATAGAGCTCCACCTGTTTCTGACTCAAAGTGCTGAATCTAAAGGAGGGTGCCACTACACCTGGCTGAATCTCAGCTTTTATTTATCTGCATTTAAGATAGCCAAATTAAAGAAGGGAAAATTATGTGCTCAGGTAACTGGATAACATTTTAATATAGTATCTGTGAAATATTTCAAAATGTACCAACACTGAAAATATTTCTTGTTTACCTGACATCCAAATTGCATTTTTATTGGATATATTTGTCCACTCTTGTTTGCATCACTAACATTGCAAAGATCATCCCAAATAATGAGCACAGTGATGCTAATACTAGCTCAGATTACTAGCAATTACTTTATGGTATATCATTCTGTAAATTAGTAAAACCAGCAATTATTGTAAGGGTAGTCCTAGAACAGCATCTGGCCTACAGTATGAACTCAGTGGGTTATCAACTGAATAAACAGTTATGATTTATTAACAAAGTTCATTGAACTTTGGCAAAATTATATTGCTTACATTGTACTGTTTTGCTAAACTATGATGGATACTTAGCTCAATAGGAAAAGTAAGGTAACCATATATAAAGTAATATAAAAAGTTAATAGCAATCAATTCTAGATTGGGTTGGGCATGCTGGCATGCACCTGTGGTCCTAAGTACTCAGGAGGCTGAAACAGCAAGATCACTTCAGTCCGAGAGTTCAAGGCCACCCTGGGTAATGAAGTAAAACCTGTCTCAATGTATCAGCATTAGAATAATTCCATTTAGGTTGACATCTAGCCTCTGCTTTTTTCTTTTAAAATGACTTTCTGGTTCTAGACATTTCTGCTGAGTCTCACTTTGAACATCTAAAAAAAAGAAAAAAGAAAAGACTCACAGAATGTGTCTACCCCACGAAGCTGTTGTAAATCCCAATGGGGACAGTTAGTGGATAGTTAGCACAATGCCTGGCACACAGCATTTTAACACATGATAAAATTCAAGATAACTGCCATTCACTGAACACTTAGCAAGAGTTTACACCGTCCCAAGTTGTATTATATATTTTAAACAATGGTAACACCATTCACCTCTTTTCTCTACTTCAGAAAATTTAAAACCAAGACAATAATCTGACTTTTCCAGAAGTCTGTAAATTGGTAATAACAGAGGACTTGCAAAAGTCCTAAACAGGCCATAATTTTCAAATTAAATGCCAAGCATATCAGTATTCCCAGGTATGTAGAGTTTCCGTTCTTGCCAATGGATTACCACAAGCACAATGACTTCAACAACACAAAGGGATTACCTCCCAGTCTCTCAAAAGTTATGTGGGTCTCTGCTTAACATCACCAGGTTCAAGTGTGATTCTGCATGGGGAAAGATCTTTTTCAGACACTCAACAGACAAATAAATCCACATGCAGACTCATTCAGGTCCTCAGAGATTCATTGCTCGTAGGACTGAGATCCCTGTTTCCTTGAGTCCTAAGAGGATGACTCTTTGCATCTAAGGGTCAACTTATCTCTTGGCTTGTCACCTTCTCCTACATCTTCAAAGCCAGCAAGAGCAAAGTGACCCCTCTGTCAAATCTCCCTAGTCTCTTCCTCACACTCAACACTCCAATCTACCTCTCCTGCTTTGAAAGGCTTAGTGATTTCATTGGGCACACCTGCACACTCAGTGTAAGCTCTTGATTTTGTAGCCAGCTGACAAATGACTGAATGCCATCTGCAAAAGCCCTTTAGAGGAGCACCTTAATTGCTGTTTAACTGTGGGCATTCTTTGTAGGATATCTTTAGAATTCTTGCTAATACATATGTGAACTTTCAGACACTCACTATCAATTATTACTAAGTTTAGTCTTAGTGGTGATGAGACTCAGATGGATTTTCAGTTGACACTAGTGAAAATTAATTTCTTTTACTTATACATTAAAATTTATTTTTAGGAAAAACAAAAACAAAAAAGTTATTTTTAGGGACTGGAGAGAGGGCTCAGTGGTTAAGAGCACTGATGTTCTTCCCAAGGACCCAGGTTCAAATCCCGGCACCCACATGGCAGTTCACAGCTGTCTGTAATTGTCAGACGTGGTGGGGCACACCTTTAATTCCAGCACTCAGGAGGCAGAGGAAGGTGGATTTCTGTGAGGTCAAGGCCAGCCTGGTCTACAAAGTGAGTCCAGGACAGCCAGTGCTGCACAGAGAAACTCTGTCCCCACCCCCCCCAAAAAAAATGCATGAGCTGGGCTCAGATGTTTAATGTTTAACTGGCAAAGTGCCTGTTTTGCAAATGTGAAGACCTGAGTTCTGATCCCCAGTACCTACATAAAAGCCAGGCATTTGGAGGACCAGAGGAAGGTGGGTCTAGCCAGTTTAGCCAACTGGTGAGCTCCACATCCAGTGAGGGACCTAGTTTTAGAAAATAAGTGATAGAGAAGAGATCCCTGCTACTGACCCCCAGCCATGCACCTGAATACATGCACACAAACATGTGCATTCATCACACATGTACATACACCAATAAATAAATGTGGAGCCTGGCTGAATCCATCTCGAAAAAAGATTAGATTTTGTATTAAGCTTGACTCAGAGCTGACCTCCAGTTCCAGAACAACAACAAAATGTATTCCAGGGGTGTTCCCCTGTCATCACCAGACAGCTCACTCTGAGAAAGCACCCAAAAACTCTAAACAAACTTTCTGAAGGTCAAGCTGACCGCAGCTGGTTAGTCAGTAACAACAAGCCAATCAGAAGTGGACATGACTAGCTACCCAAATGTCATCCAATCATATGGTAAAGAACCTGCTTCTTTGTCTGAGTCTCTATATAATCTCTGTACTTTTGGGTCTGGGGGCTCTCAACTCGAACTGCTGTGTCAGTGAGTGTTGAGAGTCTAAGCTCTGAGCTTGAATAAACAACCCTCATGTATTTACATCAGAGTTGGCTTCTAGGTGGTCTTTGGGGTCTGGAGAACTGGGCAGAACATAAACACAAACACATGAAGGCAGGTGTGCCATCACATGCCTCTCTGCTACCACAGATTTGGGGGGTAAAGTAAGAGGATAAAGAGCTTGAGACCACCTGAACTACATAGAAAGATCCTGTCTCAAAAAAGAAAAAAAAATCTAACACAAGGAGAGCACATGAGGGAATCATAGCAGAGCTAGGACTCTCCTTCACATCCAGCCAGCTGAAGGCTCTGAAGATCTGAGCAACACCTTCTAGAGACCATTCCTGCAGTGTTCATTAGTTACCTCCCTGCTTTGCTCTTGTGCTTCTCATGGCTCCAGACATGAAACTCTCCAGTGAAATGAGATATGTGTGGTGAATGAGGGGCAAAAGGAGGAGAGAAGAGGGGAGCTGCTGTGGAAACAAATCAGAGCTCATTTCCCAACTAGCCAGAATGCACAGTCATACCGAGCAAACACAGACCAGAGGGACCATCACTTCCTGCTTACTCATTTAATCCTTTCAGACCACATAACTATATTAAATGCTATACAGTCACTGCTACATAAAGAATAGGGTAGCAGAACATGTTCTTGCAAATGACAAGGAAAATAAAATGCAGCTGTTCTAACCCACAATGCTTCATAAGTTCAGTTAGATGAGCTATCTTCACTCATACTTGCCAATTGTTTCTAAACTTTGGGCAAAGCGCTCTCACTAGGTTATATATCTTATGTAGGAATCATGATTTTTAAAATTTTATATATATATATATATTCATATACCTTGAAATTTTGATTACAACCCCAGTAAAGTATGGCCATATGGTTGATTATTTTAGTTCAAACCCCAAAGTCATCAGAGTGCCTTACTGGCTTTACTGGTCCACACTTTAATTAAACTGGTCAGTCATAATGTTTTACTTCGCTGAGGTTTCAAGACAGTCCTTTGAAGAGTTAGATAATTATGAAATTGTTTGTGGGTATGATAGTGGAATAGGTGTCCCTCCAATAAGTTTTAAATATATCCTCACTGAAGCAGTCTGGCTATTAAACCTGTTATTTGAGATTAATTTGAATAGTACAAAATGGTCTTTATTGCTAACCTTTTGCTCTCCCTGTATGTTTCTGAAGCTAAAAGGTTGGTTTCCATTCCAAGCCAGTGTTACCTATCAGAGTAGGTTCAGCTTCAGGCCCCCAGCTGAACCTGAGTTCTCCCCGTTCCCATCATTTACCCAAGAGGATCAGTGCCAATGTGAGGTGTCAGTAAGTTGAACTCTCAGAGCTAAGGGTCATCAAAAACAATTTAGGTGACAGCAGTGAGCTCTCTGGAGAAGGAATCTTGAGTCAGTCTCCTTTGGAAGCTGCTGTATGTGAGAGGGGAAGAGGGAAAACATATTAAGACAGGACTCTGAGCGGAAATCCCCAGGTCTCACCGGGCCACACAGGCTCCATCATTGGCTTTTTAGCTTAGTGGAAAGTTAAGTCCCTACCGTTAGTCCCAGCCCCCGCTGCTCCAGGCATTTTATTGACCATTAAATACAGGATTTTGCGTCACTGGCCAAGCCAAACCTGATGGGTTATCCAAACTCAGAGTATGATGAGACCTAAAATACCAGACGCTGATGCTTCTCTTTCCCTTGCCTGGGCAGCTCAGGTCTCCAATGTCCCAATTATTATAGCCCAGGACCTCTTCAGGGAGGACCCACAAGGCAACCCCTTCAGGCTGCTCCAGGTCATTCCTTTATATAGCAGTGATTCTTACATCCGTGTCACATAGATGGCTTGGGTTCAGTTACTACAAATGACTGACAGGGGAGATAATGGAGAAGAGATGTAGAGGACTTACGGGGCTGAGATAATCAATAGCCCAGGAGGCATAGCAGCTCCTCCAAGCCAGAAGACATGTGAGCAAATTGCAAACCTGCTTGATAAGCTCAAAGCAAGTCTAGAAGTTTCCAACTCAGTCATCCAAAGGATAACTTCTTCCCTGGATTGAACTTTTCTGTGAAAAATCTTCAGCTCAGTTTGTATCAGTGATTCTTTTCAGGTATACCTATGGACCAAGGGATTGAATGGTTAAGTGAGCCTGCCACAGTAGAGCTGGGATTCCATCCCAGCAGCCTCAGAGTTTCCTTCCTGTACAGCCAGATTCCTCCTCCTTCCTTTGGAAGCAGCAGTTTAAAAAAGATGAGAAAATATATCGTAAAGCAGCTTGCCCCGACATTTGGCATCTACAAAATCCTGCAGTATTACCTAGAAATAACAAATATTAAAAATAATGTAACTATTTTGAGGATGGAGTAAAATCAAATTCATTCAGATCAGATACTCTACAGCATCACACCGAAGGGATGAAGCCAAGAGTGTGTGTCATTAACCAAAAGTGTGTTCATACATTTTGACTGAGGGATGCTCATCTTGAGGAATTTGTCCAATAAAAAGTAAACAGAAAGTCATACACTGAATTTCTGTAAAATTATGAAGAGCTGGAGAGGTTGACTGAGTGTTCAAGAGTGTTTAGTGTTCTTGCGGAAGACTCTGGATTGGTACTCAGAACCCACATAGTGGCTCACAACTAAATGTAACTCAAGTTACAAGGGGTCCAATGCCTTCGTCTAGCCTCTGCAATTATATGATGCCCAGAAACTTATACAGAAACACTCACACACGCACATGCCTGAACACACGCACGCACGCGCACACACACACACATTATAATTATCGCCAACACCACCACCATAAATATTATTGAACACTATTCCAGCCCTTTACTTAATATTCATCTTACAAATATGAAAAGTAAGGTTTTTATTTATAAACTTCAACCCCTCCACTATTTAGTGAGGGAGGAGAGAAACCTAAATAATAACAATATAATAAATCAAATACATTACTAGTACCATAGGATATGGAAAAAGAAATAAAGGGCATTTATTCATTCAGTATGAACTGCTTAGCAGCTTCTAAGGACTATGCTGAATTCACATAGGAGGGGGAGGGAGAAGAGGAAGAGGAGGAAGACAGAAAGCAAGAGAGATCATGCCTACACTCCTGGTGTGCACAGTGGTCTAGAGACTTCAGGCAAGGGTGACACTGAGCCACAGGGATGCAGAGAATTAGTAGCCAGGAGGACCTTAATACACTACGGCATTTCTGGAGCAGAGGACAGGTTGTGGCGGACCTTGTTTGCCACACACATAAAAGCCTTCGAACGGAGTTCAGCCTTTGGATGTGGCCTAACCACAGAAGAATATGATCATAAAGCAATGGTGAAGGGCAATGGTTAATCTAATGGTCAACTTGACTGAATTCAGGATCCCCATAGAAACAGGCATGGCTATGTCTACAGCAGTGTTAACAGAAGGGTTTAGCTGAGGAAGGAACGCCTACCTTGATTGTAGGTAGTACTATGTGGGTGGTACTTATCTTTTGTCTGTCCCTTTCCTTCCTAAAATTGCTTTTGTCAGGTTTTCTCACAGCAACGGGAAAAACAACCAATACATAGAATCAGATCTGCATTTGAAAGAGTGATTTTGTTACCACTGTGACCAGTGGGTTAGGCCTTAACAGCAAGGGCAAGAAGAGCCAATGGGAGTCTACTTACAGCAGTCCTCCAGATGAGACTTAAGAACTGAGGTAACTAGCAAAAGGGACAGAAGGAAGAGAAGCCATTGCAAAGGCTGATGTAGCAGGTCTTTGACCTTCCTGGTGGATTTGCCCTTGTAAATCCTCAACCTAAGAATATGGCTGTGTTTACAGAAGTGCCTTCCTTTCTCCGGAACACCATTCTGTTTCCATGGTTCTTCTCCCTTGTGTCTGTCTCCAGGATATCACTTAAGACTCTCCCTTTAACTTGAACATGTTTAGCATTCTGCCACATTGCTGAAGTCAGTGGCAGGCTTACCTGAACCACTGTCAAACCTGACACTCCAGACGTCTGTGTATGCCGGTGATGCTCTTCCAGGTATGTCCAACCTGCAGCCTGTGGTGCCCACTCCCTGGTACAGCTATGGTTATAGCCCGGTATATAATTGTCAGCTTCCTTAAAGCATTGTGAAATTATTTTGTGTTTTCTCCAGTAACTTAATTGTGCCATGCCTGAGTATGAACTTTACAGTTGATGACATCTTGTTGCCATGGCCAAAAGTTGTACACACCTGTTTACTCTTCTGTCATTAGCATGAGCTACCTCATTACAAATTCTTTAGGATTTAGGATCACATTTACTAAGAAGTAAAATTTTGGTTTTGTCATTGTAAAGATGAGGGCACACAGGCCACCATAACTCTGGGTGTAGGGGTATGATGAGCAACACTGTGGTCACCTAAACAACAACCATAAAAGAGGAACGGTTTGTTTTCATTCGTGGTTTCGTGAAGTTCAGCCTGTGATAGGCAGCTGCGTCAGCCTATGCCAGTGGAGAGCATCATTGTGGTGGGAACACATGGCAGAACTGGCCTCATGTTGGAAAGAAAGCAGAAAGAAAGAGGGACAGGAAGAAGCTGGAGATAATAGACCTCATGATTCCAGCCCTGGTAGCCAGCATCCTCCAGCAAGGGCCTACCTCTCAAAGTTTCCAGTTTCTTTTAAAATATCATCATGAGCTGCAAAATAAGAAAGCATTCCACTCAAGAGGGTATGGAGGGAACTTTTCATGTATAAATCATCATGCCACTATATTAAATTGTGTCCCAGAGTATAATGAAACAATGATTATAGAGCAGTTTGTAAGAGTATATAGACAGCATTCAAGACCTGTTAGCGTTACAGAATAACTTAAAGCCATGGAGGCATCAAATGATTTATCTTCATTTTAATATTAATGAAACAACATATACTACTAGTACATGAAGAATCTCAAAACTATTGTAAAGTAACAAGAACAAAACAAAGTCACACACATATCATCCTTACTCACATAAAGAAGTTTCTGAATAGTTTTGTATAAAGAAAACAACAGGCTGGGCATGGTGGTGCACACCCTTAATCCCAGTACTCAGGAGGGGAGGCAGAGACAGGTGGATCTCTGTGAGTTTGAAGCTAGCTTGGTTTACAAAGGGAGTCTAGGACAGTCAAGGTTATTATACAGAGAATCTCTGTCTCAAAAAAAAAAAAAAAACCCAAAAGGGGTAGGGGAGAAGAAAACAACAAAATTCTACAATTCATAGAACATTTCTTTGTATTTTAAAAATTAAATGATGAAAAAAAAAAGCTCGATTATCTTAGGAAAACAAATCCATTATTTTGAGGATAATGTGATTAATATTGCCTGGCCTTTTCACTGTTATTTGCAGGAAGTAAAAACTCACATGCTAAGGATGGCTAAGCATGAAGCTATAGGAAGTTTCAAATGTGGAGATGTTTTGGTTCATACCCTGCAAATGTAGATTTCCAGTGTTATTTTGTCTCCTCCTCCTCTTTCCTCTCTCTTCATCTAACCTTTCAAAAGTTTACATGTCTATCAAAGGTCATTTAATGTCATGAGGATTTTTGCAAATTGAAGTTCTTACTTCTGGCATAAAAATAAAGGTTACCACCTAGAATGAACAAATGAGGATGGGTCACATCCTTGAAAAGTTGCTTCATATCCTCTCATCATTGAAATGCTGTGAATAATTTTTTTTATTGAAAAAAATTTATTATGTGAATTTCACATCATATGCCCTGTTCCCTCTCATCTCCCAACTCCCCTCAGACCCATCCTCCACCCTTGCAATCTATCCCAGCATAAAAATAACAGCTCATTGTGGAAGCTACAGTGTATCTCAGTATGTCCTACAATATTCCCCTTTGTCCATACATTCTGCTTGCAAATGTTCATTATAATGACTCCTTGGTCTGGTATGAGGCCCCTGGTTTCTGCTACTCCATCAGTACTGGAACCTCATTGGAACTCCTCTCAGATGTGCTGTAACTGTCCTGTCTCATGGAGATCCTGCAGTCCTGGATTGTGGAACTGTCCTCTTCTTGCACTCCAGCAGTTCATCCATTAGGTAGATGTTGGGGTGAGCCAACTCAAAGCCCTGGATCTGGACCTGCAACCCCCACTTGCATGGGCAGTTCTACTATGGAAAGGTACAGGGCCTGCTCTCCCAGCGCTGCAGCATGTGAGGGACAGGGACAGCTCTCCTGCACTTGTGTCCCTATCTGGGCCAGATCTCCTGTTGGCCAATGGTGGTGAGGGCAAAAAGGAGGGGATGGGATCTCTCCCTAGCCAATGCCACCACCACATAGCAGACCGGAGGCACATCTGGCTCTCCCACACTCACTCCCTCAGGGCTGGCTCACCCACAACCCCCACATCCAGGGCCAGGCAGAATTCTTCTAGTTTCTGGTTTGTTTCCTATCCTAGAAGCCCACCTGGTGGTTGCCTGGTATTGGTCTTGTAGTCATCTCAGGCTACCCCATGGCACCAAAGTGGTGTTGGTATCCAGCTTGTTTTTTTGCTTTTTCCATGAATGTTAGGCTACTATTCATTCAGATGTTCATAGGTCAGAACACTGAATGTAGATATAGCCTCTCTCCTCTCTGCCACCTACTGATGAACATGTGACATAGCACTCACATCTGCAATGCCTCTAGGGGCCATGGAATAATTGTTTTTTAAAGGGTCAGATTTGAAACTTCTTTGAGAAGATTTAGGACAAGGGATCTTTTAGATGCAGATTATCATAAGTGAAAGCTCTTAAGTCTTGCTTTGAAAACAGTAGTCCTGAGATCAACAGCATCAGTAATCATGGTACTTGTTAGAAATCGAACTCCAGTCCCCATCAAAGGCCAAGTTTGAACCTGCATTTTAGTGGATTACATGGGACTTCTAAGCACATTAAATTTTGGGGCTGATTAAATCTGTGGAATATCCCTATAGGCTTCTGTTTTTAACTTCCATTACTACCATGTGGATGTTAATTTAGCAATTGGAATGTGTGCTTTTTTTTCCTTTATGATAAGGTTTCATGCAGTTAAGGCTGGCCTTGAACTCAATAAATTGCCAAAAATGACCTTGAATTTCTAATTTTTGCTTCTATCTCCCAAGTGTTAAGATTACAGGCATGCCCCATCATGGCCAGTTTTATGGAGTGCTGGGAATTAAGCACATGGCTTTTCAGATGATAGACAAGCATTCTACAACATGAAGTGCATTCCAAGCCATTTGAATATGTATTTCTATTTATTATTATTATTATTAATTAAGTTATTTAGTCTACCTCTGGATTGCAGCTTCCAATCTCTCATCTCCCCCACATTCCACCACTTTCTCTCTTTCTTCTCAGAAAAGGGGAGGCCTCTCATGGATATCAACCAGCCTTGGCATATCAAATTGCAGTAAGAGTAGGTGCATCTTCTCCTATTGTGGCTAGACAAGGCACTCTGAAGTGAGTTTTGGCTGCCAGAGGCAGGAGTCTGGCTAGGCAGGCAGATCCAGTGATGAATTCTTCTGAGGGGAAGAGGGTCTTCTTTCTCAAATAGTGAGTCTCAGATGATCTTTGATGAAGTGGATGGTGGAGTGAAGGAATGATTTATTTTGTGAACAGGAACATTATAAATCTTGGGCAGTGGGAGGGATTTTGGGGGTGAACACATTTGATTGTCTGGGGCTAGGAATGCCAGGGATGTTTCATTTACATGCAGCAGCAGAGTCCTATCATAATTAGGGGAATTCAATACCTAATTATTCTATGGGCAGCTGGGGTGGTGGAAGAACTCCAGGTATGGTTAGCCATATGGGCAAAGGTCATTGGCTGAAAGTTAAGGTACTAAGATATCTCATTACCATCGGGAAGCATTTCCAGAAATTCCAAGTGCTGCTGAATGGGTTTCTTATCAGGAAAAAGGATTGGACCTGAACTTTCCCTGAGGGCTGTGTGATATTCCTCTGATAGAGGGTGTGGGGTCCAGAAGTCTGGGAAACCCCTGGTAGAGGGGAGACCCTGATGACAAAGGGAGTCCATCATTTTGCACCAAGCTCAGGGCTTTCCAGTAATGCCAGGCTTTGACCTTATTAGCAGGATTTCCTGACACACCCCTATTGTCTATTTCCCCTTCTCAGTGAGCTTCTAGCATCCCTCTTGAGCTCTCCTAGTTACTTAGCTTCTTTGGGTCTATGGATTGTGCTGGTGAGGAGGAAGGGGAACACTCCTACATTGCTGGTGGGAGTGTAAACTTATACAACCACTTCGAAAATCAATTTCTCAGCATTTTGGGAATATTTCTATCTCAAGACCCAGCTACACAATTCCTGGGCATATATCCAAAAGATACTCCACTATGTCACAAGGATACTTGTTCAACTATGTTCATAGCAGCTTTATTTGTAATAGCCAAAAGATGGAAACAGCCTACATATCCCTCAACCAAAGAATGGATAAAGAAAAGTGGGATATTTACAGAATGGAATATTTCTCAGCTATTAAAAACAAGGACATCAAGAAATTTTCAGGCAAGTGGATGGAACTAGAAAAGATCATTCTGAGTGAGATAACCCAGACCTAGAAAGAAATGCCTGGTATGTACTCACTCATAAGTGTATATTAGTCATAGAGAACAGGATAACCACAAAACAAACCACAGACCCAAAGAAACTAAGCTAAATGTATATTTTTAACGTTACTATTTTTCTTAAAGAGAATTCATTTGTTTGTATATATTTTTCACAATTAAAGGAGGCTAACTGCTGTACCTGATTATGAAATGTTTCCCTTAGGTTCACATGTTTGAACACTTAACATCCAGACGGTGGTGTTACTTGGGAAAGTTATGGCATCTATAGGAGGTTAGCCTTGCTGGAGGAAGTACGTTACTGAGGGGTGGGTTTTGAGGTTTTATAGCCTGATTCCACTTCCTGTTTCTTCTCTGTTTCCTGAGAACAGATGAGATGTGATCAGCTGCCTTCCTGTTTGTGGCACCAAGCCTTCCCTGCCACGATGTTCTCTATCCCTCTAGAATTAGAAGTCAAAAGAAACCCTTCTTTAATTTGATTATTTCATGATATTTTATCTCAGCAACAGTAAGAAAGCTAATACATTAAGTAACTATAGCTTGGATTGAGAGAGGAAAATACCGAAAGAGATAGATGGCCTTTCTAGGTGGTACAGGAGTAGTACAAACCACAAGGACGAAGATTTGCTGACTGGCACAATGGACACAGCCCAGTGGAACTTTCTATGAAGGCAAATGGAACGGGAATTACTACAAATAACTAGATTTCTGGCTCAGGTAGGAGAACACAGCTGGAGCCCATTTATGAGTGGAAGATGCACAGTTTGGGAAGGAAAAGAAAACATGAGTTTCATAACTGGAGATGCTGATGCCTATGTAGTTTACAGGTTAGATGCCAAAAAGAGTGCAGAAATGAAGAATGAACTAATGTTTGTGCAAGGCCCAATGCAACCTCCCACAGTATCTGCAGTGAGCTGCTACCTTCACACTATTTCTCCCCAATTCTTGCCACAAGGTATCTGCCATCCAGATGCATAGCATCCACACAACTTACAGACAGGCATATCTCAGAGAGAACTGATGTGTTTGCCATGACTTCACAGCAGGAATAGGTCTTATCAAGCCCAACTTGAGTAATTCCATGAAGTCAGTAGCAGAGTTGACTGGATCCAGGAAGGATGAATACAATCCCTGATGCTTCGCTAAGGCAAACACCCTAGAATCCCCCACCCCAGTTTTCTAGCTAAATAGTACAGTTTCTCCGTCAACTCCCCAAAATTCAAGAGCTACCTTTCTTCTCATAAGATCCAAAGCAGGGTTTTCCGTGAGACATTGTCTAACAACAGCACTAGTGCTCTCACCAAAAAAAGTAAATATTGATTTGAGACTAAAGTAGAGACTACTTTAAGTGCTCTCACCAAAAAAAGTAAATATTGATTTGAGACTAAAGTCATAAAACAAAATAAAGCAAAAAAAAAAAAACCTTTTAGAGCTCTCTTTTTACCTTTATAATTTTTGGTTTTTAAATGTTCTAGCAAGTGTGGAAACTTTAAAAGCTTGATACATTCATAAATTGAAACACCAAAGGAAAACTATTTGGGTGTTTTTTAATTACAAAGTTACCTAGTATTTAATAACAACTTTAGAACTGAAGCTTATTGGGATAACTCTTTCTTCTGTAGGCTTTTTCACCTCTGAAGGCACCACAACTGCTACAGCATAAAATCAAAGCTCTACTTTTATCCATCTCGTTCTTCTAACTAAATGGGAACATTTAAATTCTCAACATAGCCCAGTCTAAGCTGGAAGGAGAAAACACTTGTTTGCTAGTGGCTTGGGTTTTATCTGAGCTTGACTATATGGATACCTGTCTCCCTCTCTCTGCTTTTAGGAGGACACTATTTCCTGGGAAGGCAAGAATAAACATGATTTCGTCACTAAAACATGAATCTTCTATTCATACTTCTTACCTCCTGATACCAATGATCTCATTAAAATAAATGAGAGAAGGGGACTGTTTAAAATTTAAAAATTGGTCAGTATCTGTATGTCTTTTACATTAAGTCATAGAAATGACTCAAATGATTGGTGTAATCATTGAGTTAGGCAGCTTTTCAAATTACCATCTGGTTCTTTAACACAGTCAGTGTACTGGCTGGCTTTGCATGTCAGCTGGCCATGGGTTAAAGTCATCAAAGAAAGAGCCTTGGTTGAGGAAATGCTCCATGAGATCCAGCCCTTAGATATTTTTCAATTAGTGATCAATAGGGGAGGACCCAGTCCATGGTGGGTGATGACATCCCTGGGCTGGTGGTCCTGGGGTCTATAAGAAATCAGGCTGAGCAAGCCATGGGGAGCAAGCCAGTAAGCAGCACCCTTCCGAGGCCTCTGCATCAGCTCCTGCCTCCAGGTTCCTGCCCTGCTTGAGTTCCTGTCCTGACCTCCTCCAATGATTGGCTATGATCTGGAAGTATAAGCTGAATAAACACTTTCCTCCCCAGCAGGATTCTGGTCTCATGGTCTCATTTGTGCTTACCACACACCTTTACTGACTGTCTTAGTTAGGGTGTCTGTTGTTGCAATGGAAACACCATGACCAAAAAGCAAGCTGGGGAGGATGGGGGTCACAGAAATACCAGCTGCCAAAACACCTTCTTCATCTTCTGGCCACTTGGGTCTGAATGAGATTTTTCATAAATATCATACGGTTCCCAGTTCTGTGGCTTTCCTCTGACAGGGGCAGAAAAATATTGGCTTCAAAGATGAAGTGGATGAGGCTGTATGGTCAGCTGTGCCGTGCCATGGGCTTCAGCTATGAACTACACAGTGTTCTAGATTCTTTGCATGTATCAGGCAGGTGTGAGCCAAGATGCTTGCTGTACATCATTGATTGGCCCTTAACGTGGGTCAGCTCAGTCATGGGGATTCAAATCACTTTTACTTTATTCTACTTGTGTCCTTACCATAACCATAGCCAAGAGTAGAGCATCACATGATCGAAGCCTGGCCCACCAAACACAGTTAAGTAGATCAGCAATAGAAACCTGATGTCAGGGAAGCTATGACAATCAAATTTAAATTTGTTGGGATTTGCATTTAGTTGTAGATAAAATATTAGAACTGTCAACTATCCTAAGGGAGAAACCACGTGGGATCCAGTTGCAAGCTTCTGTGGAGAATGAAGTTCTTCGAAGTCCAAAGATAACTTGGCAGTGGAACAGCCTGACTCAGAATTGGCATTCCTTTCCAGTTCCTGGACTCCCTTACTTCTGAGGCCCACCACAGTTCCTGTCCTTGAGGGTGTCTAAAGTATTTTGGATCCTTGCAGTGAGTTTCCCTTTCTTCTTAAATGACCTGGAACAGTCTAAAGGAAACTATTTAACACATTCAGTACAACACGATGTTCTCCAAGAAAACGTTCTTATCCTTTTTATTGACATGATAAACTATAAAAGCTGTGTAGGGAGAATTAAAATTCATGTCCATATGACTGATAGTTTGTGCTTTTCAACTACCAGAGTGAGTTAGACCCAAACTTTTAACATGTGATGCTGTCTGCTAAAGCCACCTTAGCCCAGCATGATGCAAACTTCATGACTTTCAGAAGTTATTACTATCTGGTTAGAATTAAGATTCAAAACAATTGTTCACTGGCAACAGACATCAAGCATATATATTATCAGTCTGAGACTCAAAGCTTCCTGCTCTCTGGCCAAGTCGGCCTTTTTTTCAAAAACCCCAAGTCTAATGGCTTCTTCAGACCTTATTCATTTCTAGTTAGTTAGACTCATCTCTTCCCAAGGACACATTTTGAGCTTTCTGGTCAATTTTCTATACATAATTTACCATCACCAGATCATCCCTATTGTTTATCGTCATGGACTGTTTCCCAGAAGAAACTGACATGGGTTTTTCACTTCCTAAACATGCACAAGCCCAGAGTAACTCCTGGGTCTCCCCAGCTGTTCGGCTTGAGCAGTTAGCTTTTAGCCTTCCCTTACAGAGGAAGCACACTCACTAAAGTGATCCAGCATCATGTCTAAGCTCCCCTGGCTTTTGCTGCAGGATGTGAAACCTCACCACTGCAACCTACCATGTAACTACTTGACTCACGTGGATGTGGATCTGGGCCACCCTCACTCAATGATTATGTGCACAGTTTAGGTTAAGATCCAGGCAGAGAACTACCCACTCTTTACGTAAACCACATCAATTTTGGTAAATTTGTTATATATTAATAAGAATATATTATCAACAATAATTTATAAAACAACCACATATGAATGTCTACCATTTTAACAAACCAACTCTCCTGTCGTTTGTGATCTCTTGTGCTGTGTATACCTGTGTACACTTTTTACTTGGACTATTCATAATAAGAACCAGCTTTCTGTTCTGCTAATTCTTTTCATTGTAATTCTTGTGGCCAAGTCTAAGTTAGATGGGAACTTCTGGTATCTCCAGTGACTACCTAATCAAACAATTATCCAGCCTTCTATGTGACAAGGCTGTTGGTCCCAAACTATAACTAGCTGTTCTTTTACCTGGTAGGGATCCCACATGTATCCTTCTCTTTCTTGGCAGTAATTCAGACCAAACATGAGAGAAGCTTTCTTCATGAATAGTATCCAAAAGCAACAGAAAACTCATCTGGGAGTTGCAGACTTGACTTTTCTACTGGGAACAATGCAGGCCAGAGAGGGACACAAGTTGAAACTAGTGTGATCTTTGACTGCTAAAAGTTCAGTGTCCCCATCTTTTCAGCAAATAGGTCCCCAGAGGGATCTAGGTATTGTTTTCTCTTGTCCGGCATCAGTTGAGATTCAGGAATACTTCAGTTCTTTCTGGTCCTGGACATCTTACAGTTCTCTCTGATGCTCCTTGGTGTTTCTGGACCCAGGTATCTCTTGACCATAACTTAAGCCCAGAGAAATGTAAATCCAGGCAATCAAAAACCTACTACTCTTAAAACACTCTTACATATACTTTTTCGACACAAATTGTTTGTTTCCTTATAAAATGAAAATGTGTTTTCTTACAGAAGTCAAATAAAAATACATGGACCCTCAGAAGAAGACAAGCAGAAGGTGCTGGGTGGGTGAGCGAGGGATAAGAGGTATCATGGTTTCTTCCTGTGCTCATCCTCAGCTTCAATCTTTTTTTTTTTTGTTATCATTTTTATGTTTATGTTTATTTATTATTTCCATTTACATCTCTATCACAGTCCCCTCCCTCCACCCCTCCTGGGCCCACCCTCTTTCCCTTCTCCCACCTATCCTACTCCTCCGGTGTGGGGTGCCCTACATATCAGCCCCCTTCAGTTCAGCAGCCATATGAGGGCTAAGAGCTTCCTCTTGCACTGGGGGCCTACATGGCAGCTCCACTAGGGCAAAGTGTCCCACTAACAAGTAACAAAGTTCCTGTTCCTTTCAGTCTGTTGGTTGTAGGATAGTTATCCTGTACTATATGGCTAAAATCTAGTTATAAGTGAATAGATGCCATGTGCATCTTTCTGGGTCTGGGTGAGCTCACTCAGGATGAGCTTCTCTAGTCCCATCCATCAGCTTTAACCTTTTCAGATTAAGTTCTAGTGCATAAAAAGCCAAGCGAAGCCCTACTTTGTTTCTGACTTTCCCAAAGTCATGATGAACCCATTTACCTGTTTAGTATATATAAAGTTTTTGACTCTGAAAAGAGCTCACTTCCGATGGGCTGTCTTCTGAGGGTTACTTCATTCCACGTTGGGCCCTCTTCCCTGTGGAAAGTCCTTCCTGTAGTAGCATGAAAGACCTACTTGCTTTTTTATCATGACCTCAATGAATCGTCACTCAGATGTTTGGCTGAGATTCAGTGTCTAATGTCATAATGATGTCACACTCAGCTGTTTCTGGGACGTTTCCTATGCTCAAGGCTAAGTGAATGACTCAGTTAGTCACCTTGCCATTAAGAGACTATTATGAACCAAAATTACAATATATTTAATGTAGTCGACACTTTTACCCAGCAGGTATGAACTGAGTGTGGGCACAGGCAACACATGTGCCAGTAAACATTTAAGGAAGGAAGGCTGTGTGCCAAGCTTCGATGAAGCACCGCAGACTGCAGTGTGATTAGTCTATTGAGGATGGAATACATCTTTAAAGCCCACCCATAACTAAAGTCACCTAATCTCAGTCTCCTTGGCCACTCTCAGCTCTCCCTTTGCCCCTCCCCGACTCCTGGTGCAGATTCACTGACAATTCCTCTCACAGACGGGGTTCTCTTCATGGTCTCCACTTCCTCCTGCTTCCCCAGGGCAGTCACACCAGCCAGGCACCTGCAGTCCCCTCTGTGTGGCTTCTTGGTATTTCTTGGGATGCACAAGTCATGAAAAATGATGCTGAAGAAGAATGACTTCTCTCAAAGGACATTTAAAGATACCAGGCAAGGATGAACCTGAGCTCCAGAGTTTCCCTCTTTCTTTCCTTGCTTGGTACTGTGAGGGGTCAAACACTGGGCTTTGGTGGTGCCGTTGTGTTAGGCCCTGAGACCTGCATTCTAGGTTATTAACAGAGGACAGTGACTGGCTCAGCTAACACTTGGGTCTTGAATACATCAGCTCTTCAGAGTGCTAGAATTACAGACATTTGCCACCACATTCTACTGTGTTCAGATATTAAAAAAAAGTAAATATATTTACCTGTGTGATTCTAATCACTTGTCCCTCAGAATCTTATACATATTCTGTAGCTCAAAAGAGACCTACAAAAATTAATGCTTTAGATAACATATCCTTTACCAAATGATTTAACTACTTATCAATTCCCTGTTTGGATGTAGCATATTTTCCCTTTATCAGATAGTCTTTACCTTAAGAATATTCAGAGGAAAGCATTCATTGTAATGTATCTCAGTTTAGACTGGTGAATTCCATGAATTCTTTCTAAGCATGGTAACTGATCTCCCTTCAAATCCAATCTTCTGCCAATCCATATAATCCCTACTGGTTATGGTAACAGCTGTAACTGGAACCTTACAATGGTGCCTAGAGCCCCCTGTATTTCTTTCCTAGACTGTATAGGCTGAACCTAGTGGCTTGATTTGGTTTGTTTGTTTTTGTTGTTTGTTTTGTTTTTCTGGACCGGATTTCTCTATGTACCCCTTGGCTGTCCTGGAACTCACAGAGGTCCGCCTGCCTCTGTCTCCCGAGTGCTTTTTTTTTTTTTTAACATACGGAATACAAAAAGCCATACCTGACTTGCTTTTAACCAACAGAATATAGCAACGCTGATACGAAATCATGTTCATGATTAGGATGCAAGGGCTGCAGTTTATGTCTTGTTGGGAGACTCTTTAAATTCTTGGTTTCTATACTTTGGAAAAGCAAGCTACACAGTGGAGAGGCCAGTGTGAAAAGGGAATGAACAATAAACAGATATTTTCTCTTAATCACTACCGTTTAAGCCTGGGAGCTAAGGCCTTCTCCAGTCAAGCCTTTATCTAACCTAAACTATGGGATTCACCTATGCTCAGCCTAGATTTGTGAGGAGTGTTGTTTCAAGCAGTCACATTTTGTCTTGATTTGTTACTCATCAATAGATGATAAATTAACAATGTTTTAAATGTAACACTTATTCAACTTCTACCAGGAAATTATGTTACCTTTTTACTTTATCTTCTTTGGCAGATTACATTCCTATCCTCAAGAAATACCACCTTAAGCCATCCATATTATGCATGCATACATATAAGCTATCAAGTATGATAATGTGGCTTAGATGCTCCTTCTAGGGATGTGAAAAAGATGAGAGGCAAATGCCACCTGCACATAAAAATGATCTCCCTTCTCCAAGAAACAGCAATCCAATGTGAAAATGTATTTTAAGGTCAGATACTTTGTTTATAAGTATCAGTAAATTCTTTGTCATGTTCACCTCAATTATTCAACTGAAAACCAACTCCAAACACCTGTAAGCTCTCAGTAATAAACTGCAAAAAGCTTTCATGCAATGGAAAAGTGGTCAGAGTGAATGGATCTGCCATAGAGTTATTGCGTTAACATCAGTTCCAGCTCCCACATCCCTGCTTTTCTCTGGAGCTTTGTCTGTTTAAAATCTTTCAGTGTGCACTAGGAAGGAGCAACAAGCTAATCTGTTGCCCTTCTGGTTGTATGCCATGGGAAAATGTCCACACAAACAGATGTCAGTACTTTAACACCTGTTGCTTTTTTTTTTTTTTTTTAAATGTTCTTCCATTTGCTTAAAGTACCAAAACATTATTAAAACTCATTGCAACTCAGGGTCCACAGTCACTCTCGCTGTCCTATGTAAGTATTAGGGGAAAGAGAGATACAGATTTGTATACATTAATTTCCTTTTCCAATATACGGTCCTGGTGAGCCTTGCTCAGATGAGCAAAGGGCCTGCTGCCAGACTAAGACAAATAACTAATAAAGACCCTTCTCCACAAGTTGCTGAACCAATCACAATTAGTATCTTCCCATTGCAAGTGTTAACACACACACACAATATTCTTGGATTTGCATTCAATCTTTAAACTCATATTCAAAATTACAGGAAATATTACCAAATTGGTCCATAGTAAAAATTAAATTTTGGTTGAGAGCCTATGAAGAAATTCTCATCACACAAAGGAGTCTACAAAACAAAAATATCATTTCAGCTTCAACTATCAGTGTTTTAAACAGATTTCAGTAGAAGAGAAACTAATAGTTGGATGTTAGCCATATAGTACAGGATAACTATACTACAACCAACGCACCAAAGGGAACATGAACTTCTTTCCTGTCAATGAAACTTTGCCCTAGTGGTGCTGCCTTGTAGGCCCCCAGTATATGAGGAGGCTCTTGGCCCTCATATGACTGCTGAACTGGGGCAGGGGACTGATATGTAGGGACACTCCACTCCAGAGGAGTGGGATGGAAGGGACAGGGGGTAGAGGGTGGGAGGGCAGGACTGAGAGGGGTGGAAAGAGGACACTGTGATGGAGATGTAACCTGAAGTAATAAATAAACATTAAAAGAAAAAAGAAAAAGAAAATGGTGAGTGATGTGGATCTTGAACTCCTGCTACAGTCCAAGTTGGCCTTAAGCTTATAATCCTTCTGCCTCAGTCTGTGGAGTAGCTGCGATTATCGACCAGAGACACCAAGACTGGCTAAAAAGCTGCAGAGACTTGGCTGGTCTGGAACTTGCTGTGTATAGAAGCTTATGGTGATTCCCTCATCTCTGCCTCTGGAGAGACAGAATTCCATGCCTGTGCTACCACACTCAACATCTTTTTTAAGTGACGTGTCAATGTGTTGCCCAGGCCAGCTATCGAGGGATCCTCCTGCGTCAGCCTTCTGAACAGTCTCTGGATTGGAGCATGTTGCGCCTGACCACCACACAGCGCTCTTAGTGCACACGGCACAGAGGAGGCCAAGCACAGAGAGAAGAATCGGAAAACAGGAAGTCACATTCGGTTTCAGAACACCCTGTTTCAAGCCAGTTCTATCATTAGTTGAGTGGCTCTCGGTAACCAACCTTTGTGCAATCTATATTCCTCTTCGTCCATGTAAAATTCCTGTTTAAAAAAGTCCCATATTGGGGCTGGAGAGATGGCTCAGTGATTAAGAGCCCTGGCTGTTTTTCCAAAGGACCAGGGTTCATATCTCAGCACCCACAACTCTCTGTAATTGCCCGGCATGGTGGTGCACACCTTTAACCCCAGCACTAGGGAAGCAGAGGCAGGCGGATCTCTGTGAGTTCCAGGCCAGCCTGGTCTACAAAGTGAGTCCGGGACAGTCAGGGCTACACAGAGAAACCCTGTCTCAAAAAAACAAACAAAAAAAAAGTTCCATATTCTAAATCCTCTTTAAGATTTAGAAAAGCAACTACAAGAGGTGGGCCTGGGGACACATGTCCGTAATAGCACCATTTAAATGAAGGCAGGAGGAAAAAAAAAAAATACTCAGCCACTTAGTGAATTCAAGACCAGCCTGGGCTACATGATACTCGGCTTCCAAAAACCAAACAGAAAAGGCAGCTTAGAGTCTACAGCTCCTGGACCTACGCATGCACGTGCATTTGCATGAGCACCCATGCATGTGTGACTTTGATGTTTAAACACATTCTAGAGACGATACTGATATTGTTATGACTCTAGTGGGTAGGACGCTGTTTGGAAAGGTGGAGGGTTTAAGGACTGAAAAATAAAACTGTGGTCTGAGAGCCAAGAGCTCTAAAACCTTCCCAAGTAGAATTTCTAAGTATGTCGGCAAATGGAACAAAGATAGCAGAGGAATGACATTCGATATTGTGGGAATGAAAGGAAAAAGTGACTTGTCCGTGAGAAAAACATTTGTGAAATAGAGTAGCTTGGAATAAGTAGCTCTAAGTGGGACAGATGCCCTTTAAGACTATTTTTATGAGAATCTATCAATTCAGCTATTTCTATCAGATCCACATGGGTTATATTCTTCTTTTATTTTGTCATTTTTACTGTGTGTTATTCTTAGTGGCTGTGCCATTCACTCTCTTTAGGTTACTCATGGTCTCCTATCAGTGTGCTCCTCATGTTACTTCTGATCTGAAAATCTCCTTCCAAGGTCAGGAGGTCACATTTTAAACATGGAAGCTATTATTGGTAATTATATGAAAACTCATGAAGGAAGCCATTCTGGAAGAAGAATGTTGGCCTTTGAGCCAGGAGTCTATTTTTATAGTCAAATATTGTGTGTTTATTTTTGTCTCATATTGTACAAAAGGCAGCAGTAAACATGTGATGATTAGGCTTGGATGCTAGCTCTGCTCCCAGGAGCATTAGAGAAATCTTGTGTGAGAATTCTCAAAATGCCTGTGGGTTGTGGGTAATAAAATGCTGGTTGTCTGGCTTGGTGGCAAGAATCTTTACACACTGTGCCATCTTGCCAGCCCTGTACCAGTTGGTTTAAGTTAGCTTATTTTATTTTAATGTACATGGATTCCATCCCTGGAGTAAGGAAGCTCATTAATCTTAAGATGCAGTGTTAAATATCATGTTTCTTTTTTCCACCAAGTTACTTTATTCTCACATAAAATCCTACTCATCTTGCAACCTGGGTTAAAAATCGTTCCTAAATGATCTCCTTTGCTGTATATATATATGCTACATATTCTGAATGAATGTGATGGACATCTGCCTAGTGTCAAGACAGTTGTAGTGCCCCCATTCTTCACATAATCCTTGGACCTTTTTAAAAAAAATTAATCATATATAAATTTAATGCACATATTTATTGAAATTTTCCCATTAATTTATTTACTCACTTTCCATCCTGATTGCAGCCCCTCTTCCTCGTCTCCTCCCAGTCCCCACATCACAACCTCCTCCCCTCCATTCTGCTCTCCCCTTCTCCTCAGAGAAGGGGGAAGTACCCTTCTCTACAAGGTAGCCCAGTTAAGGAACCAGGATCCAAAAGCAGGTATCAGAGTGCGAGAGGGCATCTGCTCTAGTTGTTGGGGGGATCTTGGAACTTTTTTTTTTTATAATAATTTATTTTTTATTTCTTCAAGTTACATTTCAATCACAATCCCCTCCCTACTCCCCAATCTTGGAACTTCTTAATGGAGCCTAGAACATCATGTTTCTTGTACAGTGAGTAGTTCCTGCTACCCATTCAGCGTTTTTTGTTTGGAGGAATCTGTCTAGCTGTTTTAGGATCAGAATTTGTGAGAGGCCGCACTCACAGTCGCCATTACAAGATGGCGCTGACATCCTGTGTCCCATGCTGATAAACAACCAATCTGCGCATGTGCGAAGGGAATTTCCACTCGATGTGCTCTGCCTCTCCCATGGCGTCATCTTGCCTGATGAGCAACAGCCAATCAGGGACTGACACATCCTAAGCGGAGGACAGTTTCCTATATAAGGGATGGGTTTCTGCCGTTTGGGGTCTCCATTTTACTCGTTGTAAGCTTATGCTCTCCCTCTCAAGATGCATTAAAGCTTTGCTGCAGAAGGATCCTGTGTGTGTGCTGCGTCGTTCTTGCTGGCGAGACGGTAACGCGAGCCACAAGAATTAGCTGGAGAAGCAACATGGAGACACTACAGCAGTGCATTGGGTGGTCTTGGTGTCTACAGCCAGAGCTCTGTTCCATGCCATCACTAGAAGCTACAGGAACCTCTTACACAGAAGTGTCGAGGAGCAGCTTACACTCTACACAGTCTGGATCTGACAGGAAGGAACAGCCCACTTAATTGACTTGCTGGCTTCCCAGTGGGCTCGGTTGGTTTTGTCTACTTACAGGGGGACAGACGCTGATGCATGAGGCTGGGACCTGATTCCTGCTTCAGGAAGGTGACCCTAATGAACAAGTACAGGGCCACGGTAGCAAATCTGCCACCCCAGGCTTGAGGTATTAGCCAATTAAGACTATATTGAGCAATCTTTGAATGATGACTTCTCTCAAAATTGTTATTTATTTTTTGTTTTTCAATACAAGGTTTCTGTGTGTAGTCCTCGCTGTCTTGGAACTCTCTGTAGACCAGGCTGGCCTCGAACTCAGAGATCCCCCAAGTGCTGGGATTATGGGTGTGTGCCACCCAGGAAAACTGCTCTGCTATTTTATTCACTTTTTTTTTTCTTTTTAAGATTTTCTGAGACATGTTTCTCTGTGTAATAGCCCTGGCTGTCCTGGAACTCATTCTGTAGACCTGGTGGCACACACCTTTAATCCCAGCACTCAGGAGGCAGAGGCAGGTGGATCTCTGTGAGTTCAAGGCCAACCAGGTCTACAGAATGAGTTCCAGGACAGCCAGGGCTATTACACACAGTTTCGAACTGTCATGTAGGTGTTGGGATTTGAAGGAACAATCTTAACCGCTGAGCCATCTCTCCAGCCCTTTCATTCACTTTTAATGTAATGTTTCATTGAAAGCTTTACAACATTTATCTTCAGGTTTTCTTTGGGGGGGGGGTTGTTTTGTTTTGTTTTTTTGAGACAGAGTTTCTCTGTGTAACAGCCCTGGCTGTCCTGGACTTGCTTTGTAGACCAGGCTGGCCTCGAACTCATAAAGATCTGCCTGCCTCTGTCTCCCGAGTGCTGGGATTAAAGGCGTGCGCCACCACGCCCAGCTCATTTATCTTCATTGTAAGCTTTGACCAGGCAATGGGAAGGAATAACTTAGCTCTGCAGCAGGCCCTCCCTCAATCTGAGGTATTCTACCGTGACTTCATCTGTTAACTCAGCACACGGGTTTCCAGAGCCTGCATATAGATTTTTTATTTGAAGGTGAGACTTGAATCTGGTATTCAAATCTTGAAGTTCCAGAAACCAATAAAGACTTTAAAGATCTAATAAAGAAGCAGGCAAAGAAAACACATTGAGGAAATTTAATCTATTATGAACAGTATTAATAAAATGAATGGTGATTCTGACAGGATCTGCACAGAGCTCACTGCCAGTCACCAATACATACCTTTCACAGACACTGACAGGAAGATGGGAATAACAGAGGAAAAACAAAACTTAAAGATTGGATTCACTGTGTAAAAACACGATAATGTAAGGTAAAGGGCCAGGCACAAGGCATGCCCTGACCTAGCTCACAGCCACCAATTCCTTTCTCAGAATTAATCAATATAATAGCGAGCACACTGGCTCCTAAAATACATGTGTTCACGGTAAGGGATGAACACTTTTGTCTACTGTAGAATGATAGCGCTAACAGTAACAAGCATGAAATGGCCATGCGTATGAGAAAAGTAAAAAAAAAAGCTGGTAAAGTCTTGATGGTTTTGGTTGGAGCAAGTTTGAGGAAAATGAATCTTGGATAGTGACCTTCTGATCCATTCCATTCATGGGAACTAACTTTGAGTATTACCTAACAGCCCACCAGCGGTTAATTTGGGTTTTCTAATCTGTTTTAGGTAGTTTTAACAACGATCACTCTATTTCCCTGTCTTTTTCCTTTCTAAGTACTTAGCATAAAGTGTATTCAACTCAACTGTTCTACAGGACTAGGCTTGAGAAGATTAGATAATCTGGAAGACATTCTAAAATAATTACAAAAGACTGACTCAACACAATGTAATTGTCACCATACTAATGACAACTAGGTTTGGGTGGCAGCTCAGTGGTCATCCTTCAAAGGGCACAGAGAAACCCTTGGTTCACTTCCCGGACACACAAGTGTGACAATAATTTAATTCAATTTTATATATTTACGAAAAAAAAAACCAAAAACAAAAAAACCACACACTGTGAAGCAAAGTTAGATCATCGAAGTGCCACCTTTTAAGAAGGGCTTGATAAATAGATGGCATGTGGGTAAGGGAAATCAGGCTCATCCAGTAGTAGGGGACTTTCCTGGGCCACCTATGCTATAAATAGGAACAGAGACTTCTAATATAGTTTAAAGCTTGCGGCCTTTCACTGAGGCAGTTTCCAAGCTACTTCTAACTTAACCTGACTATTCTAGCATTATGTCCCACCACATGGCTAGCTCTTTACCTCCCTTTACCCTCTGGTCCATGTCTGATCCATTCCATGTCCTCTTCGATTCTCCTGCTTCAGCTTGAATCCCCCTGTCATCTCTCTGCCCAGAAGTTTGGCTCTCCGACTTCCTGCCCCAGGATTGGCTGTTAGCTCTTTATTACAACCGATCAGCAATGAGACAACACTTACTACAACTCTTAGATTGCCTCTAGGCACAGAGGGCTGTCTGAGCTTCAAGTATCTGAGCAGGTGTAGAAGGACATGTATTTACACACAGAAAGCTGGTGATGGGCCATAGAATTACAATACCAAAATTCTGCCAGCATGTAGCTCTCTGTCAGTATAGAATTAACTGAAAACAGAGACACACCCTCATACAATGTGAAGGAAAGTCACCCCAACAACCCAGACATGCGTCTTTCAATACACAGAAATTCTACATGCACAAATTAATCTAGCATTTCCCTAAAAATTCACTTTAATTTTTTTTTAATTTCAAGGCAAAATGTTTTATAAGTTTTATTTTCACAATTTAAGTAAGTGACTTGTTAGGGTTTCCATTACTGTGCTCAAATACCATGACCAAAAGCAACTTAGGGAGAAAAAGTTATTTCAGCTTACAACTCTCAGGTCACATTCTATCAGTGAGGGAAGTCAGCACAGGAACTCAAGGAGAGCTGAAGCAGAGGCCATGAAGAAGTGCTGTTTAATGGCTCACTCAAAAGCCTTGTTTAGCTTGCTTTTTTTATACTACCCAGGACCACTTTTCACAGGTAACACAACTGCCTTAGTATGTTGTCACCCCGGCCTGACTTCCGCCAACTACCCATATACCACAGGTTTACCCACAGAGAAGTCTGATGGACACATTTTCTGAATTAATGTTCCTCTTCCCACATAATTCTAGTTTGTGTCAAACTGACAAAAAACAAAAACTCACACAAAATTCACCAACCAGGACAGTCAGAATAGTATTAAAAGTATATTCTTCTCTTGTGCTCTTTCTTGTCCCTCCTAGTTTACATATTCCCAAAGATTTTAGGAAAACATTCCTGGGGCTGGGGAGATGACTAAATTGGTAAGGGGTGTGCTGTGTTTCATTGTGAGGACCCAAGTTCCCTCCCCAGCACCTTCCATGGGATTGTAATGCCAGTACTGGGGAGGCAGAGGCAGGAGGCTATCTGAGGCTCTGTGGCCCCACTAACCAAATTAGTGAGTCCTGGATCCCAGCAACAGATCCCATCTCTAAGAAAGTGGTGACTGTTGCCCGAGGAGGAATGATACCTGAGGTTGTCCTGTGACCTCCACATGCCCTCCACACAAGCACACATGCACCCACCCACACATGAATAGAAAGTATTGCTACTGGTGGTCAAACCATTAAACTCTGCCTCTACTTCATGTGTAAGAAAGGGATGCTATGAGTTTTGTCCTCATTGTAAGTGAGAGGCATCGTGCATTAACAGGCTGGAGAATCCATGTGATGTAGAGTTTGAGAGTCAATAGTTCCAAACCTGGCCCTGAAATTTATGAGCTGTGTGATATTGGGCAAGTTATATGATATCTCAGAACTTCAAATACCAAACCATCAAAATATTTTTAATAGGGTATATGCAGCATGTTGCTTTCTAAACCAATTTGTGGTAACAGCAAAGGTGCTCAGTAAATGAACAAAAGTATCATAACCATGTATTTTCAACCACAACACATATTAGTGAGTGCAATGCTCACGAGACTAACAGAAAGGAAAAGGAGAAAAATCTGTGGGTAGCACTCCCAATAGGGCAATACAGTCATAGGATTGTGAAAATGCACATCCACAGAGCAGTAGGTACAACAGGATGGCACAGGACGACTTTCTGAAGAAAATGAGCATTTAGTTTTTATTCTTATGAATACAAGAGATATTGAATGTATTTTGAGAAAAATCAAGAAGATAACTGTATGGAAATATGAAGGATGAGACTGGAGACAGAGAGAGAATAATTCCTTGGTAAGGAGGCTTGAGCATGAAACTGAGCTATAGCAATGTGGACAAGGCAGAGGCCCATGAACAGACTGTGGGGGTGGGGAGGGGGAGGAGAGGGCTAGGGGACAATGAAATGGGGGCAAGTGAATGTGTTCAAAGGAGTTCAGAGGACATTCGTGAATAAAGTGGGGTTCAGTGTGATTTCAAGGGGGCACTTAATTCTCGTAGTTTGGACATAAGCATACCAGGGCACTTATAGAGATCTGTAAGCAGAGTTCTTCCTCCGTGGATTGGAAATGTCTACAGAGATGACAACTAAAATCACACAGATGGAGGGAAAGCTGGAAAGGTAAAGGCCTCTGAAACAACAAATCAGAGGAGAAAACGCCTTGAAGCATGTAACACATTCATGTAGTCAATGCTAAGAGATGACAGTTTGGTTAAAAAAGCTTTTAGCAGAGATGGGCTGAAAAGAGACAAGAAGATATTCATATGATAGTAACAGTATTGGTAAAAATTTTATTGTTAAATTTGTGATTTTGACATTTAATCAATTAGACACAGAAGCAAATGAAATCATTGGCCAAACAATGCTTTTAGATTCTGCAAGGAAATTAAGTGAAATTTTTTTTCTTTTATCAATATCTAAGACAGAAGTTCAAAATGCCAGTGTTTATTTACAAGTTTATTTAAAAAGTTTTACAACAATGATGTTTTGACAGGAAGTCATCAAATGATCATCAACTTGCTTCACAAGAGCACTAAAGGAAAAGGAGCCTCAGGAGTCCTCAGAGGTTGAAGTCTTGATGCAGAACTTCCAGTGTCCCTGTCAGTTACTGAGGAAGTGCCACATGTCTTCTGTTTAAATATGGGGAGGTAGACATGGAAGGAATGAAGAGGGAGGGAGGAGCAAAGAATAAGACATGTTTAGTTTAGATCTGCAGGAAGTATTTAGGAAGATTTTTAAAAAGTATAATCTTAGCATGTCATCTCTCTACTTAAGATGAGCTGCTGCCTCCATGTCACCTATGTTCTCAGTTGGTTAGAGCTTCATATACAACTACATTAGAAATTCTAGGACCAGGGGGCGTGGTTGGGCACGCCTTTAATCCCAGCACTCGGGAGGCAGAGGCAGGCAGATCTCTGTGAGTTCAAGGCCAACCTGGTCTACAGTGTGAGTTCCAGGACAGCCAGGACTATTACACAGAGAAACTCTGTCTCAAAAAACAAAACAAAAAAAGAAAGAAAGGAAAAGAAAGAGAGAGAGAGAGAGAGAGAGAGAGAGAGAAGAAATTCTAGGATTTTCTCAGGCCCCCTTTGGGGGGCATTTTAGTATCTAGTGAACAGTACAGAAGTCAGTCCTCTAGCCACAATGGGAAAGGGTTAGAAAAACCTTTTTGCTGTAAAATTTGATTGCTCATTAAATACCTAAAGGAGATGTACTGCAAAAGAGGCCTGACTGGCTAGCAGATGAGGACAACACCTGCTTTCCCATGTAACAGTGTCTAGGCACAGCTTCCCTCCTAAACATCTCACAGCTGGACGCAACAAATTGTTCTTAATTTTCCACCAAATGCATTAAATTGAATATCCTAATGTTTTCTATTAAAAGGCCAAAAGCCTTGTCATACTTTGAAAGGCGAATGGTATGTCTATATGCTTACATTCTGAAATTGTTACTGAAGAATACTTTTACTTGCTTCTCAAAACAGCTTCAAATCAAGATAATCAAAGACATGGAACTCAGTTTTAACCCTATGATATATTTTGCTTTAAGACTTTCAGTTAAAATAAGTGTCTTGTTAAGTGCCTAGAGATAACAAAATAAATCTTTTAGATTCAAGTTTCTGGAGTCGTCCTAAATTTATCAGAACTCGCTAGAATATCTCAATACTTCACTCAAAATACACAGAGCTGCAGAGTGACAGCCACCACGTGAGTAAGCCACACTGTGTCATACTGCAGCAGCAGCGAGGAGGCCTGAGGAGGCCACCCAGAAGGTGCTTACCCACCTTGCCATCAAATGATCTAGCCTCAAAATAACAATTGTGTTCCTTATTTGTTGAAGCTAGGGCAAATGGTATTTTATCAGAGAAATTTAATTACCATCTGAAATCTATTTTATTTAATTTACATAACTTTTAAACTAGCTGTTTTAGTTATTTATATATTTATTCATTTATTGGTTACCACTACTATAAACAAATTAACAATGCCAACGAGATGGCTTAGGGTGGGGTACCTGCTGCCAAGGCTGATCACCTGAGTTCTATCCCCAAAGTCCATGGCAGAAGGACAAAAGCAACTCCCCAAAGTACACACTCACACTCACTCTATTTCTTAACAACAAATAACTTTTAAAACAAACATACTGTACCTTCTATATTGCTTACTTTACTCACTGAAGATGTTGGGACCTAAAAGATAAGAACAGGAAAGAATTAACATTGTTAACATTTAACATTTATATATGGAAAGTGAACCCAGAAATATTTTTGTTGAGATTATAGAATACAACTGACTCTAACTTCAAAAAGGTAAAGATTTCTTCTGCTTTATTGGGCTGCTCATTTTTTCTAAGAAACAAGCCCTAGATGTAGAGTCAAATAAAACATGCTCAGAAATACTTTCTTCTATTGTAACCCAAGTGTCTTGAGCATCCTACCCAGTAGGCAGCTGAGTGTGTGAAAACACTTTCTTTCACCCTCAGACAACAGCACCCAGGAACCACCTCTAAGCAGTCTGTACTGAGGGAGGGACAACCCTCCCTCACATCTGATTTAACATGTTTGCCATCCTGTGGTGGCACTACCCAAACAAGGTACTTGATCATTTCTGGAGCCCTAATACACCCCTCAGATCATAAATGGTTCTATTAATTTTCTTTGAACTACACGGAGAAAGAGGAGCAGGAGCAGATCATTGCATTACTACTCAATGCAGCCTCCTCTCTCTCTCTCTCTCTCTCTCTCTCTCTCTCACACACACACACACACACACACACACACACACACACACACACACA
>CAJQZJ010004763.1:4116338-4196216 GCA_907164525.1 Lophiomys imhausi
GAAATTGATACATCTGTCAAAGAAAATGTCAAATCTAAAAAAGTCCTTACACAAAACCTTCAGGAAATCAAGGACACAATGAAAAGACGAAATCTCAGAATAATTGGAATAGAACAAGGAGAAGAGTCCCACCTCCATGGACCAGAAAATATCTTCAACAAAATCACTGAAGAGAATTTCCCAAATCTAAAAAAAAGGGATGCCTATAACTGTGCACGAAGCTTACAGAACTCCAAACACATTAGACCAGAAAAGAAAATCTTCCCTTCATATAATAATCAAAACACTAAATGTACAGAACAAAGAAAGAATATTAAAAGCTGCTAGGGAAAAGGGTCAAGTAGCATATAATGGCAAACCTATCAGAATCACACTTGACTTTTCTTCAGAGACTCTAAAAGCCAGAAGGGCCCGGACAGACGTCTTGCAGACCCTAAAAAAAACACAAATGCCAGGCCAGACTACTATTCCCTGCAAAATTGTCAATCAACATAGATGGAGAAAACAAGATATTCCATGACAAAGCTAAATTCAAACAATATCTATACACAAATCCAGCTCTACAGAAGATGTTGGAAGGAAAACTCCAACCCAAAGAGGTTAACTACACAAAAGAAAGCTCAGGAAGCAAGTAGCATGCCTGCAGCAAAACCAAAAGAAAAAGAACCTCACTCACACACTATTTCCACCAACATCTAGATGGCAGGAAGTAACAATCAATGTAATCCACCACACAAACAAGCTGAAAGAAAAGAACCACATGATCATCTCATTGGATGCTAAAAAAGCTTTTGACAAAATACAGCACCCCTTCATGTTGGAAGTCTTGGAGGGATCAGGCATACAAGGACCATATTTAAACATAATAAAGGCAATTTACAAGCCAATATCGAACATCAAACTAAATGGAGAGAAACTTAAAGCATTTCTTCTAAAAGCAGGGATGAGGCAAGGCTGCCCACTCTCTCCATATCTCTTCAACATAGTACTTGAAGTTTTAGCTAGAGCAATAAGACAACTAAAGGAGTTAGTTAGTTAGATCAAGGGGATACAAATTGGAAAGGAAAAAGTCAAAGTATCACTATTTGCAGATGATATGATAGTATACATAAGTGACCCCAAAAATTCCACCAGAGAACTTCTACAGCTAATAAACTCCTTCAGCAAGGTGGCCAGATACAAAATCAATTCAAAAAAAATCAATTGCCCTTCTTTACACAAAATATACATGGGCTGAGAAAGAAATAAGGGAATCAACACCCTTCACAATAGCCACAAATAATATAAAATACCTGGGGGTAACTCTAATCAAACAAATGAAAGACCTGTATGATAAGAACTTCAAGACCCTGAAGAAAGAAATTGAAGAAGATATCAGAAGATGGAAAGATCTCCCTTGCTCATGGATAGGTAGGATCAACATAATAAAAATGGCAATCTTACCAAAAGCAATATGCAGATTCAATGCGATTCCTATCCAAATACCAACTCAATTTTTTACAGATGTGGAAAAAACAACTCTCAACTTCATATGGAATAACAAAAGACCCAGAATAGCTAAATCAATCATGTACAATAACAGAACATCTGGAGGTATCACCATCCCAGATTTCAAGCTGTACTACAGGGCAATAGTAATAAAAACAGCATGGTACTGGTATAGAAACAGACCAGTTGACCAATGGAATCAAATTGAAGACCCAGAAATAAACCCACACACCTACGGTCACTTAATTTTTGATAAAGAAGCCAAAAACATACAATGGAAAAAGGAAAGCATCTTCAATAAATGGTGCTGGTCTAACTGGATGTCAACATGTAGAAGAATGCAAATAGATCCATACTTATCACCCTGTACAAAACTTAAGTCTAAGTGGATCAAGGACTTCAACATAAATTCACACACACTAACATTAATAGAAGAGAAAGTGGGGAAAAGCCTTGAACTCATTGGCACTGGTAGCAACTTCCTGAATAGAACACCAATAGCTCAGACACTAAAACAAACAATCAATAAATGGGACCTTATAAAATTGAAAAGCTTCTGTAAGGCAAAGGACACTGTCCTTAGAACAAAACGGCAGCCTACAGACTGGGAAAGGATCTTCACCAACCCAACATCTGACAGAGGGCTAATATCCAAAATATATAAAGAACTGAAGAAATCAAACACCAAAAAATCAAATAACCCCATTAATAAATGCGGTACAGAGTTAAACCGAGAATTCACAGAAGAGGAATCTCTAAAGGCCGAGAGGCATTTGAGGAAATGTTCAACATCTTTGGTCATCAGGGAAATGCAACTTAAAACAACTCTGAGATTCCATCTCACACCTGTCAGAATGGCTAAGATCAAAAACTCAAATGATAGCACATGCTGGCGAGGATGTGGAGAAAGGGGAACACTCCCCCATTGCTGGTGGGACTGCAAAGTTGTGCAACCACTTTGGAAATAAATCTGGAGATATCTAAGAAAATTGGGAATAAATCTACCTCAAGACCCAGCCATACCCCTCTTGGGCATATATCCAAAAGATTCGAAAGGAAACCACAAGGATATTGCCTCAACAATGTTCATAGCAGCTTTATTTTTAATAGCCAGAAACTGGAAACAACCCAGATGTCCTTCAACTGAAGAATGGATAAAAAAAACTTTGGTACATTTACACAATGGAATACTACACAGCTATCAGAAATGAAGAAATCATGCAATTCAAAACCAAATGGATGGAGCTAGAAAAGCTCATCCTAAGTGAGCTGACGCAGTTCCAGAAAGATAAACATGGTATGTATTCCCTTATAAATGGATATTAACCATACATCACAGGATAACTATCCTATAACCCACATACCCAAACAGATAGGAACCTAGCATATCTATCCTAGGAAAAATTTTACCCACCAGTGAGTCATGGAATCTGCTGCAGGTTAGTGGAACCCCACACCCTAGATGGTGTGCCATATCAAGCTCCAGTACAAGTGGATACTCTTGGCCCTCACATGATGCAAGATCTGAGGGAGTATGATATGTGAGGGCCCATCTCATCTGAGGAGAAGGAGAGTACCAAGTAGAGGAACAAGGAGGGAGGGAGGGAGGGAGGGAAGAAGAGAGGGAGGGAAAAAGAGAGGAAGGGTGGGGCCAGGAGGGGAGGAGGGAGGAAACTATGTTCTAGAATAAATAATACCTTTTTAAGAAAAGAGTTAATAAGCATAAAAATATAATAAAAATACAATATAAAATTTTCAAACTATAATTTACCAAAGGTATAGTTGCCTTACTGGCATGAAAGGAAAATGGCCTTAATTTCAGATTAGAATGTTAGACGGCAGGTGGCCACATAGATTATATAAACTTGATAGCAGCTTAAAAGTTTTTTGTTTTTTTTTGTTTTTTTTTTGTAGAGGTATAGGATATTTCCATGGTTTGGCATTAAAAAGCAGGTAACAGGTTTAAACTACTGTAAATAAATTAAAGGTTACAGCTGTTCAACCTGGGTTTATACACCTCCAAGAGTTGAAAAAATTTAGAGCTAAGGTAAAATACATGAAATGTGTGGTGTTAGCCCATGCCTTTAACTCCAGCAGAGACAGGAGGAGCACTATAGAGTTAGTTGTCTTATAAATTCTAGAATTACAAGGAACAGGGTGGTGATGGTGCACACCCTTAATCCCATCATTCAAGAAGAATACACCCTTAATCCCAACACACTAGAGACAGAAACAGTCAGATCTCAGAGCTCAAGGTCAGCCTGATACAAAACAAGCTCTAAATGGAGAAAAACTTCGATCCAGGGGTGGTGGAGCACATCTTTAATCCCATCAGTTGGGAACCACATGCCTTTGATCCCAATACTTAGAATGCAGAGACAGGCACATAGGATTTGGAAGGATTTAAGTTTAAAAGCTACATACAAAAGGCATGCTGAAATTCAAAAAAATTGTCCATTGAGATCTCAAAATATACACTAAAGGTTTGTTTAGCTCCAAAATATCAAAATAATTTCTTCTTTAATCCGGATTAAAATATAATACTTTATATATTGTCAAAAAACCAAATTAGCTCCCGGAAAAATATTACCTGACCCCCCCCCCAAAAAAAAAGGTAATTGTCCCAGAGTTAGGATTAGGGCAGGGCTCTGTTCTTATCTTTCCAGGAGATTTGAAGCATCCATTCAAGGAATCCAGGGACAACTGGACAACGGAAACCTCAACAGAAAACAGAATCAGACACCAAAGAAGACGAGTGGCCTAGACGATCCATCCTTGCAGACTTCCTCAATAGCTGTTTCCTCAAAAGTCTACAACCACAACTCAAAATCACTAAGATCGTTCAGCTCCACAGACTGCTCCAGCCAGAACTCCGGTGAAGCCCTGAAGATCAGCTTCTGTCTACGAACTTCTTAGGACATCTAAGTAGCTGAGCACTAAAGGACTGAACATCAAATGATTCTATTAACATTTTCAACCATTTTTTGATTCTTACCTGGGCCCCAAACAGGTTTCCTACATCCCAAATCAGCAGGAAGTCGTTTTAAGAGAGCGACATCCCATCCCCAGAAGGTGGGGAGGGTGTTTCCCCCCCTTTGGTCATTTGATGGATAATAGAAAATTTTGTTATTTAGGAGAAGAGACTACAAGCTGTTAAATGGGCTTGTTAAGTCGGTTTTGGAGGTTAGATCCAGGGAGCTCTCTCTTTTTCTTTTCTGTCCTTCTTTCTCTCCTAAGTAGGAGTGAACAGACTTGAGAAAAAAATGGGACATAGACATAGTATAGGAAAGATCAAGAAAAAAGGACAGATTATTTATTGAATATGCCCTTATACCTTTGTATATTGATACAAAATTAATATTATATTTGGCTAAATTGGTATTGATCATTGTATATTAATGCAAAATTAAGATTGTATTGGACTATATCGGTATTGATCTTTATATATTGATACAAAATTAAGATTATATTTGGCCACAATGGTATTGACCCTTGTACATTGATGTAAAATTCAGATTGTATTGTGCTACATAGGTATTGATCTTTGTATATTGATACAAAATTAAGATTATATTTGGCCACACTGGTATTGATCTTTGTATATTGATACAAAATTAAGAGTAATGCTTCTTAAGGGTATTGTACCTAGTAATGCTTAAAAATGAAATGTGAAGTTTTGGCCTTTTGCTACCAACCGTCATAAACTGTTTAGGATAATTAAGAAATGCAAACTAATAGTCATGCAAGCATGTCATTTTGTTAGTTACTATGACAGTCTATCACAGTTATTTTCTAAGCTACTCAGAAATCAAGTTGCTAAGAGACAAGCAACACTTGCCTATCTAAATATAAGAGATAGATAGGGCGTCTTCAAAACCTCAAGAGATCTGCAGAATATGGCATTCAAAGATGTTTTCTTAACTTAGGATTTTTTGATATTGAGACATGTCAGCTCCTGACAGCACCCCCTATTCTACTCCAAGTAGAAGATGAGCATCGAAGAATCTCCAGTGGGAGATGATTGAATTAGTGGCAAGCCTATCTCTTGGCGAGAAAAACCCTTTGCTTCAACTGTAGTCAGAATGCTGTCCAAAAAGGACAAAACCTGGAAACAGGTAAGTCGACAGCCTAGCTCTGCCAAGACAGGATAGGCAAGTCCTTCATAATTCCTGCTCTACAATTAATGTTTGTCAGAGAAATGGGGCCAAACGGCTGAAGATTGATGCTGTAATGTATGGAGAGAAAATGGGAACTGTCCAGGCAGCCACTGGTATGTCATTTCTTAGTTTTGGAAGCTGCGGGCCCTGCACTTCCTATATAATTAGATATATTTATCCCTCTCAGGTCTCAGAGGTTGGTAAAGAATAGATAGCTAGAGTCTCATAGTTAAATTTTGAGTTGTTTAGGAATTAAGAGGGTGTTCTGGATCTAAGAAGATGTTTTTAAAATTGTGATGTAAGTTAGTATGAAAGCTGAGTTAGATATAGAACTTTAAACTCATGGAGATGGTTAGATAGTAGAATGTTAAAGTCAGGTGCCAAATACACATGTACTGGACATTGGGAATGTATGCTAAGCCATATAACTCTCATAATTGTGGCCTACTTATTTCTGTTGTTTTGTATTGTATTTATTGTTATAAGAGAAAGAACCATTTGTTAGACTGAAAGGGGGAGCTGTTGGGGGGAAAAGATATACCTTAAACTTAAAAAAAAAGGGTAGAGGATGGGGGATTGATGGGGAAGAGGGTGGAAGGGTGGGACTGGAGGGGGGAATAGGGAGGGGATTGTGATTGAGATGTAACTTGAAGAAATAAAAAATAAATTATAAAAAAAGACAATATAAAAAAAGAAAAGCTACCATAAAATAGCATAATCTGCTATTCTAAACCAATCTACTTAAGAATGGGGATCCCATGGGAGAATTGGAGCTCAGACTAATACAAAACCATTTAATTGATATTATTGTTTAATAAAGGCAAGTCAATTATTTAAATTCAAAAAAAATGTGCACGTGGGTGTGTTCGTACATGCGTGCGTGTGTATGTGTGCACTCACACATGCAGCCACATGTACATTTATTACTGTGCATGCATGCCACAGTACATGTGCAGGGCCCAGTGGGTAACTCTTTGCAGTTGGATCTCTCCCTCTACTTTTACGTGGGTCCTGGGGATTGAATTCAGGTCACCAGGCTTACAAAGTAAAGGCTGCTGTCTGCAAAACCAGCTCATTGGTGCTACAAGAATATGTTCTATGAATTAAATATATCTTCCTTTGGGAAGGTGAAAAACAACACAGGACAAGACAAATTTGGGACATAAATAATTTGGGATAACTGAAAATATGTTTCTTTGATCAAAACTACCTTCTGTGCCATGTCCTGCTAAAGCTCGGCTTCAATAAACAGCACAACTACTATTGTTCAAGCTGTACTCCACATACAGCAGGGGCGTGAGAGCCCAGCGGGCACAGGGCATGAGGCTGCGGAAGTGACGCCCAAGATGCTTCTGAAACAGGAGACATTTATGATAGAAACAGAGCTGGCCGGGGGAGATAGATCATGCTATTAATGAAGCAGTCTTTATTAGTGTTGAATTGAAGAATTGGATTAAAAGCCCACAGCTGAAGGGCTTCACAAGAAGACATTCTTTGGCATAAAGATGACAAAGTCACATTTACACTCGTGAAAGGTACATCTGTTGAGGACTCAAGAGGTAGGTGAAGGATTCAGATTTCAGGATCTTTATTATCTATTTTACATTATGCTCGTAGATGTAGGGGAAAACCCACGTGGAGTCTATGCAGAAAAAGTCTTAACCCTATAGCTAAAAAGTGATAAATATATATTTAGATGTTTCAAATTAAAATGGAACGTACACATGCTACGACTCTTTGATTTCTCTTAATCTTTTAATGGCTCATATCTGTTGGACAAGAAGACTTGTACTGTATTTGGGCTGCAGGATGGCTGAGCAAGAAAAAGGGTTAAGACTAAGCCCCTCTACTTAGTTACATCCCTGAATCTACAAGGTGGAAAGAGAGAAATGACCCTTGCAAATTGTTCTCCGACTGCCACATTTGTGCTGGGGCACACACAAACACACACGCACATACACGAATGGATGGACACACAGAATGAATACAGGTTTTAAAAAAGGAAAACAAGAGCACTTGCTGTTTATAAACGTAAAAAAAATAACCATTTACCTACATACTGGAAACTGCTGTTTCTACTCCACCTTTGCACCTACCATAGTAGATTGCATTAAACATTTGCTTACTTGCCAATTTAAATAGAAATCATTTGGAGAAAATGAACCACAATGGATTTCTAGCTGTCAATGACAGCCAGTACTCAGAAGCTACCACTAAAGTGATACTCCATAATTCTTTTTTTTTTAAAGATTTATTTTATTTATATTATGCATATGTGTGCTCTATCTGCATGTACACCTGCATTCCAGAAGAGGGCACTAGATCACATTGTGGATGGTTGTGAGCCACCATGTGGTTGCTGGGAATTGAACTCAGGACCTTTGGAAGAGCACTAGGCATCTCTCTAGCCCTGATACTCCATAATTCTTAAGTGAAAAATAAATAAAAAAATAATTAAACTCCCTTCTTTGAAATTCTGGGGTCTTTGGCACTATTATATGGTGGCTTAGCAGAAACTGACAATCAATTAACATTATATCTGTAGAAGAGACACTTTCTTACCAGCTGATAGCTCCCTGGTCACATTTCTCCATCAGCATCGCTTTCCAACTTTCATGTGCGGAGTTAACAATTTCAAAGGCGAAGGCCTAATTCCAACCAAAAACAGAGAGAGCTAGTTGCAACCTAGCTCCAGCGTTCTACCCACACAGAACCGTTAAGTGACACATGAGTAGACAACCTTCCTTATTTCCCAGCTGTGCTGCAGGTACTTACCTTCACTAAGTTTCCATTTCTTATTTAGAGAAATAGCACAGAACGGGGTGCGTGCGTGCGTGCGTGCGTGCGTGTGTGTGTGTGTGTGTGTGTGTGTGTGTGTGTGCAAACTATAGAAGGGGCAGGCAAATGAAAGCCTGTGGGTCAAATATGGGCTGCCACCCGTCTTTGGCCCATGGATGCTTTAGTGGTAAAATGGCAGTGTTGAGAAGATGTTAGGGAACCATGCTGTGTATGTAAAGCCTAAAACATTTACTATCTGACCTGTACAGACACCATTTGCCCATCTCAGATCTAAACCACAGATTAATGAATGAATAAATAAAATGATGCAGAGTAAAGGGCTTAGCTTAGACCATGGCCTGGGAGGAAGAATGTGAATGTTTATTCATCACTCCCATGACTGCACAAAGTCCTAGTGTAATTTTGCACCACTCACTGTCTAAAAGCAATAAATCTTCTTAGAACTGCCCCCAGTTTTTCTTTGCACTAATTCATAAAACATCTAAAAATGCATAATCGGTAATAAACACTTGACTAGGTGTACATCTACTAACATTACATGATGGAAGTCTTCTTTATTCAATAGAGAAAATTATTTTTATTTATTTTTCAAAATTAGTTTATGTGTATGTGTGTGTGTACCTATGTATATGTATGTGCAGCACATGTGTGCAGGAGCCCTTCAGGTTAGGAGACGGTGTCAGATGCCCTTGAAGGTGAGTTACAGGTAGACATGGTCCACTATGCGGACGCTGGAAGGCAGCTCTGAGTCCCCTGCCAAAGCAGTAAGACCTCTCAACCAGTGAACCGTCTCTCCAGCCACAAGAAGATTATTTTGCTGATCTTTCCCTGCTAACTGTTGCTTCTTTTCTCTAAGGAGAATCCTTATTTATTAACTAATTTATATTAGCTTTAATGTCTTCAGTTACAACTAATTATTATCACAGCAAAGAAATAAAGACTCTTGGGCTCTGAGAAGGAATCATAATGACAACTTTACCCTGTGAAATAAAAGTTCTCTCGAGTCTACATGTAAGAAAAAGAGAATGACTTCATTGTCAGTGGGGTGGTATTGCGTACTGTTTTAGATAGGGGATAAGAAATGGAAATTATTATGTGAATAATACACAGAAGGATTCTTTAACAAAATTCAGATAATTCTGTTTGTAATAAATTCCAGTACCTGCTTAATAGAATGGTCTGGATTAAATATGGGAGCCATTTTTAACTACACAAAAGAGGTGCAGTTAAATGGTTTTGAGTTAGGCTCTGTATTTTAGTGGCAATCATAAAAAGAAAAACATGAAATGATGAGTGTTACAAGAATGACCCAGTCATCATACAGAAAAGAATCAATGTTTATCAAAAGCCACCAGAACACAGAAGACACTTGCCTCTGTAAATTCACAACTTGCCAAGTTGCCTTGGAACCAATAAGAACTGTGTGTGTGTGTGTGTGTGTGTGGCTGTCTGTGCGACTTGCGTAGTTCCAAATGAAGAACTATAACATATATTTTGAGATAAAAGATAAGAATAATTTAGTTCAGAAATTCCCAACAGTGCATTTTTAAGACAAGTCTAAAATACTTTTTATATTTTAAAACTCTGAACAAAGCCCTCATGACATCAAGGATTCTTTTAATGAGCCTTTCAAGAAAACACTGAGTCCACAATCAATTCTTGCAGAGAAATACTTGCTATCGGGTTTAAGCTTTCATTAAATGCTTTGTTTCACTTTTAGAACATACTTTCTGTACCCACTTAGAAGTTGGTTAAGAGTATGCAATTTACTTAGCAGTAACAGCTTAAAAAATATTCCATATTTTAGACTTCAGCTTCTTGGCTGATTTTCTCCATTTGTGTCATATTAGATTAGAAACATTTCTGTAGAAGCCTTGTGGCATCCAGATGGAAAAATCCTCTACCAGAAAGATAATTCAAGTGCTCTCTTAATTGTTAAGCAACTTCATTCAGTCGTGGTAAATTCAGTCAAATTTAAATTTAGATAGGAGGGAATCCTGGATGGATTTACAATAAGGGAAAGTAGCTTCCTCACATCAGGAAATGGAGTATTTTTCTTCATACACAATTTGCAATGTTAAAACTAATTGCAGAATTCCTTCACTTTCTGGGATGAGTTATATGTAGATCAGCCATCTCCATCCACTTAAATATCCTAAAATAAACCAAATTAGTGCTAATGCCCTTAAACATAGACAACAGTGAAGTGCACTCTCTACATGATGTAAGTATTCACATCAGATTGTCTAAGCGAACTATGGGCTATGAGACATCAAGAGGTACCCTTTCCAATACAGATTTTCATCTTTACCTTGTTTTTGAATTCTCCATTAAAAGCAAACTTGTTTTCTGGTTTTCCATCTGGTATCTTATAAAATCTGAACCAATTGATAGTGGCTTCCAGGTAGCCTGGTTTGAACTTCTTAACATCATCAATATCTGTGAGGGCAGAAACAAAAACATTTTATTACAAATCATTACACTCAGCATGACAGCCTGTCCTGGTCTGAGGATGAAAGGAAGTGTGGGCCTAGTCCAGCGTGCATCATACCGATTGTGCTGGTGATGGCTGACATGTCCCATATCACATGCAGACTTCTATTTCCCTGTGTAAAATACTGTTCCTTCATTCTACAAACATTTGCTGAGTCCTTTCAGGATACAGGTTTCCTTCTGTCTGGAGTTCACAGGCTTCATAGCAGAGGAAACAGACAGAATACAAACAGTACTAAAATTGCAATGAGGTTGCCACAGACAGGCACAGGATGGTATGTCAGGTAAGGGGGGCGAAAGGACGAACTTCAGAAGAGTCCCATGAGCAGTCAGGCAGGAGTAGAAAAGGCAGAAGGAACAGCACATAGGAAGCAAGGGAGTATGCTACAGGTAATAAAAGACCAGGACCAGTGTGCTAAGATGGGATGTGGAGAGGGAGGAGACACCCCAAAGAAGGAAGGGCCACTGAGGAGCATATGCTGTGACAGGGACTTGTCTCATCTGACAGGAATGAAAGGGTTTAAACTATCAGGATTCATGTTTTTAGAAAACTAGCCTAAAAATTCAGATGAGAGTGGTGTCCAAAAGACAGTGCACTGACAATAGAGGAGATAGGACGTGTGATTTTTTACACAATGCTTGATAAATTCAGACTATGGGTCATGCTCTGTTCAAAGTGAAAACGCATGCCCAGTGCTGTCATGGCTGACACTGTATGAAGAAGCAGACAGCAGAAACAAAGGTGTTTGGGGACAAAAGTCCCATAAAAGAAACATGAAGCCAATAAAGAAGACAGTGGTGAATCGGGGGACTTAACAGGACAGTACCTGCATGGTACAAAAAGTTACACTAACTCAGCCATGGTTTCCAGGGCTTACTTTTGATGGCACTCGCTGGAATATAACTGAAAATAAAATTACTGTTTCGAGATTGATTAAAACCTTGTTCATGCCGGGCGGTGGTGGCGCACGCCTTTAATCCCAGTATTGGGAGGCAGAGGCAGGCGGATCTTTGTGAGTTCGAGGCCAGCCTGGTCTACAAAGTGAGTCCAGGACAGCCAAGCATACACAGAGAAACCCTGTCTCGAAAAACCAAAAAAAAAAAACAAAAAAAACCTTGTTCAATGAGGTCTCTAGGGAAGCAGCCTTTCTAATATACAATTTAAAAGTATAATAAATACTTGCCAAAATATTGTAACTAAAGAAGAAGTTTGGAGTCATCCTGCAGTGTACAGTCTATCACAGCAAAAAACAAACAGACTTGGTCAAACCTGAAAAATTAGAAAGCTACAACTAAAAACCAGGGGAGGATGTACACACAGGGATAATCCAGAAACTACTTGGTTTCAAGTCTCATTGAAACCCCCACTCTCTCACTTGACAGGGAAAGGCCAGTGCTTTATAGGCCCTGGTCATACAGACTTGCATAATTCCCTGGCTTTTTCACACTTGCCCCTTGCCTGGGATACAGGAGCTCAACACCTGTAGGACTGCGGGCTTCATGTAAGGAAGATGGATGTGGTGGGGTAGAGCCCAGGGCAAGGGGGAAAGTTCAATTTGCTCCCAGTCTTCCAACTTAAAGTCTGAAATAATACCAATGGCCACACATCTAACCAAAGTATTTTGAAATAATATAGCTGTTACATTTACAATTAGCCAAAGGGGGGAAAAAGAGCGACTTGCTTGAGAGGCTTCACTGGTTAAGAATCAACACATACTGACTGACCATCACTGGGCATATGCTTAAGACAGGGAATTACACACAGCCCACCCTCAGTAATGCACACTTTGCCCTGGGTTATAGCATCCATACTATGCCCCAGACACAGACTCCAACACACTCTTCACCTAATACAGTGTTGTGCCCTCCTAAAGTTCTGTTTATCTTCTTCTTCTTTTTTTTTTTGCTTATCTGAGAGCTTCTTTCTAACATAAATTTTCCATTGATTATTTTCTTATATACCCCAATTCTTACAAAGCATCCCTTCAAATTGATTAATTCCAAGTTTTTCCAACACAATCTTATCTTATTCATTTGGGAAAATATTTCAGTATACAAAGTTGAATAACTAGAAATATACTTTAATTTCCAAAATAATTTCTTATACTTCAATCTGATTGATGACTCTACTTATGTATCTTACCCAATCCACTGGTCTTTATCCCACTGTATAAAACATCTGTTTGATTATCTTTATTTAACTCATCAATTTCAAAGAAAGAAGAAACTAACTATTCAATACCCTTTTCAGCCAAGGAAGCTCTTTGCTCAGAACTTATGGAGGGGACTTTAGAGACACCAGTGATTAAAAATGTCCAACATTTGGTAATGCCAAAACAAGTACAAATCTCCAGTAGAAGCGAAACTCGCCAATTCTCAATTAATTACATCCCTGGAGGAAACAGCTGCATTTTCATAAGCAACACAAAACTCAGACAAACTCCGAAGCATGCAATTTTAACGTTTTTAAAACTTCAACAGTAAATGTCCAACCAGAAATCCAGCCCAATGAGTTACTTTTCTGAAAGCATGAAAACACTGCTCCTAAATTCGACAAGCAGATTCATGGTTTACAGAATGCATTTACGCTAAAGAGAACCACAGCTAAGATGGCATAAGAGGTTTGCTACCATGGGGGCAGGAGCAGTGTTAGAGGAACCAGGAGATGTTCAGTTCTTAACCTGTTTCTCATCTCGAGGCATAGGAACACCGTCCAGCCAAAGGTGTCAGGAATAAATGCAGCTGTCTTTACGTGTTTTCTTCTGCTATGGTGACCTATGCGAAGCACACACCTGTGCTCACTTTAGGGTATAACTCAGTGACACCGTGCTCATCCATGATGTCTAACTGTCACCACTGTCCCTCTGCAGCCCTTCCCTGGCAGATGTATTTTAATGATTTATGGTATTTTAGAGAAAAGTAGCAATTTTCTAGCACCCACTTATTGCCACTCTTGGGATTTTACACGAAAGTTTATAATGTAGGCAATTATGGCATTTACTGCAAAGATGGATGACTCCGACAATAAGCAAGGGGAACCTGGAAGTGCTTATTTATAAAATAAAGGTAAATATATCTTCGATTCTCTTCTGAACCAATTAAGCCCTTTTAATTTAAATAGTTGTCACTTTACTGAACTAATTAACAAAGACTGCACCGTGTGACCAGTGTGTGCGGAGTCTCATGGAACCCTCTAGAAGGAAGAACGCACCTCACCATCAGTTGGGTTTTATCTTTGCCAAGTATCAGGTGTCCTCATTCCCAAGGCATTCTGCATGGTGTCTGTGGCTGTAGCTAGGGATTTAACTAAATATTATGTAAGCAGTTAAACATATTAATCCAAAAGTGTTGGTTTCTGTGAAATTAATTTTGAATGTTCTGAAAGAATTCTAACAAAACTGATTACTAAAAACATCTGCCATCCATTTAGGGCTGGCAATAAAAGAGTTAGAGAAAAAATCTCTAGTGCACATGGACTGATTGCTGAGCTAGTGATGTGGGAAAAGGAGCTCACATAACAGAAGTCAAGCTCATGCACTTCAGTGAGCTCTTTTCTTTTTTTTTAATAATTGATTTTTTATTTCTTCAAGTTACATCTTAAAGTGAGCTCTTTTCTTAAAGATTATTTTTACTTTTATGTGTATGAGTGTATCAGTGTTTGCTTAAATATGCACCACGTGCATACCTGGTGCCTGAGGAAGCAAGAAGAGGGCATTTTGGATCCCTTGGAATTGGGCTTTAAAATGGCTTTAAGTTGCCATGTAGGTGATTCGAATCAAACCATGGTCCCCTTGAAGAGCAGCCAGTGCTCTTAACCACTGCGCCAGCTCTCCAGCCCCTCAGAGGAGTCTTGTATGAAGTACAGGAACAACTATTCAGATTTACATTTTTAGTGTTTTTCAGGGGGAAGACAGAAAGGAGAAATATCTTGCCATCCAAGTGCGCTTTAATATTTGAGGTCAGGAAGAACCAAGCCCTGTAGCTAGAGCTTAGTGAACTATGGAGCTTGTGAGAGAAGAGGGGCAGCCACACACTTGTCACACACACCTCTCAGGGCCACACCACTGACTTTGGTTTTTATGTTGAAATGGCTTAGGGAAGAGCATACCTGTAGGAGGAGGACCCTCCATCATCGGGTGGAGAAACAACCACCAGGCACAGAGCAGAAAATGAAGCAGGGCCAGTAAGAGACTTATAAGGTTGGGTGTGGTGACGTACACCTTTAATCCCAGCACTTGTGAGGCAGAGACATAAATGCAGCTGTGTTTACGTGAGCTTGAGGCCACCCTGGTCTACAGTGAGTTCCTGGACAGCCACGGCTATGTAGAGAGGTGGTACCTCAAAAAAGGGGTAGGGGGATAGGATGGGAAGGGAAGGAGAGAGAGAGACTTATAAGAATGTCTGTCTATGTGTCCTTCTGAGTCTGTGTTAGTTCACTCAGGATGAGCTTTTCTAATTCCATCCATTTGGCTGCAAATTTCATAATTTCATTGTTTCTGATAGCTGAATAATATTCCATTGTGTAGACGTACCACAGTTTTTTAACCCATTCTTCGGTTGAGGGACATCTGGGTTGTTTCCAGTTTCTAGCTATTACAAATAAGGCTGCTATAAACATAGATGAGGAAACTTCCTTATGATTCCGTGAAGAGGCATTTGGGTGTATACCCAGAAGTGGTATGGCTGGGTCCTGAGGCAGAGCTATTCCAAGTTTTCTAAGATATTGTCAGACTGACCTCCATAGTGGTTGCACAAGCCTGTACTCCCACCAGCAATGGAGTAGGGTACCCCTTTCTCCACACCCTCGCCAGCATGTGCTGTCATTTGAGTTTTTGATCCTAGCCATTCTGACAGGTGTGAGATGGAATGTCAGAGTCCTCTTGAGTTGCATTTCTCTGATGATTAAGAATGTAGAGCATTTCTTCAAGTGTCTCTCAGCCATTAGGGATTCCTCCTTTGTGAATTCTCTATTTAGCTCTGTCCCCCATTTTTTGATTGGATTATTTGGTTTCTTGGCATTTAATTTCTTGAGTTCTTTGTAGATTTTGGATATTAGCCCTCTGTCAGATGTGGGGTTGGTGAAGATTTTCTCCCAGTCTGTAGGCTGCCGTTTTGTTCGAATGACAGTGTTCTTTGCCTTACAGAAGCTTTTCAGTTTCATGAGGTCCCATTTATTGATTGTTGATCTCAAGTCCTGAGCTGTTGGTGTTCTGTTCAGGAAGTTGTCGCCTGTGCCAATTAGTTCGAGGGTTTCTCCCACTTTTTCTTCTAGTATCTTTAGTGTGGCTGGCCTTATGTTAAGGTCTTTGATCCACTTGGACTTAAGTTTTGTACAAGGTGATAAGTATGGGTCTAGCTTCATTCTTTTACAAATGGACATCCAGTTGGACCAGCACCATTTGTTGAAGATGCTGTCCTTCTTCCATTGTGCCGTTTTGGCTTCTTTGTCAAAAATTAGGTGGCCATAAGTGTGTGGGTCTATTTCTGGATCTTCAATTCGATTCTATTGATCTACTGGTCTGTTTCTACACCAATACCATGCTGTTTTTACAACTATTGCTCTGTAGTACAGCTTGAAATCTGGGATGGTAATACCTCCAGATGTTTTTTTATTGTACAGGATCTATTCACTTATAGTAGGATTTTAGCTATATAGTAGAAGGTATCAATACTACAACTAACACACCAAAGGGAACTTGGATATAGACTTCTTATTTTTAATTTTTATTTTTTATTAATTTTTTTATATATTAGTTATATTTTTTTCTATTTTTTAGTCTTTTTTATCTATTGTATGCTTATTGATTTGTTTCTTTAGTAGTTCTCTCTCCCAGGCAACGAGACACTTTTCACTGATGGTACTGCTTCATAGATCCCCAATGAATGAAGAGGCTCTTGGCCCTCATACAACCTCTCAACTGAGATGAGGGACTGTTATATAAGGACACCCCACCCCAGAGAAATGGGATGGAAGGGTTAGGAGGTAAAGAAAAAAAATGAAATGTGGTGTTTCGGCCTTTTACTACTAACTGTCATGAACTGTTTAGGATAATTAAGAAATGCAAACTAATGGTTATGAAAGCCGGTCATTCAGTTAGGTACTATGACAGCCTATTATAGTTACTTTCTAAGCTAATCAGAAATAAACCTGCTAAGAGACAAGCAACATCTGCTTACCCTAATATAAGAGATAGATAGGGCCTCTTCAAAAACCTCAAGAGATCTGCAGAATATGGCATTCAAAGATGTTTTCGCAACTTTAGATTTTTTTATATCAAGACATATCAACTCCTGACAGCACCCCCTATTCTCCTCCAAGTAGAAGATGAGCATCGAAGAATCTCCAGTGGGAGATGATTGAATTAGTCACAAGCCTATCTCTTGGTAGGAAAAGCTCCTTGCTCCAACTGTAGACAGAATGCTGTCCAAAAAGGACAAAACCTGGAAGCAGGTAAGTCGACAGCCTAGCTCTGCCAAGACAGGGTAGGTAAGTCCTTCATAACCCCTGCGCTACAATCAATATCTGTCAGAGAAGCGGGGCCAAACGACTGAAGAACGATGTTGTAATGTATGGAGAGAAAATGGGAACTGTCCAGGCAGCCACTGGTATGTCATTTCTTAGTTTGGGAAGCTGCAGACCCTGTACTTCCTATAAAATCAGATATATTTATCCCTCTCAGGTCTCTGAGGTGATTGAAGAACAGATAGATAAAGTCTCATAATTAAATTTTGAGTTGTTTAGGAGTCAAGAGAGTGTTATACATCTAAGAAGATACTTTTAAAATTGTGTTGCAATTAGTATGAATGTTGAGTCAGACATAGAACTTTAAACTCATGGAGATGTTTAGATAGTAGAATGTTAACGTCAGGTACCAAATACATATTGACTGCTCATTGGGAATGTACGTTAAGCCATAATATAACCCTCATAACTGTGGCCTAATTACCTCTGTTGTACTGTATTGTATTTATTATTATAAGAGAAAGAGTCATTTGTTGGACTGAAAGGAGAAACTGTAGGGGGAAATAAGATATACCTTAAACTTAAAAGAAAAAAAAAAAAGGGAAGAGGATGGGGGGTTGAGGGTGGGAGGGTGGGACTGGAGGGGGAATAGGGAGGGGACTGCGATTGGGATGTAACTTGAAGAAATAAAAAATAAAGGAAAAAAATGAAAAAAAAAAAGAATGTCTGTCTACACTTGTTGAAGAAAGAAATTGAAGAAGATATCAGAAGATGGAAAGATCTCCCATGCTCATGGATAGGTAGGATTAACATAGTAAAAATGGTCATCCTACCAAAAGTAATTTACAGATTCAATGCAATCCCGATCAAAATTCCAACATAATTCTTCACAGATCTTCAAAGGTCAATTTTCATTTTCATATGGGAACACAAAAAAACTAGGATAGCTAAAACATAAAGTAATAGAACCAGTCATAGTAATAAAAACAGCATTGTAAAGGCATAGAAAAAAAACAAGTTGATCAATGGTGTTGAACTGAAGACCCAGATACAAATCTATACTCCTATGGAAACCTGATTTTTTTTTTATAACAAGGCAGAAATACACACTTGAAAAGAGATAGCATCTTTGACAAACGGGGCTGGTCAAACTAGATGGCTACATGTAGAAGAATGCACATAGATCCATACTTACCACCCTGCACAAAACTCAACTCCAAATGGTCTCTATGTATATCAGGCTGGCCTCGAACTCAAAGAGATCCACCTGACTCTGCCTTCTAAATACTGGGATGAAGGGTGTGTGCTACCATGGCCTAACAAAACAATACTTTTATAACATACAAATGGTTACTGATTTATTAGAAATACCAGAGAGAAAGAAAAGAAACAGAGAGACAGGGAATAGGAAAGGAAGGGATGTTTATGGAACTTAAAAAATAAAAAATTTAACTCAAAATACTGTATCCAGTAAAACTACATTTCTAAAATAAAAGAAAGAAAATGTAATTTTAGGTAAATTAAGATGAAGAAAGCCTACCACCATCAGCTTGGGGCTATGAGAAGTGCTGCCATGTTCAAACTGAAGGGAAATGAGATCAGGATGGGGACTTGGATCTGGGGAACCTTCCAGGAGAGAGTGAGTGGGTATGGAAACTATGTAATACAAAGTAACACATGTGTGCATGAGTGTATATTCTCTGAAATTTTAAGAGGTATTTCATTATTTTAAAAACTATGTAACTGAAGTGCACTTGCTCTTTCCTACATTGGTGGAAAGGCATTGGTACACCTTGACAGACAGCTGAACAGACAGTTCAACAGCAGGTTACAATACTAAACTTACAGTTATATCTGATCCAACCATCCTATTCCTGAGTAGCTCCTCATAGGAAGTGAAGACATTCCCAACAAAACTTCATGTTCATATTTGACCCAAACTAGAAATCCAAATGGCCACCAACCGATGAAACCAGTGTGTAGGTACCATAGAGCTCCATCCAATGATGAAATGGAACACACTACTCTGCCCAGCATACGACTCTTCAGAACATGTACAAGGGCAAAAAGTCATATTCTAATGGCCATGTTTCATAGCATAGGATACTGGACCTGACCACAACAATGCAAATTCCAGAGAAGGCTATTATTAGTCAGAAAGGAGGGCAATGTTTGCTATGGGCTTAGGAAAGGAAGACAGGATTCACTGGTTATACACAGGCAAGAGGGAGTTTGTGGAAAACAGAAGCATTTGGTATTAGGATAAACACACACAGTTGTCAGAACTCCTCAAACTCTAAAGTGCAGTGACTGTATGTAATATATGGAGTGTGAGGCACACAGCTCAGTTAGTACTGTTCACCTAGCACGTACAAGAACTGAGTTTGGGCCTCATAAGCCCCACACCCATGACCCCAGCATTTGCGAGGTAGAAGTTAGAGGATCAGAAGTTCAAGGTCATCCTCAGCTGCATAGCAAATTTGAGGCTAGTGGGTGACACATAACACCCTGTCTCAAACAATCAAACAAAGTAAATGACAGTCCTACCCTTCAAGGAGTTCACAGCTTAGATAGGTGGGCAGACACAGAAACAAATTACAAACATGTGAAATCAAATGTTTAACTGAATTAAACAAAATGGTGCTTGTGGGGGAATGATTATGTTTGTCTTATGGAATCAAAGTCACGTGGAGGACAGATGACATTTACACTGGCTCTTGAAATATCAGGTGTTTCCAGGTAGACAAAGGACATTTCAGTGATTGAGATGTATCTGCAAAACCACCAAGCTATAGAAGAGCCTGGCACGAGTAGGGGGTGGGAGATGCCGGGTGTGGGGGGGGGGAGCCGGTTTACTGAGTAAATGTCAGGAAGCAGTGAAAGGGGTCACATGACTTTTCCCAAGGTAGAGAATTTGGGTGTCTATGTAAAGAATGAGAGCAGAAAGGTTTCCTACCCTCTTTAAAGAAAGATGTCTCTAAACCAGTTTAGTAAACAGCACAGAAGATAAATTTTAGTTTCAGGATGTTGAGGCCAGAGAAATGTTAATATCATTTGAAACAAAAAGCAAGATGGCTATTTAATGGAACACAAAGCAGGAAGAGATCCAAGATACTCCTCAGGTCAAAATGAGAAAACTGGCAATCGACTATATATCGGTGACTTAGCAATGACACGTAGGTGATAAAGTTTAAAAATGTCACAAATAACTGGGCGTGGTGGTGCATGCCTTTAATACCAGCACTCGGGAGGCAGAGGCAGGCCGATCTCTGAGTTCGAGGCTAGCCTGGTCTACAAAGCAAGTCCAGGACAGCCAGTACTGTTACACAGAGAAACTCTGCCTCGAAAAACCAAAGGAAAAAAAAAGTTATGAATATAAAAATGAAGTGTATATACATGACATTAAAGAACCATAACCATTTAAATGTTAAAATTCAATTAAATGTTTTTTCTCCTGTTGAAATAAATGAAAACATAAAAATTTTGTATTTTCAGATTTCACTCAAATGTCATACAAAAATAAATTTAAAAATTTATTTTTAAAATAAATACACATCCCCCTCTGGATCAGCTAAAAAAATTAAGAAATTTAGTACTTATGCTATACCAGACAACAGAGAGGAAGCCAGAGAATGTTTCTCCTAATCTTATTGTTCATTGGAAGCAAGTAGGGACCACACATATCACACAGAGACTAGAAGAGAAAACCCTGCTGCCTTTATCTGGATTAGTCACACTAAACCTAACACAAGGAGAGGAAGGCATATATCCCGCTAAGAAATCTCTATATTTAGACAAAACCAGGAAATAAGTGTAATGCCACCTCTCTGTTTCTGTTATGTAAATGAAAAGGTAGGGAAATGACACCAGGAAACAGAGCTAGACATGTGTACAAGCAGCTCCTCTAAACAAAATCCACAGGAGGCAACAACATGTGCTTTTAATGCTGCTCAGAAATATTCACAAGAAACACCAGTCAGTCCCTAATCACTGCATCTAAGCATCACGAGTGCAGTTTCCTACTCAGAGAATGACTTTCCTTAACTGTTCGTGCTTCCTCAGGACCTCCAAAGACTTCCTGCTTCCGGGCCTTTCCATACGCTTAATGTCGGATGCACACGGGCACTATCACCATGTGCACCTTTCATTCTCCATCTTCCTCCCCACCCCACGATTCTGCTCTTATCAACTCAAAACCTACACTAAAAATATACTTACCATGGAAATCAGTAAATACTATTCTATAAGTCTCTATAAATCTATATATTAGAAAGCAATGTCAAAATGAGTTAATAGATTTGTTTTCTAAAAATATAAATATTCATTACTAGTTAATAAGAAACTTTGCATGAACCCCTTTAATGAAAACCATACCGTAGGCCTTGTATAAAGAAATTTAAATATTTTTCTAAAGTAATTTGATTTGAAGCATATTATGAAGTGGCTACGAGGTGTGGTGTGAAACTACTACCCCTGATTCTCCAGTTCTAACAAAAGTCTCCCTCAGACAGATGAAGTATGCTGTGTTCCCAAGAAATCTGTCTCACAGTCCCATGCTTGAAGCTGTAATTCTGAAATATGTACAGGTGTAAAAACACCACCAATGTGTGTAATTGACATATTGCTAATAATTAGGATAGCACACTTCCCTTTAGCAGTAACCCTGAAGATAGCTCTGTTAGCTTACAAAAGAAGGCCAAGTGAGAGGTATTGCTAGGAACTTAGAATGGGAAACATCAATGGGGGAAGAGGGCGACCCACAGATCAACTGCAGAACAGCTCTGGGGCTTTAGCAGGTATATGACCTTTCCAAGCAAATGGGAACATTTAAAAGACCTCCCTCACTACATTTACTAGAGTATGATTACAGCCCTAAAAGCTTCAGGGGTTAAAGTTCAAAAGAGAAGCAACAGACTCCCAGGAATTAACTCCTAATGATATGCACCACACCCCACTCCCCCCATCCAGGCCTCTAAACCATTAATGAAATCAAAGAACAGACATCAAAAGAGCTACCTCTTCAGCAGACTTCTAATTATCTCCAGTTCATTACTGCCTCAGGGAAAATGGTCTCCACTGCCCCAAAAGTCACAGATAGACTAACTTGATACTTTAGAAGAGCAAGGAGATACAGCACTGGAGGTCCTGGGGTCTGGAACTGGACTGGCCTTGAAGGGCTGAAGTTTTATTTTAAGTCACTAACTATTCCCTCTTCTAGCATCTCAGTGTTCTCATCTAAAAAGCACACCTCAACTGAAATCGTGTGATGATTAAACAGATAACTACAAAAGAAGCCCCTGGCATTGCTCCTTGATGCCAGGCTAAGTGCTGCGCACACTAGGGCTCTAGGAATCCAATGTGATGAGCTGGCTGTCCCTTCTGGAGTCCACGAGAGCACTCCGCTGTCCTCCAACAGCGCAAGCTGGGAGACAGAACACTGCCTCTGGTTCTGACAGTTAGCAGGGACATTAGGCCTTAGGACTGTGATGCTAAATCCTCTCCCTCCCCACCTTGCTCTCTCCCTTTATTTTCCAATGACAATGTTAAATTGTGCTCTAGGAAGAAGAATATCAAGCACATACTAATTTAATTATTTTTTAAAACAGTAGGGGCCCTAGATATGTTTACAGAGAAAATGAAATTATAGCCAAACAGACGCACTTTCCACATGCTCGTTCTTATCCTGAAAAACAATAAAAGAACCTATGAAGTTTATTTGATGCTTAAATTTTCCTAATTGTGTGTTCACATTCTACACATATGGAATACTTAAAAACTCTGATAACTTTAGGACCATTTGATGCTGGCCTTTGAAAACATTCCGACTTCCTATAATGTAAATGAAGTTCCTCATAGCTCAGCTCATGTAAATAACTCATCCAGAAAGTGCTAAAATCAATGTAATTGTCCTGATTTTAAGTTTTGGGTTTTAAGCTTTCATCTTTTTAAAGTATAAAATCACCTCACAGGCAATAGTTTTTACAGGACAAAAGATGGTTTTCACTTAAAGACAAAACCAGAAGGAATGTGCATGCTGCCAAGTTCAGAAACCTCCACTTCCTGCCCTACTAAGGTCCTAGGCAGTTAATCAAACCAAGAGAAGAATGACACAGTCCCCACACTTAAATCTTCTTAAAAAGCCCTGAACTTGGTTATTTCCTAACCCAGCACTATTATCTCTAATGGCTCAGTCATCACCAGTACGATTAGGTGCCCAGGGAGTCTTATTAACTCTTTCAGGCCATTAGGGTACCATTATGAAACATTAAGGACTACAAACTAATTACAGTGGATTAAACGGTTTGAGTGCTCCCCAAGTGTTAATGAGCTGAAGGAGGAGGAGGAGGAGGAGGAGGAGGAGGAGGAGGAGGAGGAGGAGGAGGGCCAATTTTCTAACAAGGAGTACAGGGTATTTCATTTCAAATCTTATTTAGCTTTTAAAAGATTTCAGTGTCCAATACAGTCACAGAATTTGAAACTTGATAGCATGTTGATTTTTTAAAAATGTTTTGAGACAGGCTCTAACTGTATAGCCCACGTTGACCTGAAACTACTCATGGTAATCGTCCTGTTTCAGCCTCTCAAGTGTTGGGTTTATAGATATAAACTACTATGTCTGGCTACTAATGTTAGATTATAGAAATCCAGCCAGGAACAAGACATTCTGCTAAGTGAAACATGTTCTCCCGTGTAATGGCTCATTTCAGTTCAGTCATATCAAAGCTAAAAAATATAAATACAAAGTGAGACATTTTCGCTTACTAAAGTATGCATATGTTTTCAATGAGATAAAATAAAAGATGCAGTTTCATTACAAACAAAATAGCTCAAAAATTTCCTTGAAAAACCCACAAATATGTCTATACTAATAAAGTAAGAAGTATATAGATAATTATGTTATGGTAAGGTTATGCCCTGCTCTAAATTATTCTCTGTTGTATGGAACAATAGCTTTCAGGCTGCTTCTAGGCCTAAGAGAACCCACTTACAATGCAGCACTGGGCTCCACTGTGAGAGCCAGGGTTAAGGCAAATGACTTCCATCATTTTCTGCCGGGAATCCAATGCCTGTTCAGCACACAGAACAAGGCGCAGAATAGTAACCGACTTACATCAAGAAAAAGTGTCACTTACTGGTCAGCTAAGAATCACATAAGCAATGCTAAACAGACCCAAAAGCTGTATTTACATATTTATGCACATATATAATAATAATAATTAAAGAAAAAGAAGCCACGCATTAAAAGGGAGAAGCAGTCATATGAGAAGGGTTGGAGGGGAGAAAATGGTATAATTATATTTTAATTTTTGAAAATTGCAAAAGAATTACTTTTTTTTTAAGTACCACTTGTGAGCTTATCGAAGTAAATCAGGAAAATACGGGGCAAATGAAAACTGTATCTGACAGTTCTCCAAAGAGGATGCAAGCCTGGCCAATAAATATGTAAAAAAAATGTTCAATATCCTTAGCCATCAGAGAAATAAATGGAAATTAAGGCTACCTTGATGGTTTAGTAGGTAAAGTATCCCCCACGAAAGCATGAGGACTTTAGTACAGAGCCTTAGAACTCATGTGAAAACCAGGTCCCACCAAAAGGCCGTACAGAGAAAGCAGGACCACGAACTCATCAAACACTAGAACAAAGCACACAGAACCCCTTGCCTTGGCCATAACAACCACTGACCCATCCAGCATCGGACAAATGGGTAAGCATACCACAGGATGGCCCACAACTCCAGGAGCCCACGGACCTCAGGTGCTGTGACGCCCTGGCTTGAGGTACTCTCTGAAACTGCAGCTAGTCCATGTCCTCAAAGATAGCTCTGTGACTGAATTCCTTTAAGTGAGCACCTTGCCTGACCACCTGCAATAACTACATCTGTCAGTTCTCTGCCTTTCCCTTGGCAGGTAGAGAAAGTTGTAGGGTACTTTTAAAAGCTTCCAGATAACTGGCCATCCCTAATTTAAATTTTTTTTTCCTTTTATATTTGCTGATTAAAAATTCCAAAGAGTCACAAAAGACCAAGGGTAGTTAAAGCAACCCTGAACAAAAAGAATACTAGAGAAGGAATCACCATATCAACCTTGCTCAAGGATACGTGTCATTGGAGTGGGCTTTGAAGTTAAAAGCCTCTTGCTACTTCCAGTTCTCTTTTATGCTTACATCTGAAGAGAAAGCTAAAAGCTTTTAGCTTCCTCTCCCTGCCACAATGTATCCTGACTGCTGCCTGATGCCACACCTCCCGACCATAATGGACTCTTGTCTGTCTGGAACTGTAAGCCAAAATAAACTGCTTCTGCAAATTGCCTTGGTTGTGGTGTTTTAGCAAAAGAAAAGTAACCAATACATAAAACTCTGAAACTACCAGAAGAAAAGAAGGGAGTACACTCCAAGTTCCCAGCACAGGTGAGGGCTTTGTGAATAGGACTCCAACACAGTAAATAATACCACCAGTCACCAACATGAGATCTCATGGAACTAAAGGGCTTCTGTAGCAAAGAAAGCAAAGAGAACTACCAAAAGAGTACAGAGGCATTCCACAAGATGGGAGAAAACCCCTGACAGCTACACACTGGACAGAAGATTAGTCTTCAGAATATGCAAATAACTAAAACAAACAAACAATTATTCAATTAAAAATGGGCTTCATAATCCCTGCTCTACAACAAATGTCTGTCAGAGAAACAGGACCCAAAAGCTGAAGACTGATGCAGGAATGTATGGAGAGAAAATGGGAACTGTCCAGGCAGTCACTGGTATGTCATTTCTTAGTTTTAGAAGCTGCAGGCCCTGCACTTCCTATATAAGCAGATATATTTATTTAACCCTCTCAGGTCTCTGAGGTGGTTGAAGAATAGACAGCTAGAGTCTCATAGTTAAATTTTGAGTTGTGTAGGAATCAAGAGGGTGTTATAGATCTAAGAAGATACTCTTAAAAGTGTGTTCCAAGTTAGTAAGAATGTTGAGTCACATATAGACCTTTAAACTCATGGAGATGGTTAGATAGTAGAATGTTAAAGTCAGGGGCCAAATATGTATAAACTGGACATTGGGAAGGTATACTGGGCCATTTAATTCTCATAAATGTGGCATATTTATATCTGTTGTTTTGTATAGTATTTACTGTTATAAGAGAAGGAACCATCTGTTGGACTGAAAGGGGAAACTGCTGGGGGGAAGAGGGTGGAAGGGCGGAATAAGAAGGGGGAATAGGGAGGGGTTTGTGACTGAGATGTAACTTGAAGAAAAAAAAATAAAGTATTTAAAAAAAAATGGTCTGTGGATCTGAACAGAAAGTTCTCAAAAGAAGAAATACACACGGCTAGCAAACACTTCTTAAAAGTGTTCAACATCCGTATCCAACAGAGAAATCGCAGATTAAAAGTAGTTTACAAGTGTCTATCTCAACCTACTCAAATGGTCATTGTCAGGAACACAAATGACAGCAGGTGCTGCTGTGGACCCAGCAAAGGGGCTGTTCCTGTACATTGTTGGTGAGAGTGTACACCAGCGCACTGCTGTGGAAATCAGTCTGGAGGTTTGTCAAAAAACTAGCAATGGAACTAGCAGCTACAGTATGAGTCAGCTATAACACTCCTGGGAACCTACCCAATGGACTCTATATCATACTGCGCAAATATTGCACAATTAACCTAGATGCCACCATTAGATGAGTGGGTAAGGAAATGAGGTACCTATACACAGTGGAACATTACTGTAGAGAAAAGGAAGGCCATGAAATAAATGGACAGAACTGGAAGAATACTACACTTAGTGAAGTCACCCAGACCTGAACACAAACTCTGCATATTCTCTCTCCAGTGGAGAACCTGGCTTCAGGCTTTTGTTTTGTGTGTTTAACTTGGAGCACAAGTGGAAGCAAGGAAACTAGGAAGGGACCATTGGGTGTGTGTATGGGGGATATATTTCAGGGGTGAGTAGTAGAATATAGGCACAACAAAAGTAGTGAGATAGAATACTGAGGGCAGAAAGGCTTAAGAAGGGAAGGCCTCAGGACTGGAGAAATGGGGGAAGGATTAACTTAAGGAGGACTGTATGAAAAAAGACTGTGGAAACCCACTATCTCTCCACTCAAAAAACATAATTCAAGGGATAGTCGAATACATAGGATATGGAAGAAGAGGGGGAGGATACTAGGTATTTTATGATTAAGTGTGGATGGAGGCAGTGTGGTGTGGGAGAAGAGTTAGCCAAAACTAAGGATCTATGAAAAAGCCTTAGGGAAACCCACTAGTTAGTGAGCTAATTTAAAATCTAATTAAAAAATAAAAGGTTTGAATGTGGTACCCTGCATAGATAAACAATGTCACTTCTAGAAAACATGGGTTATTAAATGAAAATCCCAGTGCAAGCATACCCCACTACGGATTGCTGGTCACGGTGGCCCCAGAGATCTTCAAAGCCACACAGATTATTGCCAGGGCCATTGGTTACCCACTGTAACTATATAGGGTAAGACTCTATTGTTCCCAATCTGTAGGCTGCTGTTTTGTTCAAATGACAGTGTCTTTTGCCTTACAGAAGCTTTTCAGTTTCATGAGGTCCCATTTATTGATTGTTGATCTCAGGTCCTGAGCTGTTGGTGTTCTGTTCAGGAAGTTGTCGCCTGTGCCGATGATTTCAAGGGTTTTTCCCACTTTTTCTTCTAGTAGATTTAGTGTGACCGGCCTTATGTTAAGGTCTTTGATCCACTTGGACTTAATTTTTGCGCAAGGTGATAAGTATGGGTCTAATTTCATTCTTTTACAAGTGGACATCCAGTTGGACCAGCACCATTTGTTGAAGATGCTGTTCTTTTTCCATTGTGTGGTTTTGGCTTCTTTGTCAAAAATTAGGTGCCCATAGGTGTGTGGGTCCATTTCTGGGTCTTCAATTTGATTCCATTTATCTACTGGTCTGTTTCTATACCAATACCATGCTGTTTTTACTACTATTGCTCTGTAGTACAGCTTGAAATCTGGGATGGTGATACCTGATACCTCCAGATGTTTTTTTTATTGTACAGGATTGATTTAGCTATTCTGGGTTTTTTTGTTGTTCCATATGGCAGCCTACGGACTGGGAGAAAATCTTCACCAACCCCACATCTGACAGAGGGCTAATATCCAAAATCTACAAAGAACTCAAGAAATTAAATGCCAAGAAACCAAATAATCCAATCAAAAAATGGGGAACAGAACTAAATAGAGAATTCACAAAGGAGAAATCCCTAATGACTGAGAGACACTTGAAGAAATGCTCAACATCTTAATCAACAGAGAAATGCAACTCAAGACTTCTCTGAGCTTCTATCTCACACCTGTCAGAATGGTTAAGATCAAAAGCTCAAATGACAGCACATGCTGGTGAGGGTGTGGAGAAAGGGGAACCCTCCTCCACTGCTGGTGGGAGTGCATGCAGGTTTGTGCAACCACTATGGAGGTCAGTATGACGATATCTTAGAAAACTTGGAATAGCTTTGTCTCAGGACCCAGCCATACCACTTCTGGGAATGCATTCAAATGACTCCTCATGGAATCACAAGGAAGTTTCCTCATCTATGTTCATAGCAGCCTTATTTGTAATAGCTAGAAACTGGAAACAATCCAGATGTCCCTCAACCGAAAAATGGATAAAAAAAACTGTGGTACATCCATACAATGGAATACTACTCAGCCATCAGAAACAATAAAATTATGCAATTTGCAGCCAAATGGATGGAACTAGAGAAGCTCATCCTGAGTGAGCTAACCCAGACTCAGAAGGATGCACATGGCATGTATTCACTTATAGTAGGATTTTAGCAATATAGTACAGGATAATTATACTACAACCAACACACCAAAGGGAACATGGACATAGACTTTTTATTTTATTTCTTTTTTAATTTTTATTTATTTTTTATTTTTGATTGTTTGTTTGTTTTTTAGTTCTCTCTCCCTGGCAATGAGATACTTTTCACTGGTGGTGCTGCCTTGTAGGCCCCCAGTGTATGAGGAGGCTCTTGGCCCTCATATGACTGCTGAACCGGGGCGGGGGACTGTTATATAGGGACACTCCACTCCAGAGGAGTGGGATGGAAGGGTTAGGGGGTAGAGGGTGGGAGGGCAGGACTGGGAAGGGGGGAAAGAGGACAATATGATGGAGATGTAACCTGAAGCAACAAATAAATAAATTTATTTATTAAAAAAAGGAATTAAAAAAAAACTCTATTGCTCAAGATACCACAAATTTTGGTTATAGGACAATGACAAATATCAAATCAACAGGAAACTCCCTCCCTACTAGCTAGCTTTCATAGTTCCAGAATGTGCCTCTCTGGCTGCTGAGGGAGAAAAAACATCCTTGGTCTTATTTAGTCCTGAATGCTGCAAGCTCAATGTTGCCGTGCTAGGCACGATGTGCTCACTACTGCAACGGGCACAACTATTATAGGGTAACCAGCGGGTTTCCGATTAGATCTGAAGTGTTTCCACAGGGGGAAATCTTATGACTGGTACTTTTATAAATATGGTCAAAAGCCCATGACTTAGGAAGTTACAGACCCTGAGGAATCTGTTATTGTTGTTTTGCTAAATGGTTATGTTATCAAACTGCCTTCTAAATATTTGTATCTACAGACAAAGACATGGGCTGCTCTCAACCTTGGCTGGTCAGAAAGCATCTTTCTGCAGTAGACAACAGTCAGTGCAGTGGCTTGTAACTGGTCAGAGAACTAAGAATAACTGACTGTGAGTGCCCAGCTCTAAACCGGCTGTAATGGCCAATGACCACTTTCTCCTACCCTCCATCACGTCTCAGGGACATCCAGGAAGAGGAAGTAAACATAAAAAGAGGGGAGTGCTGTGAAATGCTGTCTTCTGAACATGACACACGTGAACTTACACAGCTGTGGTTACCTTCACATGACCTGCAAATCTAAGCCATTCAGAATTCCAGCATACATGGGGAAGGGGCTCTTGAAGGTCCACCTCTTGCTAAGGAGCTACTGGCACTGAACAGCTGCTGGGGGAGAGAGTTCATTCTTCTTTGATGGTATGGCCATTAGTCATTACCCAAGCTTCAGTTGATGGCCCCATATCTACCCACATGTGTGTGGCACTATTTAGATTTCATGAGCCATTATTTAAAACAACAACAACAAAAACAACAAAGAGGACATGAAGTTGGGAGAGAGACATGTTAAGAAAAATCTAGTAAAAGGAGGAAGAAATGGGTAGAAAGGGGATTTGTTCATGGAAGAAATTCTCTAAGAATAAAAAGAAAAAAGAAAACCAAGCTAGGCATGGTGGTGCACACCATTAATCCCAGTACTAGAGACAGGGAGATCTCTAAAAGTTCAAGGCCAATTTGGTCTACAGAGTGAGCTCCATGAAAGCCATGACTACTACACAGAGAAATTTTGTCTCAAAAAACAAAAATTAAAAAATTAAAAAACAAGAAACACAAAATGCTGAAAATTCAGGTGACAATATTTAAATGGCCACAAAACCACTTCCTTCTTTGTGATGGAAATTTCAACACCATATGGTAGTTTATATTTCAAGTCACTGCTCTACATGTTTTAAAGACATGTTAAAAAGAAAAACACTTCAGACATTTCATACATGGGTAAGACTCGGAGAATTGATTTCGAATAGAATATTTTGGAAAATGCATGCATAGTTAACAATAAAAGTAAAAAATAAATAATAAAAAATAAAATAGAAGACTATTGTCATAGCCAAGGCAATGGCAGGCATAGCTCAGAGGACACTGGAGAGAGGCCCATGATGGCTGTGCCTTAGGCTCAGAGACGAGCCCTTGCAGAACTGATCACCTAGATGATTTACACAATAACATTTTCAGTTCCACTTAGTTTTTTATTTTAAGATTTAACCAAGAGACAGAACATGAACAAATTAATATTTAAAAATATAACATAAAGACTATCATTTTGTTCTGTTATCACAAAGCTTCCACAAACATGCTACGCAAGCACTATATACATACAGACAAATCTAGAACTATTTAGATACCACAGAATAGTAAGGCTGTGAGAAGCTGGGCTGGAAGTGATAGATGAGAAAAGATAAACTCCAAAACCCTGAGTTTCACTCTGGGTACTCTAGAGTCATTGATTGAAGTCAGTGAAGTAACAAATCTCATACAGCGCTAGTGTCTAAGCATAACCCTGCTGTCTTCATCACAGATATTGTGAGTACCTCTGGCGGATTCTCCAGACCAGGACCTGCTGATGTCCACTCATTGAAGGAACAGAGCAGAGAGGGTTATCAGACCCTTCACCTATCTCACTCTCTCTTTTCCCTCCCACCTATTGAACAGAATTCTGCTATAACTGCATGTACTAGAGACTGTGGAAGTTTATCTTAAGGGGTATTCCATCTTTATGAAAGTCAACATCCATGTTGGGATGGCTTTCTGCAGGTGTGCCTGCTTGGATGATACCCCCACTCCTGTAAATGACCCCCACCCATTCTGAAGGAAGCCGGATAAACCCACTGCTTCCCCAAAGTGGACTTCAGTAGAATATACTTAGGTTTGTTGCTGGTTCCCTGGAAGGTGAGAGTAGATGCCTGTTTATATCTCCCCAGGAAAGAGTTCCTCCAGCATAAATACAGCTCGAGATGTGATACTTAGAATTATTAGGAGAAGAGGAAGAAATATAAAACATTTAAAAAAGAAACAGAGAAGAACCAAGAAGTGTTTAGGAAGTCCCTGTTTTTTTAAGTGCCAACTCAAGACAATAACGAAAATACACAAATTAAGAACTAGCTGTCCTGCCCCTAGAGGCATTGCAGATGTGACAGCTATGTCACATATGCATCAGTACATGGCAGAGAGGAGAGAGGCTATATCTACATTCAGTGTTCTGACTTATGAACATTTCAATGAATAGTGGCCTAACATTCCTAGAAAAAAAAAAAAAAAACAAGCTGGATACCAACACCACTTTGCCACCATGTGGAAGCCTGTACTGACTACTAGACCAGTACCAGGAAAGCACCAGATGGGCTCCCAGGACAGGAAACAAACCAGAAACTAGAAGAACTCTGCCTGGCCCTGGATGTAGAGGTCGTGGGTGAGCCAGCCCTGAGGGAGTGAGTGTGGGAGAGCCAGCCCTGCCTTCTGTCTGCTATGTGGTGGTGTTGGCTTGGGAGAGATTCCCTCTCCTCCCTTTTCCCCCCACCACCATTGGGAGAGAGGAAATCTGGCCCAGATGGGGTCACAAGAGCAGAAGAGCTGTCCCTGCCCCTCACATGCTGCAGCACTCAAGAGAGCAGGCCCTGCACCTTTCCATAGTAGAGCTGGCCATGCAAGTTGGGGTTGCAGGTCCAGAACCAGGGCTTTGAGTTGGCCCATCTCAACATCTACCCCATGGATGAACTGCTGGAGTGCAAGAAGAGGTCATTTCCACAACCCAGGACTGCAGGATCTCCATAACACAGGGCAGCTATGGCATATCTGAGAGGAGTGAGGTTCCAGTACTGATGGAGTAGCAGAAACCAGGGGCCTCATACCAGACCAAGGAGTCATTATAATGAACATTTGCAAGCAGAATGTGTGGACAAAGGGGAATATTGTGGGACATACTGAGATAAACTGCAGCTTTCACAATGAGCTGTTATTATTATTTTTTTTTTTTTTTGGTTTTTCGAGACAGGGTTTCTCTGTTTAACAGCTCTGGCTGTCCTGGACTCGCTTTGTAGACCAGGCTGGCCTCGAACTTGCAAAGATCCGCCTGCCTCTGCCTCCCAAGTGCTGGGATTAAAGGCGTGCGCCACCACCGCCCGGCTATGAGCTGTTATTTTTATGCTGGGACAGATTGCAAGGGTGGAGGGTGGGTCTGGGGGGAGGTGGGATATGGAGGCACAGGGTGCATGATGTGAAATTCACAAAATAAAAATTATTTTCAATTAATAAAAAAGAAATCAATTTGGTGAATTACCACCAACAGTAAAAATATTAGCTGTATTTTGTGATTCTGTTTAAGTCATGGACTTCTTATATAAAAACTTTCAATAATGTCTCCAAAAAAAAGAACTAGCCGTATAAATGCATTGTTTACAGAACAAAAACAGCTACTGAAAAGAGCTAAGAAGGAGGAGGTGGGGAGACAGGAAGATGGAAAGAAAGGAAAGGAAGAAGGGGAAAATAGTTAAGCAGAAACAACAAATTTCGGTGTCCCACAAAAAAATGTCATTTGTCTCTCTCCAATTTTCTTTTTCCTTTCTCCTCCTCGAAATATGATACAACTCACATAAAAATATATTAGACTAACCTCTGTGGTCTATAGAAAAAGATTTTTTTTGGAGGGGAGTGTAGGGAGTTTGAGACAAGAGTTTCTCTGTGTAACAGAGCCCTGGCTGTCCTGGACTTGCTTTGTAGACCAAGCTGGCCTCGAATGCAGAGATCTGCCTGCCTCTGCCTCCCAAGTGCTGGAATTAAGGGCATGTGCCACCACTCCTGGCTAGAAAAAAGAATTTTATAACTCTGTTTAACACCTAAATATATGAATTATGTTTTATATGTTTCTCTTTCCAATTCTAAGAATTCCAGTGACACACTGACCTACTTCTGTTTTCTGGAAAGGCCCAGACTTACCATGAAGTTTTTCAGCATCAGGATCATCCACATTGATAGCAATTATTTTCCAATCTGTTTCACCTTGATCGATAAGTGCCAAAGTCCCAAGGATCTTCACATTGATCACATCTCCACGAGAAAGAACCTTCACAGAGAAAAGATCCCATCATTTTCTAGGCTGGGAGGGCTTAACTGTAAAACCGCACTCACACAATGGAAATGTGATAGCTCTACTAAATACAAAACATGTGGAAATGGTCAGAAAGTCTGCCTTGCAGCATCCTTTCCAGTAATGAGTATCTTAAACCTTCTACTTCCACTCATGAAAGAACTGCTAATTAAATAAACAAAACAAACAAAAAGCCCCTTATATTCTTTCAGAAAACCAGCCATTAAAGAACAGGCACTTTAGGATCATGACTCCAGAGGGAAGCTAGGGCCCTGCAATACCCAGGCTTGCTACCTAGCACATCTGTGGAGCATAGGCCACAGACAGGAGAAGCTAGCCAGGTGTCCTCAGACCTCCATATCTGTTCCATGCCATGGGCACACACATGTATGAGTATGCACATATATGTGGTGCACACACATACACACTAAATAAATGAAGAAAGAAATGTGATACAATTGAAAAGGAAGAACCACAACCACCGGGGGGTTGAGGCAGCGACAATTCATGTGTCATAGACACAGCATAGAAAAGGCTGAAAGTGGAATCAAACCAGTTCTCAAGAACAGGTTACTTCAGACACACCCCAACAAATGTTGTATTTTTATGCCTAGAAACAACGAAGATTGTCTTAAGATGACAATGGAACAATCATTAATGCTAGACAGTGACAGAACAGGTTTCCAAAGATGCTTAGAAGTGAGGTTCTGATAAATTAAGTAAGAAGCTGGGCCAGGGAGCCAGTTCAGCAGCCCAGCAGTGCTGTGTGGGGCCCTGAGATTGAGGCCCTGAACTCCTGCTGAAAGCTGGGTACACTGCTTGTGACCCCAGTACTGGGAATCAGAAGTTGGGGGACCCAAGTTTCTTTGATCACCAGCCCAGCCCAATTGGCAAGAGCCCCAGGTCCCTAAGAAACTGTCTCAAAAAACTAAGGGGATGACACCTGAGGAGGAATGAGACCAGAGACTGATCTCTGACCTCCACATCAGGTAACTGTAAATGCACACACCCTCTCCGGAGGAACACATACACATGTATACCCATAGGTACATCCATACACTATATCAGAAGTTGATCCTGAAGCACCACCGCCTGAAAAAGTGATTTCACTGCCCTCCAGTTGTCGGTGCCTGAAGTCCTTGTACATCCTTTTATTTTTATAGGTTTAATTGGTGATAGAATTCCTCTGTAAGCTTACGCTCTGAACATGTTTCAGGAAACAAATTTCCTCATGATTCAAAATGGAGCTTTCCATTCAAAAAATAAGGTGTGAAAAACCAAGTCCTTTATGAGCCTTCCAAGTGTTTGTTTAGAGACAGAAAATTATGTTAAACCATAAAATCAAGTAAATTCATTCAGAACATTTGAAAGATGACTCTCCAGTCTTAAGTGTAAACGAAGTGACTACACACAGCAGGTTAGTGTATGATTGTATGAATGTCACTGAGACCTCATTCTGTAATCACATTAGGGGCTTCTGTAGCTACAATTTATCTGTTAAATACCTGGCACTAAATTAGGCTCTGTGAGAGAAAGAAAAGTGTGGGAGTCAGAAGGAGGAAGAGAAAAAGAGAGAGAGAAAAAAGATAGTCTTTGCTTGCAAAGATTTAATACCTTGTCTGGGACATTTTAGATACTTCGGGCCAAGATAGAAAATTAAGACAAGACAGAAGACTTCAAAAGCGAGGACCCCACCTTGTCAAATCTCAACTGCTAGAATAACACGACCCAACCTGTAATTTTACAGGCAGGGATACAGATGTACTCCAGTCTTCACAAGTACCAGCCCTGGAGGCAGAACCCTGCAGAAGCCAGAAAGGGCCTTTGAATCACATGTCTGGGATTTGATCCTATTCCAATGATTTGCGGCCATGGAAGTTAGCCTTACTGGAAAACAATTCCATGTAAAACTGGGTCACAAAAATGTCTGGTTCCTAGGGTGGCAATGGGGCATAAATGAGACAATGCACAATGCCTTGGGTAGATTTTGACTGGTAATTTTCCCTAATCATCAACATGAAAGTTTGGGTTCCTAAAGGAAATCATAATTCATTTCCCCTTACTGTTCACAGTAAATAAAAATGTTAGGGGTGATTTAAAAAACTGGTAAGAGAACAAGTAAAAGGTATGCCCCTTAAGTATATCCAAAAGACAAGGATCTACGTGGTGCTTGGTATCACTTCCCACAATGTTCTAATTCTATGAAGAACATGTATCTACTATTCTTGGTATCCTTAAGGAAATACCAAAGTCTCAGACTTAACTTCCTCTTTCATAGGAAGAAGCCTATCTTCAGCATGCTTGCTTACTACAGGACACAAAACCTAAGTGTCCTCCAGTCCAACATCAGATTCCCAATGGTTCTAGGCTTGGGCAAAGGGAGACAGGGGCTTAACTGCAGACCCTGCTGATCTGATCTTGTCAGTTTGATCAGCTCCAATGTTCTCTTCAGATGCCTGCAGGGGTAAGAGAATCCCAGTCTGAGAAGGAAATAGAAGAGCAGCCTTACCCTATTGGTTGGGGTGTTAACTGGCAAGCTGAGTGCCAACTCTTCCTGTCCCACCCCCACTGTCTTTTCCCCGGGTGTAAACCACCAAGTACTTCAGGCATTTATCCTCAGGTCTGCTCTGTTGTTTCTTAAATTCTTGATCCTCAACTCCAAAGGGAAGATGTACGGATACTTATAAAAGATTGGAGTGATATTTACAACTTGGAGCATGCCAGAAACACTTCACACAGAGACTTTGCAGCTGGTAGGTAAGGCCAAAATTTCAGGCTGGGTAATATAGATAGTGTTCACTGGTGGTGGTTCTTCATTCTAAAAGGGGTATGGACAGAGATGATTTGGAGAACAGAAACAGGCAGAAGGATCAAGGACTGTCAGGAGAAGCAACTACAGTACCTAGAGCACAAACACTTGAAGACAAGGCTTCAGGAGGGCATGGTGCACGAGACCACAGGAATAGTAAGATCTTCATAAAACAAAACACCTTGAGTTTGAAGTTACTGAGAAACTGTCAATGAAAAAGCTGGCCATGCTGGGGACCTCAGAGATACACTGGCTGAGTAGCTCTCAACCATAGGCAGTTTTGACCTCTAGGAGATACTGCTGCCTGAAGACATTTTTGGTTTACGAGCATCTCTGCAGAAGAGGTTTGGGTGTCCCGATATACTGCTCTGACAAAAATTTAGCCACCACAAATATCAGCCGTGCTATAGAGGCAGACAGCAGGGAAGTTCTTGAGAACTTGCATTCTCAATTATTTCGTTTTCTCACTTATAAAACTTATTTTACAACAACATAACAACCATTTGGGTCTGTTTTGTAGACTTTCAGGAGAGCAGGAAGCATGTTCAGCCAATTGTCAAGTTTCATGAGATGATATATCCTTTGATCTCTGAAGCACATAGAGAGGAACTGAGCCCTATTTCAAACAAACTATCTTTGGCTGTAATACCTTCAGAACAGAGCATGAACTCAAACCCAAAACTGCAAAGGATGCTGAGGAGCAAATGGTAAATCCTTATGAAGCTGCCACACTCCAGCTTAAATCAATTCAACAAATTTATGCTGACTGCATGTATAGTCTTCTCACAAGAACCAAATGAATAATACATGATCTCTTAAGAAATTCCCAATCACTCTACTATCAACCGACAGGATCCTGTTTCTTTCCTTCACTCACTAGCTTTGTGTGTTCAAAGACTTCACATCGTCATTCCTTTTTTTACAGCTCACTTAAGGACACTCTTCAGAGGCTGCTTTGTTTTACTTCTCACTTAGTAAGCTCTGCAATGCTCCTGCTGACTAAAGGAATCAGTTGCTCTAGTTGTCAGAGGATGTCAACTTTCCCAGCTGGACTGTCGCTCTACCTTTCCAAGGAAATGACTGAGTGTAGCCGATGCTGTGACCACTTTTGTGGAAACAACACAATTAAGTTTGTAAACTAGGTTGAGCTTCTGATGCAAGGGCATGAGTTTGTCCCCAGATTTCAGGTAAAGCCAGACAAAAGTCTTTTCAGTTATTGTGGGGAAATTTCAAAAGGCAAAATCTTTAGTCATAAATGTTCGGTTAAATTTGTCCTCCACAATCCTAAGAGATGATTTTAAGTGAAATTATTTCACACAGTGTTTCAGGTTATAGTTTCTCAACAGTAAAGTGAAGATCATATCTCATAACTCCCCATACTGCTGAACAGACAAGGACAGGTAGATATACAAGCTTGAGGACAAGAGGTCTTCTACTTTCTATTTCTCTTCTTGGATTTTCTTCTACTTTCTTCTGTTTTCTTTTCTGGGATCTACAAGGACTTATTAGAATATACCTAGCGAGGGCAAATTCTCAGGAGCCTGGAATAAATAAATATAAGAAGAGCCTATAAACTTAAGCTCCATGCCAATTCAGCACTGAAGAGGCAAACTTCAACCAGGTCCAGTTAACAACAGAAAATAATGGAAAGTAACAGTGTATAAACATATTACTTTGTGAATTAGGTTTCCTACTATTCTGCAGTAAGCTATTACAACTTAAAGGCTTAAACAGTATAAGTTTTCATGGATCAAGAAGTGTCTATGCCTGGCATGAGTGGATTTTTCTGCCTAGGGTTTAAACAGTAGGTGGGTTCACAATATTGTAAGTTCTAGAATAAACTAGCAAAATATAACAATAATTAGTTAATATACTCTTCAATAATTATATACTACACATCTACTATATATCACACTTTATATGTAAGAGGTAAAAATATTTTCAATAACAATTATACATTTAAAACTACTTATTAATAATATTTAATTTTATGCTGCATATTCAGTAACTTGGAAACCTCTATTATAAAGTCCACAGCCAGGCAGCAGTGGTGGTGTACACCTTTAATCCCAGCACTTGGAGGTAGAGGAAGATAGATCTGAGTTTGAAGCCAGTCTGGTCCATACATCTAGTTCCAGGACAGCCAAGGCTACACAAAAAAACCGTGTCTTAAAACAAACAAACAAACAACTAAAAAAATAAACAACAACAACAAAAAAACAAAACCATCTCCCCCCTCCACAGACAACCCACACTGAATTTTTTTAGAGTTATTCTTGGCTTACAAATAAGTGTGACTGTGTCATGTCAATTTATCAGCTGCAAATGCTGCTAACATTTCTTCCAGTTACAACCTCGCTAATTACATGTTCAATGACACATTTACATGGGTGAAATTAATATACTTTTGTTTAATCTTTTTACTCATATCAGGCTTAAACTGACTGAATATTTTGCAGTAAATATGAATTGACTACCACCCAAGAGTTTTACCCCAAGAATAAAAGATTTTTTTCAATATAGACTCTTTCCAGCAATGAAATGTTACTCATCTTAGCAATCTTTACTTGTTATAAAATAAGATATGAGCAGGAAACCAAAGAGCCTAGCATGGAATGTGAGCATAGGAAATATTCATTAAGATGTTTAAATTCTTTCTTTCTTATAACTTATTGAATTTTATAGACATCTCTCTATCCCTCTTAGAAGAAAATATTTTAAAAATTAAGTTTAGAAAACTATACATTAAATTTGACAAAAAAAAAAACAGGCCATTATTTGTTCATATTTTTGTTGAATTCATGTGCCAGGCAAGAATACCAGTAACATACACATGAATTCTAACAAGTCTGTGTATAAAATCAGAATTGGAAGGTAGAAAGGTGGGGATCTCTCCCTTCAGAAAAGGAATAAGAAAGTGGGGAACAAGAAGAGAGAAAGGTTGAGGAGAGTGTGAGTGAGGAGAATACTGGGGGGGAGAAAATGAAAAGAAAGTAAAAAATCAGGAAGTGGAAAAGCAGCAAATGACAAAAAATGTTATGAGCTGATGAAGAGTGGCAATCAGAATGATGAACATTAAAAACAAGAGGGAAGAAACAAAAATATATATACTAAGTAAACATAGATAAATACTACCTGAAGATGTTTATGTAAGTTCCCACTAATTGATTTCAACTAAGTCAGAAGAATGTAACATCTACCAAACTCCACTTGGCATTCTTTAAATTAAGCATATGCTCCGTACCAGGCAGAGTCCAGCAGTGGTGACATATGCAGTGGACAGCCCTGTCCTCAGGGCTTTACTACCTATAAAAAGTAAAGATACTGGCACCTGAGTATATTCAAAGGCCAGGTAGACTGCCTAGAGCAAGTTAAGTTCTCAGCTGAAGAATAAAGAGAGGACAAAACGAGAAGCACATCCCCTCTCCATAGAGAGAATGTCTTGAATGCCTGTTCATGAGAGAGAGCAGATGCACTATAGCTGGTGGGTAGTGTGCATACAAGTAGCAAGAAAAAAAAATGCCAGGAAAGGGGGCAGGAGTCACGTGACAAAAAGAGTAAGGCAGATGAGTTTGGCATGAGAACGACTCAGCAAGGAAACTGGTTAGCAGAAGGAATATGTCAAGTGAGACATTAACAGCAAACTAGATGAAGCTATTGGCAGCAAGAAGGGAAAGAATTAGTTTTGAAAGTGCTATGGGACATAAAAATCAATGTTGCGTCATTAACTGGGTGAAGACAAGCAAACAGTCAGGATGACTCCTCTGTTTCTGGTGGAAGAATGTGGAGATGTGAAAGGAGGGGGGCCATGTTGTCTTCAGGTAATATTCAAATCTTTTTACTTATTATATTTTATGTTCTCCTCTTGTTGTCCCCCCCCCTCCCCATGGAAAATACTGAGAAGTATTAAATTTAAAAAAGTAAAAAATGAATACAGCTTGGGACAGAAACCTGAGAGGCTCAGGAGACATCTGAGTATAGTCAGCTGAACTGAGGCTGTCAATTTAAGAGCAAAACTAGGAACCCGTGAGAGGCCGGCAGGAGTTGACAAGGGCTCACCCTCCTGCTCCCCAGGACTGAGTGGGCAGAAATGAGCTTGCAAAGGAAACCATGGGGGATAGAGCCAGAATGCTTGGAGGAAAAGCAAAGCACTGAGAGATAATAGAAGCCATGTGAGCAACTGCCTGGGGCTCAGAGGAAGAGGGAATGAGCGGTAGAGAGAGCTACAGGAAACCCAAAGCCTCCACAGCAGCTATTGGTGACCCCGGTTAGGGCGGTCTGACTGAAATGATGGTAGAAGGGACGATGGACCAATTTCACAATGGAGTGACAACAGAGAGAGGTAGGAGATGGAGGTGGGTACAGAAAGCTCTTCTTACGGGTATCGTACAGAGAGTAAGGGAGGCTGCGTGTGCTAAGAAGCCAAAGGTAAAAAGAGGAGCTGAAAACACGTACAGGTAGGAATTGTGGAATCTACAGCACAGACACGGCAGCGAGGCAGGGGTTGGGGGGTGGGGAGGGGTGTCGATGGAAAGCACACACCAGCTTACCCAGCTTTGAGGGGAACGATGAAGGAGCTCACCCAGGCTGAGGTCTACAAGAGCTTGAACTCAAAGACTGCAGGCTCTCCTGGGAAAGCTCGCCAAATAGGAAGAGCACAGAACATCAACAAACTAGAAGTGAAAACTGCAGAGACAGAGGAACCGGACAGGCAGACAGAAGAGGAACTAAAGAGTAGTAGCAGCCCACATTCTTGTGGACTGTTTCTCTCCATAGGATGTGGCAGCCTGGAAGCTCACATGAAAAGAAAAGAGAGGAGGGTTTTTGTTTTTGTTTTTCCAGTGACATAGCTCAACTTTATTCAGGGTGAACAAGGGCTACATAAATCTTAGGGTTACAGGCAGGAAGGGCTGATTGGTCATAACAGTACCTAATCATACGGCAGGAAGGGCTGAGTGGGACTTACATGCTGAATCATGCAGTGCTGGCAGGAAGCTCTGTGCAGGGTCACCCCCAGATAAGTTCAGGCACCTGTGCTTAGAGACACTCTCCAGACAAGGTCACGCAGTGAAGAGGAAGTCCCCGCTGAGAAAGGGAGTCCTCCATTTTGTGTTGAACTCAAATAGCTATTTAGACATGGTGGACTGCGACCATAGCAGGATCTTCCAACACTTTTGGTTTTGTGTGTGTGTGTATGTGTGTACTTGTAGATACCTGTGCAAATGTAGGTATACATGTGTGTGGTCATAGGACAGCCTGCAGTGTCATTCCTTAGGCTCCTCTTACCTTTCATTTGAGACGGATTCTCAATTGCCTGAAACTTCACCATGCAGGCCCTGCCATTTGGCCAGCAAGGTCTAGGTCTCTCCTTGTCTTTGCCTCCCCAGAACTGGCATTATAGGTGTGTGCCACTGTCCTTAGCTATCCCACTGTGTTCTGGGAATCTGAACTCAGATTATCACTCCTTAGGCAAGTATTTTACCACTGAACCCACTCCCCAGCTCCAGCAGTCGGTTTTCATCAGTACTGCAGTATCTGTCTAGACAATGGCAAAGAATCTCAAGGCACGGCTTGGCAAACCTCCAATGAAGGGTCAGATGGTAAATATTTCAGGCCTTACAGCACTTGTTACAAGTCCTCGGCTCTGCTGCTGGGATGGAACAGCAGCCCTAGATAAGGCACATGTGAATGCAGTTGTGTCACACATAATCAGAACTGGGTGGCATCTGCTGGGTTCCACCTGCTGTGGTTACCAAGCCCAGACTTAGGAAAAGGAAGTAAAGATACACAAAGAGTCTGGGTATCAGAGGAATGAATATGTTCAGACTTTGAAGAGTGGAAGAACTGGAGGTCAAAATGAAATTTTATGACATGACTAAACCATAACACGTGAGGATTAACGCAGTCTATAAAACTAACCTTTGAGCCAATTTCACAAACATCAAGGGGATCGTTGTCGCCACAGCAGTTTGTGTTTTTATCAGTTATACGAGGATTTTCCCAGGTCTAAAGAACAAAACAAAACAAAAATGAGGCAGAAATGTAAGTTACTATTCACTGCAGCATATCCTAATCTTTCCACACAATCATGAAGTATTATAGCTAGCCATGATAATTTCCACAGGAAAAATTATCTGAGGTTACTCAGGCTCTGGGTTAGCACACCAGTGCACCCCCAAGCATCACAGTAATTCAAATAGATTTACAGCACTTCCTCCCTCTGTTTCTAATTTGTCTGTGTAATCACATCTGAATGTGGGTGGCATTTCCAGACAATTCATCTTCTAAGCTTAGTCACATTTGTAAATTCACATTCACAAATCTCAGAGTCTCAGTTTGAATGTCCCGACTGCCTGCGCCTTGTTTCTCTCTTCCCACTAACTGTCTGATCTGTGGCTCCTGTCACTCACTGCTCCATCTGACATGCCAGCAGTCTCTAGATCTAGATTTTCATGTCTCAAATGAACTTCCTCATTGTTTAAATGTCTCCTACTGCTAGAAACAGTCTTCCTTTAAGAAACAAAGGACAAGACATTATTTACTGCAGCAAAGAAGAAAACTTATTTGTCTCATTCCCTTCCCTTAAAAGCTTCTCTACCTTTGTCACTAAATTTCAAGATCCTGACACAATCATGCAAATAAGTCACCTCTTCTAGTCTACTTGGAAGATGATAACCTGTTGGCTATAAAATATATGTTACGGTTTTAGAGATGAATAATGTAATGGGAATTTGCTATCAATTTAGAGTCTCTCCTAGGCATTATCTCTTCCCGGAAGCTTCTTAACTGCTTGCCTCTGAATCAAACTACAGAAACTGACTAAAATGATTTGCCTTAAATTGATAATAGAAGGGATGAGAAACTGTCATGTCAAGATTCAGACATTGTTACTATCCAGCATTTACATTACACAAATTTACTTTCTGTTTTATGTAGGTAACTAAAAACATGTACTTATTTAAAGGCAACCCTAGAAGAGCTCCAGTATTTTTCTTCTAGTCTAGATTATAATACATCTACTGATCCATCTTTAAACAAAACAAAACAACAAAAAGATAAGATCCAGCATGTATGCCCCAATACTAATACTATTAAAAAACTCCAAGAATAACAACCAGTATAATTGTCAACCTTTCCTACCAGCCTCAGATGACAGGTAAGTGAAGGACAGTGTGACCACGGTGACAGATTCTAACACACACACACACACACACACACACACTATGAGGACTACATTATTATTCACCCCATTGTACAAATAAACTGAAATGGTGTACAGTGGTCTAAGTAGCAGAGAGAGGATTACAATCCATATTGTGAATCAGAACTTAGGATGCTCGAATTTCAATAACAACAGTTATCTGTCTCACAGTTCCCTCTTTGACATGCCTTTTCTTACTCTCAGAACGTCTCTGTGCACTTTCCTGGGGCAGCTGTGTTCTCTCCTGGTCCTCCCACAACTGCTGCTTCTCTCCTATCTCTGACTAGCAGGCATCTCCACCCACCATGGCTGGATACCCACTATGGGCCCGGGTAGCGGTGAATAAGGCAGGCTCAGTAACCAAGACAGTGGTGTTAATAAACAGTGTAATATTTATCTCAATGCAGGGGAACCAACATGGGACCAAACTGGAGTCGACAATCTAGATCACAGAGCCAGAAACATCCATGAGTTTCCCCTTTCCTAGGCAGGAATCCCACTTCCATGGAGATAAATCAGAAGTCATACTGGCTTAAAGGAAAATAGCTATCTGCCAGTCCTGCCTCAGCCACAACTTTTACTAAACATCTAGTCCTCAGTTTCTTTAACTATATAAAGAACAACCCAAGTAAGTTAACATTTGGATACATTCCAGCCCTCGACCTCATTGTTAGTGTCCATTCACAATCTCCATGCATACCAGCAGTGAACAGAAAGTTCACAGATTCATAAGATAACTTAGCCTACACAGAGCAACATTAATTTTAAGAAACTCTTTCCTCATACTGTTGTTTTTGTTGTGCGAGCCTGTAACAGCTGAGCCATTTCTACAGTGCTTGTCCCTTATATTGAGACAAAACTATCTTCTCATACCATGTATGTAATATGATTTTGGAGAATTTTTTCCTATTTTTAAAGATTTTTTTATTTTGTTTTTGTGTATGAATGTTTGCTTGCATGTATACATTGTGTCCCACACGTGTCCCTGGTGCCTGTGGAGGGAGTTGGGTCCCCTAGAACTGGAGTTACAGATGACTGTGAACCAGTATGTGGATACTGGGAAGTGAACCTGGGTCCTCCGTAAGAGTAACAATGCTCTTAACCACTGGGCCGTCTCTCCAGCCCACTGGTGAATTTTTCTGTTTGTTGACTGGCTAACTGAATTCACTCTCACTACTCCACTTTCAATATTATCTATAAATTTAGATCCTAATGTTTAGGAGTTAAAAATACAATGAAATAATCTTAAGTCATTCAATACTGTTAATTTTAGGACCATTTCTTCATGATTTTCTGTACCAGCAAAAAACAAACCCAAAACACAGACTGGCCCCCTCCTTGTCTCTGCCTTTAGTATTTTACATCTAAAGGCTTTAGTTGCATTACAAAAGATGTACCTTAAGAAACATCATTTCAAACTTGAAAATGGTATAATTCAACGGGCGAGGAAACCTTGAACAATATAAAACTTTGAGAATGCCCTCTAGTGGAAGAATAGGTGCATAACAGGGCAGATGAAAAAAAAACTTGAACCAGTGAAATATCAAAATAATAGGATGCAGGTCACCTGGAGCCTTATATAATAGAATATAGGTCACCTGGAGCCTTATATAATAGGATATAGGTCACCTGGAACCTTACATAATGCTGGTAAGAATGTAACTTGTTATATTTTCTTATATAAATAACTTGAGCATATTCAGTAAAGCAGAATGGGTATATAACTCGCAATTAGATTCATAAATGTCTATCTATTAGATAATCTAAAAATAAAAGTCTTAGCATGGAACCAAGAAAATGTAATAGAAAGCCACAAGCAATCTATCAAGAAATGACCATAAATCTATAGACGTGAAATCAGAATATATATTGATATGGCCTAAAACAAATCCTAGCTTTGTACAGGTACTGGGGATCACTACCTTCCAATCTATATTAACCAATATGCTTCAAGTCACCACGTTCTGACCCTTAGGTTTCTGAAAATCATTGAAAAGGAAAAGAAACAGCTGTATGCACAGGCAGGGGTTGACAGTTTCTTGTTGACCATCTAGGGTGCTTAACACCAAATTAGAGGGAGTGACAGCTACTCATTCCCATATGCATCTCCGTCCTCCCCTTCCCTTGTGCTTCAAACTGGACAAGAGGATCTGTCAACTTTATCAGTATCAGCCAACATCAGTAGGAACAGTCACATCCATCACTGAGCTAACATTACTGAGGCCTACTACAGGGCTTAGCCCTGCCCAGAAAACCTCCTATTATAATAGCCTTTCCGGGTAGGAGTCATGATCATACAGATGGATAAACAAGCCTAGAGAGATTTGGTCCCTTGTGTCAGGCCCTAAATCCAATAACTAACACCATCTAATATTTGTGATCAATGACTCAAATTTGTAATAAAGTTTAAAATAATAAACATGCTAACACTGAATTCAGACTGAAGGCTTAACTTTAAAGTGAGACTAATTCCTTAACATTATCCAGACACGTTTTCTAAATACTTACTCAGATAAAGGGGATACTGGAATGACCTTGTAAACGTAGGTAAACTTTAGTTAGACCTAAATGCCCTGGGAGAAGAAAGACAATTTTTACTCAAGTCAGAGGAAACCCCTGTGTGGGAGAACACAGAGAGCTAAAGGTCTAAGACAATGACGTCATGTTGATGAGTCACAAGCCCGTCAATAGGATTTCTACTTAGTACTGTTCTGCTGCTTACATGTCCTTCCAAGCGGCTGGCTTGGAAACTGATCTCCTCTCGCTCGAGGACTGCACACTGCCTCTACATTCAGCACACACACATGGCCAGGGAGAGTTCTTGTGAGTACTGGATGAAGAGCAGGGATAAAACTCATTGGGAACTTTTATTCCACACAGAAAGTCAGATAGTAAACAAGATAGTGAAATGTCAGATGCTTACAAATAAGAAAGAAGGGGCTGGAGAGATGGCTCAGCGGTTAAGAGCACTGGCTGCTTTTCCAGAGGACTCAGGTTCAATTCCCAGCATCCACATAGTGACTCACAACCATCTGCAACTCCAAGTAACAGGGGATCTGGCCCCTCTTCTGGCCTCCAGTGGCACCAGCTACACATGCAGCATACACATACGTGTAGACAAACCTCTCGTACATGTAAAATGAATAAACAAATTAATTTTGAAGAAAGAATGCGAGAGAAAATTAAAGCAGGGAATTGGGCTAAAGGGTGTGTAAGGCGTGTCTCCATTTAGACATGGAGAAAACCTCATGAACTGTCATTGTCTGAGTAAAGACCTAACAGGAAGAAGGGAAGAAGCAGGGTGGGCATTCAGAGGAGTGTAGCATGGGAAGCAGTGCATGTAAAGGGCTTGGGTGGGTGCAGACTGAGTGTGTCCACAGAACTGGAAGAGTGAGTCGGCCCCAAGAAGGCTGGACGTGAAAGGAGAAAAGCCGCACATCTGTCGTTGCGTCCCTTTCAAGTGGAGAGCCTTACTACCTTTTAAATCCAAACTGATCTCAGTGTGTGTGCGCGTGCGTGCACAACCATCCATGTACAGTTTCACTAAAAATTGTATATGTTTGTTATTTCCCAATAAAAATAACTAAAAGGGACATTTTTAAAAGCTGAAATTACAGAGCTGCTTATGGCAACATATACTTCTACATGATACCCTTTTTGCCTGATTATTGATCAGACAGCTTTTAGAATGAGAGCCAACTCCTGGTCCTTTTGAGACGCTGTCTCCATCTCTCCTCTGCACCCTCCCCCTTTCTCCTCCCTCTTCCTCATTCCCCTGCCCACCTTCCAGCTGACTCCCTTTTCAGTTTTCACACCCACTGCCCTCTTTTTTGGGATACCCCTTTTCAGTACGCACACAGTCTAGTCCAAGTCTTCGTGATGTCTCTAAAGTTTCCTGTAAATCTTTTCACGTCGCCTCTTGAACTTTTATTACTTTCCTGTGTGATACTGCCCCAAATATCCACCAAAATTAAAACTGACTATAATTTGTTTGTTGTTAGTTTCTTGAAGTTAAAATGTAGACTTCATTAGCTCAAGGATTCTGTTATGTTGGCTCTTCATGCAGTACTCAGAACAGCAACTCTCCCTGGCAAACATGAAGTACCAATGAGTTTGTGCTCAATATACAGGCAGGTGTGCAGGCCTCGAGAGGGGAACACTGGGTAGCCCGCAGGGAAAAAACAGGTCTTCCAATGAGCCTCAGAGAGAATCACATAGAGGAAGAGGCCAGGTGAAGAACTTCAGACTGCTAAAAGGGGAAGCTGTTGGGGGTGGGGAGAAACACCTTAAAATTTTTAAAAAGTGGATAGGAGGGTGAAGGGGGAAGAGGGTAGGAGGGTGGGACTGGGAGGGGGAGATGGGAGGGGAATGTGATTGAGATGTAACTTGAAAAAATAGATAAATGTTGGGGGAAAAAAAAGACCTTAGGAAACCACCAAAAGGTTCTTGAGTGAGAAAAACATTACCAAACCTTATTGTTGTTGCAGAAATGGTTTTTCTACATACTCCTGGCTACCCTAGATAGAGCTCTCTTTGTAAACCAGGCTGGCCTCAAAGTTACAGAAATCCACCTGCCTCTGCCTCCCAAGTGTTGGAACTTAAGGCATGTGCCACCACGCCTCGCCAGATGTTTATTTTTAAAACATCATTTTAGATATTGGATGGAGTGTGACAATTAGGTAATGGAGAATGCACAGCACGCAGCAAATTAAGAGATGGCTCCAGTTCAACTCAGTTGAATCAAGAAAGAGCAACTGTACCTCACAGACGAAAAGTAGGGAAGGGAAAAACACCCTGAAAATTCAAACACACCCATTGAAGAAAAAAAATGTACCTGTTCTTTAAATAGAAAACCACAGAAAGTCCTTTCGTTTCTAATCATCACCTCACAGCCCTACCCTTCTCATTAGTAGATCTGCCTTTGGTTCGTTTGCTAATTTGGGGGGGTTAAGGTTGAGAACAGGCCTTGCTATATATAACCTAGGCCAGCTTCCAGCTGGTAATAACCCTCTTGCCTCGGCCTTCCAAGTGCAGAGATTACAAATGTGGGCTGCTATGCCCAGCTTTGCTTTATTATAATTTTTTAAATAAAATAAGAGAATCAGTAAGAGTTAATAACCAGTGACTTAGTTGTTGATTGCTCTATTCAAATTGCAAATAACTTTAGAAAAGGAAAAGTTTTCTAAACAGTGACTCGCAACCTGTGGCTTAGTATCAGATATCCTGCATGTCAGATATTTACATTACGGTTCAGAAGAATAGCAAAATTACAGTTATGAAGTAGCAGCATAATTTTATGGATGGGGGCCACAACGCCATGAGGAACTGTATTAGAGGGTGGAAGCATTAGGAAGGAACCACTGTACTAAGCAGTAATCATCAAGCTAAGACAACTGCTACTTATAAGAGGGTACTGCCCGTCACATGCTAGTCTAATGAAGCAGTCTCATGAACCCCAGCACAGCCACGTGCAGCAGATGGTCATGTTGTCCACTTTGCAGATGAAGAGAGAGGCCAAAGCACAAAGGATCTTGTTCAAAGTCACCACAGTAGTGCGACAGCCTGGCTCTCAAGCCCACACGCTCAGTTATCCACCACTGTGCGGGCCTCGCATCTACTGCTCATCTTTTCACATCCGTGGTCCCTAGCACATCATCCTTAAGAAGTAGCTCAAGAAATGAATATGACATTATTCTGGAACTGTTCAACCTTGCCCATCTCTGTTTCTTTTCTCTAATTGGTAGCTCCTTTGACCCTCCTTTCACTATGCATCCTCCTCTCCCATAATCCTCTAAGTTCTATGGAATTGTTTTTAACCTTTCCCTGTTAGGTCCAAGAAGTCAAGCAACTGGCTTCATGGCTTGAACATACACTCTCATTCTAGTCATCATTTTCAGAGTGGCAGTTTTAGCCAAGAGTGCATCCAACTGAGTGGTCTAGTTGCACCAAAGGGAAACTGACTCTTGAAAGAACAAATGTCCTCTTTCTTTTCTCGTGAATGTTTATTCTAGCTGGACACCTGTCTTTCTCAGCTGTCCTTTTTCCTACATGGTCCCCCTGTACATTTTCATGCAATTAAAAATTAAAACACAAAACATAAACATTAAATTTCCTTACAACTGATGACTGAATGGGGTTAATGGCCATAAGGAAACAATCCTTCTCCAGGTCTCTGAAACCCAGATTTTGGATCAGACATGTTGAGTTTTACCCAGTAAATAATCAGGAAGAGTTGCTACTTCAGAGAGAGAGGAAATTGAGAGGTAAATAAAAAGGGGCAAGAATGGCGTATGATTCAGCCTCATTGGGAATGAGGACTTGCCCTCACACAGGCCTTGACTTTGTTGCTTTGCAGTCAGAATTCTGAACTAAACCCTAATCACCAAGATAACACAGTGAGTTCCATACATAATTTAACTAAATTAATCTGTTAGATGTGTTAAAAATAAAACCCATCGTGTCACAGAAAAATGTATATAAATGCATACTAAATGGAATGGTTAAAGACTTGCTGAAAACTTTTCATTGACAACACCTGAGTCCACAAAGGGAGATACACTCGGATGCTAACTGCCAATCTTCCATATGTCTGAGTCCAAGAGCCTGAGCAATGACTACAGGGATGATTTGGAATAAAGTCTACCGATGCAAGTGAATGCCACATTAAAAAATTTAAATTCACAAATCTCTGAAACTGGTATGTTCTAGGAGCTAGTTTAGATCCAGGGAGTTCACAGGGTTCACGACATGATTTCTTTAGAAGACATCAAAGTTTACCTTTATAATAGGAACGTTACCTGGGGGAGGGCCCCGTAATTCCATATGTAGCCCTTGTGAGGGAAGATATTTGGTATATAGCGTAACTGTCCCTTCTTCATATCTTGCTTAATGGGATTCAGCGGGGTCTCCGTGGATATCTAGGCAGATCACAGGGGACAGGAAGGAGATAGGGTGAAACAATTAGCCTTGTGTACAAAGAACACATTTTAAATCTACCATAGCACAACCAAACATTCATACCCCACTTATTAAATCAAAGGTGTTTTAAAGTAAATTAAGTCAATTCTTATTACTAATTAACCCAGCTCAGGGTGCAGTGGAGACAGGAAAGTCCCTAGGGTATGCTGACTCCTGGTGTAGATGAGATATAATAAGCTGAAGGGTCAGGGAGAGACCCTGCCTCAGAGGAACAAGCAGAGACGACAGAGAAGTACAAGCAGTGCCCTCTTCTGGCTCTGTAACACCTGCAGACACCCAAGTACACTCACTCACAAACACACAGACAAACAAGACTGAAAGCTTTTGGCTAGATCTGACATGAGTCAAGGATGCTCGGTCCTGCCATTGATTCAGCATAATAATGTTGGAAGGCCTTTCCAGAATAGTTAGGCAAGAGGAAAAATAGGTATCCAAACAGGAAAGGAAGGAATAAAATCATCACTGTTTACTGATAAAATAATCGTATATGTAGAAAGCTCTTAGGATTACACACACCCCTAAAATACTAAGTATAGTAAAGTTTCAGGATATAAAATTAACATGCAAAACTCAAAGCAGATATCAAGAGGCTATCCTATTTACAGAAAACAACAATAAATTTAATAGAGGAAAAGAAAGATTTGTTCCTATGGAAAGCTATAAGTTGATGATAACTCAAAGGAGACCCAAATAAGGGGAAAGACATCCACTACTGGGCTGGAAGTAGCACGAATCAGGGTCACTGTGATACAGAGTGAGGTTCCAAAGTCATTTAAAAACAACAGAAACAGGAAGAGAAAACCTTGAGGTTTCCATGGAAACACAGACACGTGCAAATTCTAAACAGCTAAGGCAATTATGAGCAAAGAGAAAAAAAACATCACGTTATCAAATCCCAACCACACTACAAACCCACGGTAATAAAATCAGATGAAATTTGCAGAAGTCAATCTCTGACACAGACAGGAGAAACAGAATACAAGTGATTTTCACAGCGGTATCAGCAACACACAATGGGAAAAGAACATTCTCCTCAAGAAACCATACTGGGAAAACAACATAAGCACACACAGAACAAAATCAAAGCCCTTTCTATACCCCATACGTTTATAAACACCAACTGGAAATGAATTCCTAAAATGTAAGGCAGAAGCTGTGAAACTGGCTACAAAAAAATAAAATAAATAAATAAATAAATAAACCACCCAGGAGAAAAGGACAAATTGGTATAGACAACAACTTTTTGGATTGGATCACAAAAACCAGAGGCAATAAAAGCAGAAAGAGACAAATGGGATTATAATACATTAAAAAGCTTCTGTACAGCAAGGGAAGCAATCAACAGAGAAACACACAAAATACATCATGGGAGAAAAATGTTTCAAATCATACATCTGACAAGGGGTTAAAACCAAAAATAAACAAGAAACTAAATAGCTAAACAGGAAAAAAAGCAAACAAATAAAAATTACAATTAAAAAATAAGCAGTAGTGCATGCACACACACACACAGAAAGAAAGAGAGAGAGGTTTACTAACAATAACAAAATACCACAGCCAGGGACACCTCACTCTAGTAAGAAAGACTATTATCAAAACACTACAGATACTAAGTGCTAGTAAGGATGCAAGAGGAAAGCCTGGTACCCTGTTGGAGGAGGAAAGCCTTGCACACCGTTGAGGAGCTATAAATTACTACAGGCATGATGGAAAACAGCACAAAGGATCTCTGGGAACCTGAAAACAGAACTGACACAGAAAGCAACTCCATTCCAAATACACAGCAAAAGGAGAGGACTGCAGGGCTAACGTGGCATCTGATAGCACCTTACCTCACGTTCACAACAGGCAAGGGATAGAAACAAAACAAAATAAATGACAGATAGCAAAGAAAATGGGCTCCGTGGGTGACCTCCTAGAGCTTAGGTTACGAAAGGCTGGTAAGAGCAGGAGGTGAGAAAGGGTGGGGGAGCGAGAGGTTCTGGTACCACCTGCACAGTGTGAGGACAACTGCAAACAAGAGGGTGTGTTTCTACAGGCAGACAGAACCTGGAAAGTGTTCACTGTGGAAATGATGTATGTTTACAGAGAAAGATGCGGTTAACACGATTCAAACATTATATATCTATTTAAGTGCAACATGGCATCATGTTTATGTTTTTATGTCATAGTAAATGAATACATAGGATTAAGATAACATTTAAAATTTTTAAAGCAGAACAAAATGGTAATGATGATCAAAGAGTATAAAAATATTAGATAAGAATATTTCTTGTGTTTCGTTTGGGACTTATTACACAAGGTAGTGAACACAGTTACCAGTGTATTACACATTTGAGAGTTGCTGAGAGTAAAAATTTTAAATGACCTCACCAGAGAAAAATATTTCAATGGAATGTTAACTTCACTTAAATTTTTTCTGTTATATTCACAAATCACATCTGTACTCTACAAACATATGTTGCTCATTTACAGTAAGTTTTTTTTTTTAAACAATCAACCTCAGGTCCTTAAGTGACTTCATTTTAAAGATACTTTTTCTATCAAACATATTGACATTAGCATCAGAAAAGGGCAAAAACATCTGACCTAAATATTTTTAAGTTAGCATTTCAATTTTACATTAATAGAATATATCTGTACCTCCATTTTGGCATTTGTCCACCGAGGTATTTCCACAACCATATTAAACAAATTCTGCAGTTAAAAAAAAGAAGAAGATTAACATTTTTATTCACCCCCTCTTTTTCTTTTCATTTGGTACTAGGGACTGTGTGCTAAATGAAAATCAGTACAGCCTCTAATAAAAGAATAGTATAAGCTTCTGTCCCACACATAAAATGTTTAGTGCCTGCCTTCTACGGCCATCCCTGCTATAAGTCCCTTCTTGCAGGTAGAGAGGCTGCCTAACTCTCAGAGGCACCGAACATCTGACCACCTCATAACATGAAAGGTCACTGAACTTTTGAAAGCACTTTTCAGGGTACTGACAATACTTACTGGGAACCAGGAGATTGTTCTGTTTCAGCTGCTTGTTTTGAGGCAGAATCTTACCATGTAACTCTGGCTAGCCTACCTAGAACTTGATATCCAGACCAGGCTGGCCTTAACTGATGGAGATCCACCTTCCCCTGACACCTGAGAACTAGGATTAAAGGCATGTGCCACCACACCTGGCAGGAAATGAGTTTTGATATTTATTTCTCCCAACTAAAGTAGAATGACAGACCACTTCTGCTCCACTCATGGCAATGTGGTTCAAATATCATTATTTAATTTAAAGGAACACACACAGAAAATCAAGTAGTCAAAAATGAAGAAAACACTATTTACATCCATGCTATAATCAAAATACAAGATTAAAGTTATCACCATAGGCTATTAGAAAGTATACAAGGAGTTAGACATGCCTTTCTAAAACGAAGTTAGTGGTTTCAGATTCCTTACATTTCAAAAGGACCATGGCTTCTTTTTCTCACGTCTGTACTTTGTAGAATGCCTAACTCAAAGGAAATACTAGGCCAATGGTGGGTAAATACAATTCTCACAGCTTGCCTCACAAAGAGAAAATCTTACCATTTAAAGGCGGCCTGCAAAGGGTAAGGATACTATGTTTTTAGCAGTAATGAACCATGGTCATGGGGAAGCAATGATTTAAAACAGCATTGGTCAAAGCATGGCTCAGGCCTATGGCCAGTGTGTGACTGTTAACTGAGCATTAGAAATATTTGTAGTTAACTGACAGTCATTTGTTCTGTATTATACTGAACCTAATGATAAAAAATTAGAGCTCTGTAGACGTGTCCATGTACAAAACCCTCCCACACCAAAGGTTCGGGGAACACTGTAGAAGAGGGGGCAGAAAGGCTGTAAACAACAGAGGATCAAGGAGTTTGCTGTGAAATGGTATCTCCTGGTAATGTCCAAAGCTACATGCTTTTAACAATGCTCTGTCTCACCAACACAACTGCCCAAATGTGAGCTCAGCATGGAAGAGCTACACCAATGGGCACACAGAAGTAGAGAAGGGCAGGGCACAAGGCCTCAGCCCTACACCAAGCACTTAGGCAACTGAGGTAAGCTGGGGACAGGAGAGGGGGCCCTCCCACAGGGAAAAGCACACCAATTAGTTGTCCAGTGCCAAACAGTCAGCCCTGAAACCTGAAGATATCATATACAGTAACATTAAATGGACTGAGCAGGTCATATTTGTATGCATATATAGGGAGATGTATACAATATCATACATATATAGGGAGATGTATACAATATCAGTTAATGAGAGAAGAGGTCATAAATTTTAAGAGAGTCAGGAGGGGTATATAGGAAGGTATAGAGGGAGGTAACGGGAGAAATGTTGTAACTATAATCTCAAAAATTAACATTAAATTTAAAATACATTAGAGCTTGAATTATATATTTCATTATCCATTTTGATGTGTTTTAAAAAGTGTCCAGCTACAATGGATATAAACAAATAAAAAGCCTAGTCTTTTATCACAGATTATTAGGAAAGCAAAAATTAGTATCTTTCCACCATGAATATATATAAACCAGTGGGTGAGATTAACAAACAAACACAAAAAAAGATTGCTTAGGGCCCCACTGCCAACCTTTTCAATTCAACTGGTCTAGGGCGAAGCCAGGGAACTGCTAATTTTTAAAAGCTCTCTGAGGAATTTTAATATAAAGTCCAAGTTGGCTTAAAGCACTGCTCGCCCACATTCAGGAACTTCCTTAGAGAAACACAGGTGCTATTAATTAAAAGAATGCCACCTAGTAGCTATGTCTTTTTCTTAATTAAAAAATGTCTGGATAAGACAATGTTTTTGCAAGGTAAGAACACAAGCTCCTGAGATAAACGAACTGGAGACTGACACTTCACCCTACAGCAGCAAACTCACACACAACCCTGTTGTTGTTTTACTTTCTATGGTCTTTTAGGGACCCTTGTTCACATATGTCTGAGAAGCTCTTAAAGAGAAAAACCTAAGTAGATGGCAGATGTCTTCATAATTTATTCAGCCAGAAAGCCTGGCTGTAAGAGAACAAATGTAGATGGATGAATACAAGGTAAAGACAGAGGGGACCATGCTAGTTAGTGGCTGCTGTACAATGGCACCTACTAAAGCCACTTGCACAGATCTGAATTGGGTCAAAAGGACAACAGATGAGGAACAGGTTTGAAATTGGAGCCTGCAAGCCACACTATTAGTCACCGTTTGAACTTGGTGACCAGGGCCCAGGCTATTCCGCCTTTCTTCTTTCCAGCTGCATTGCTCTTTGACTATAATTTATCAAAGCCAGTATCCGTCATTTCCCTAAGACTGGCATTAATTATAAGTCAACAATTAATCATAAGTTACCAGCATTTATCAGAAAATCCAGGTTACATATTTCAAATCAGATATAAGACAGGGAAATCTAACCCCTTTTTCTGTCCTTTTCTTTTTATTTTTCCCCTTGAAAAACATAATAGAAAGACATTTTTTTAAATGTGCAAAAGCAGTCATTGAGCCTCATGTATGTCGGAGGGAACAGGAAGAAATTGCCTTTCTTTCTTCTCTAGTGAACTTTCAGATAAATACAAATCAGTCCCCAACATACAATCTATGTTACAAGACTTACATTTTAATTTGACACTCTGAACTTGGAATCTATATTTTCCCCACTAAAAAAGACTATTTCAGACTAATATGTCTGTCTCTTGGAACTATAAAGCCTCGAGTGGCCCGCATGTTGCCTCCCATCCCGAGCAGTGGTCCTTTCTTACACTGGACCTGCGCCTGCTAAAACACAGACCAACCAGACTCCGCTGAGCAGCAGAAACTGTCAGGAGAGACACAAAAGGGTCCAGGATGAAAGCTTTCAACAAACTCTGCAAAGTCCAGTGCAGGTGGTTCACAGGCTACCTGACAACTGGCTTTAGGAAAACAGAATATGGACAGCAGGCAAATGGTACAGGAATTTAACAGCCTCTGTAGCTGTGTGTGAAACTGGACTCAAGGGCTGGAGACAACAATTTCAGCTATGGTAGCGAGGAGCTGGAATAAGATCGAAGAGGTAAAGGGTAGACTGTCCCCTTTTGTTTTGAGGCAATTGAATGTTCTGGTCCTAAGTAGTAACTAAAGAGGCAAATAGTCAAAAGACATTCGGAATCAATTCATTTTAAGATATAGCTGCTATAACTGTACTTCTACTTTTAAAAGTCTTTATATAGAAATAATTAAATTGTTTTCTTGTACTTATATTTAATTGATCTCTGAATTCTAGACCAGCCTAGTCTAAACAATGAAGCAGGGTAGGACCCCTCCTGATAAGATAAGGCTGCTTGCTAAGGACAGTCTAGAATTCAAAATGACACATTTTTTTCCTTGAAGGTACTATGTAAGTTTTTGCTTAATAATAAATAATAATGTCCTTACTGATCTAATGGATAAATATACATAATCTTAAATCTATATAGAGAAAAAGGGTTAACAAGCCAGTCTCCTTAGGTGTGGGGTTATTGACCCTAAAAGAGATATGTTAGTCTCTGGGTGAGGTGGTGCACACCTTTAATCCCAGCACTTGGGAGGCAGAGGCAGATGGATCTCTGTGAGTTCAAGTTCATCCTGGTCTACAAAGTGAATCCAGGACAAGGATACACAGAGAAACCTTGTCTCGAAAAACCTTAGACAGACAGACAGAGAGAGAGAGAGAGATGTTAGTCAATCGTAAGGACCCAGAATTAGGCTAGGGGAGGAACATGCAAACTGCATGCCTCCCACTGCCAACACTTAAGAAAAGCTAACATAAAATAGCATAAAGGTAATTCAATGAATCAAATTCATACCATGACCCAAAACTTGGGAGACAAGGAAAAAACAGGTTCCTTATGTGTTCAAGGCCAATCTAATCTACAGAGCTCTATAGAGCAAATCAAGACAGCCCAAGCTACAAAGAGAAACTCTGTCTCAATAAGGATAGAGTTAAAATATCCACGTAGAAATTAAATATCCGAAGAAAGGAGAAAAGGAAAGAAAAAATATTAAATGCATACCTTTGATCCCAAAGTCAGAAACAGAACGGTTCCTTGTGAATTTGAGGCCAACTAATCTACAAACAGCCCGAGCTACACAGAAAAACCTGTCCCAATCAATTAATAAATTCATGTCAACTATGGAGGAAAATACTTACACTCCATATAGTCTTATGCTGTATTTTCAATTTAAAATTGATTATATATAGCATATATATGTAATACTATTACATACTATCCTTTCATATGGCATGAATAGAGACTTACAAATGTCTTTCTTCTGCTTTCTGCTCAAATAAAGAGCAGAAAATCTTCCTTGATTGATTTGTGCATCCTGCACATCCAAGACATTTTTGTAATTACAGAACTACATGTTACTTGTAAGAAATTAAGAAGACAAGTAGCCCAGATGATCTAGCCTCACAGACTGCCTCAATAACTGTTTCCTCCAAAATCTGCATCCAGAACAACTTCAAACGGTTTGCTGAGATGGCCCAGCCTCAAAGACTGTTCCAGCCAGGACTTCAATAAAGCCCTGAACTTTCCCACCCAAAGTTCAGCATCGGACTACAAATTGCTCAGGACATTCAGATTGCTGAGCACATAGAGACTGGACACAAATGTTACTATTAACTTGCTTAATCATTTTTCCATTTTATTTGGGCCCCCAAACAGGTTTTCTACTTTCCAATTCAGCAGCAATTTTAAGAGAGCGGCAGGCATCCCATTCCCAAAAGGTAGGGTGGATGATAATTTTGGTCATTTAATGCATTATAAATGTTGTTTACGGGAATTGGCTACAAGTTGTTAAATGGTCTTGTTAAGCAAGGTATAGGAGGTCAGACTCAGGGATTTCTCTCTTTTCTCTATCCTTCTTTTTCTCTTATATAGGGGGAGAAAACTTGAAAAGAAAAAAGAGGGGGAATATGGGTATATAATATAGAAATGGTAAGATATAAGGGTAGATTATTGAATCTCCTCTAAAACTTAAAGCTGTTGTTATTCTCAAAATAAGATTATCTTTTGATACATTGGTATAGAATTTTGTATTGATACAAAAATAAGGATAATTTTTCATTCATTGGTATGGAATTTTATCTATTTTGACATATATATATCAACTCTTATTTAAGGTATTGTGCCTATACAACTCATTTAAAAGTACAGGTTTACTTCCAATCCTTTTATGGGTTGCTATTGCAATATATTTAGGAGATTGGGTAATATAGGTTGATGGATAGCTTGGCCATTCAAGCTCCTGGTCATGTCAAATACTAATCTTAAGTTATCACAAAATAGGCTTACTCAGTTAAACAGATAGGAAATGGTTAAAAATATACAGTTTGCTTGCTCAAACATAGATTTATAAACAAATCAATAGATGTCTTCAAAACCTTCAGAGGTATTACAGAAAATGGCATTTAAAGATGTTTTTATTATTTTAAGAATTGTTTAACCTAAGACAGTAAGCTCCTGAAAGCTCCCATTTCACTTGGAAGGAGACAATGAGCATCAAGAAATCTCCATCAGGAGATAATTCCTACTGGGCAAAAATGCCCCTGCTCTCTCAACAGACTATATGCAGTCCAAAGATGAACCAAAGCTTAAATTCAGATAAGTCAATGGCCTGATTCTTCAGAGGCAGAGTGGGCAAATTCTTATTTCCTGCTGCACAATTTAGTCTGTGAGATATGCTTGGCCAAAAGGCTGAAGATGATGCTCCAATGGTATTGAGAGATACTTGGAACTGTCTAAGCAGCAAACTGTCATTTTTTTTTCTTTTTGGAAGCTGCTCTCCTATACTTCCTATTCACTCAAATAATAACTTTATCCCTTCTTATATCTTTGATGGGTTGAATACACAATAGATATAAAGTTTCAATTGAACTTGAGTTATTTAGGATTTAAGAGAATATTTTCAAGTCTAAATAAAATCTTTGGGTTTATAAATATAGGACATGATAGAAAATATTTAGGTTCAGAACTTTAGACACAGTAAGACAGATAGATGATTTTTTTCTTCTACAAAACTGCCTGATTCAAATAGGCTGAACATTATGTGTATAACTTTTATATATGGTTTCTTGATTGTTTCATATTTGTTCTTACTGTTTTTCCATATGAGTTTAAAAAATTAGCCTTCTTATTAGACAAAAGGAGAGAAATGATGGGGTGATGTTATGCATTCTAAATGTTAACCTGCTCCCAGAAGCCTGCTTGCTGTACACAAGTGAAAATATGCTACCTTTGTTAATCATTGTCTCTGGTTGGTTTAATAAATGCTGAGACCTGAGATTGGGCAAAGACAGAGGTAGGTGGGACTAAGGTGCTGAGACTTCTGAAGCAGAGAGGTTCATGGGTAGAAGAGGCCTACAACCAGGAGTAGGAAAGAGGACACACGATGGGACAGATGAAAGATCATTCCATATGGCCTACAACATTAGCATAACATGGAGAATAACAGTCCAAGGGGACCCATGTATATTATATGGGGTTTTATTTGGGGATAGAATTATGAGCTAGCTTAGATGGGCTAAGATTGTACAATCCAGGCCAAGGCTTGTTAAAATCCATCAGGTATAGTTGTCTGTGTGATCATTTATAATGGTGGGTTAAAGATTAATACTGCCAACCAATTAAATATAATTTAATACTAAGTAATAATTTAATTAATATTTTCTACATCTTTATGCCTTAATTGTAAAACAGACTCTCAAACTATCTTCTCTGGTTTAATCTAAAAAAGAAATAAACTGGGGGAGGAAACATGGGTCAGTGGGTAAGAGCACACTTACATACATGTTAGTTAGAAAAGGATAAAACAATGAATTTTATGTTACAGATATTTTAACACTATAAAAAAGATTAAATGGTGATGTTGCCCCAGATGCCTTAAAGAGACATTAGGAGTAAAACATAAGAACTCACATGACAGTCAGTCTTGCAGGGGAAAAATTAAAAGCAGTTAAAAATGCAAACTCTCACCAAGGTTTTTAACAGACAGTATAAATGACTCAAGAGGCTGGAGGAATGGCTCTGTGGTCAGAAGTGCTTACTGTTCTTCCAGGGCACCCAAGTAAGGTGGCTCATCACCATCTGTAACGATCTGGCCTTGGGTACCCACCTGCATGTATGTTCGCATACACACACAAACATAACATACACAAAATACATCTTTAAATGATGCTAACAATAAAAACCTTAAAATATACCTTATATGCATCATTTCGTGACTTTTTTCTGGGAATGTCATTTTCCTGTAAGAGCAAAGAGGATAATTATGATTGGAACATTTCATAAAGGAATGCAGGATGCACAGCAATGAAACCAAGCCTAGTGCACGCCAGCTCTGCTAGCCACTGTCCAGAAATCAGACTCAACAGAGAACCTACCAGTAACGCCTGGGCAGTTTCTCCTTCAGCATCCCCAGCCTCAAATGAACAGAGGATCAAAGTGTCTTAAAAGTAAATGATCAGAAAATCCCAAAGCTCTTTCACGTAACTTCCCAAGTCTGCCTGCCGCAAGCAAAGGCTCTGCAGAGTGCTTAAGGAGAGACTGGCAGGTTCCAGAGACTGCGCCACAAAGAGTCATTTCATTATTGAAATGAAACTCCTGGGAGCTTGACTAACAAGCTGTGAAAGTGCTTGGCTATACCTCCTGCCTGTGAATTTTACCAAGGTGTGATTACTATGCTTCCATTAAGCATTTTCAAATTAAGCCAGACTACATAGCGGGATGGGAAGAAAGATTATACCATTCACAAATGTTCACTGCATCTACATAAAACTTACACACCAAAATGACTACAAAGGGAGAACTAAATAAACAGAAAATGATTATTCCAAGTCACGGTGCCCTGAAACATTATTCTTGTTCTGAAAACCCTACATCCCAAAATGCAGGTTGCAAAAATTCTAATCATGACTGGCTCAAAAGTAGGGAAACCTGCTCACAGAAATGCTGTGTGTTGATCTCCGCACCTCTAGAACTCACTGGCCTTTTGCCTTATAATTTGTCCTGCCTTATCCTCAGATTCCACATGCAGAGTATCACACCCACAGATGTCTGCCTACCTTTGTTCCACACCCACCCCACTGATATGTGTGACCAAGGGCAAGGTATGGGACCTCATCAATAAGTAAGTTAGCAACACTAGTGCCACCAGAATTACAATAAAGCACTGCAAGCACTGAGCACTTGCCTAAATGTCCCAAAACTTCCGGCCCTCTCAGCTCTGCCTTCAGCAGTGCTTCTCAGACTCCTACCTCATCAGCATCCTTCCAACCATCAAGTGGTTTTAAAGACAAAAGGCTAATGAAACATTACGTTTTTCCAGCCTTTCATTTCTCGTTCAGAATGGTAAGAGATAGGAACCCTTGTGGTCAGAAAGAACCATTCCAAACTTGGCTCCGACACTTGCCAGCTGTGGGCTGTTACACAAACCAATGAAATGCCTGCTGCCTTAGGGCTCTTGAACATCCTAATGGCAACTTACATGGGGTTAAAGAAAATAACATGTTCACACAGTGGCTAGCACACAGAAGTCACCCGCAAATGTTAACTATATTATGATTCAAAATAAGCGGATTAATTTCCCATATTACTACCCTTGAATCTATAATTCCTACCAAGTCTAAACTTCATAGACCACAAATGCCCCCTTTCTGCTAGCTTCACAAAAATTTTAATTCAGAAAGGAGGCTTACAGTCCTGTTCCAGTTCTTTGCTTTCTTCTGCTTGCCAACCACATCTTTACTTTCAAGGCATTTCTGCAAAAGCATTTTCATACTATCCTGTACAAGAAGTTTTTCATCCCCAAAACAAGTAAAAACAATACCTCTTCAGAGTCCACCTTCAGAGGAATATCATGGAAAGGGGAAATGTAGTGACCAGCTACATTCTCTGCAAAGGAAAAAGCAACAGAATTACATCCACGTACACACCACTCTTTACAGCAAGAAGGTCCTGAAGGGCTTTGGAACTTGTATACTCTTTGGAAAGCTAACGTCACACTTTAAAAGTTTAATTCGACTTCCAAAACTTGTTCCAGCCTGAAGAGAAATATATGCCAACTAACCCATACTCAGTTGTTGAAATCATGTAATTCAACACTGTTTGGCTTCAAACATCTGCTGCACAAAATATCTTAAGGTCGACTAATGTTCCAAGTAAGAAAAATCTGACTTTTGAAAAGAAACCCATTACTAAGAGAATTAGACTAAACTGACACCCATTTCCATAGGAGAAAACTAACAGCATAATCCACAATTTCCACCTTACAACCTATAGGAGAAAGGGCCAGGTGGAGATAAGATGTTGGGTCAAAAGGCCAAAATAAGTGATTAATAATATTATCTCAAAATAGCTGACTAAACAACAAATAAACAAGTCCTGAGTTCAGCTCAATAAAAGCAGAGGTGTGAAACTTAACAATAGCGCTATCTCACTAAAATTTTACACGATCCCCTCAGGTCATGAGCACTCAGCACTAGGATTAAATCCTGGGGGAAACTGTTCTTTGTTGGCTCTTGTTTTTGTCTGTTTTGTTACACTTTCTACTGAATTCCCTGCAAAGAAAAGGTAGCTAGCACCTAGCTGGCATTGAGTAGTCATCAGATAAATGACTCATTGCTATTTCACATCCCCTTTCCAAGCTATTAATTTCCTTTCCCTACTATGGCAACAAAGTCATTCCTGCAAGACAAGTGACATGGAGTGGGTAAAGCAGAGGGAGAACACAGTGGGAACGAGAATATTCGATACATGTGTGTGTTTGGCTTTTTATTATTTCATCACACTGCGTGCATCATTTGCATGCATCTACACCACACGGATGCCAGGTGCCTGCGGAATTCAGAAGAGGGCATCAGAGTCCCTGGAACTGGAGTTATGAGTTATCCCGAAGTAAGCCTGGGTCAGGGCAACAAGTGCTTTCAATCAATGAGCCATCTCTCCGCTGCCCACTAATGTTTAAATATTCAAATTCTCAGGTTTCTGATTTTCCACTTTCCTATTTACTAGGTTTCTTTACTAGGTTTCATCTGGTAATTATTTATGGAACACATATGCTCTTCCAAACACTATTCTATGTGCTAAGAATACATTCTAACTTCCTGTTCTAATGCACATGATATTCTAGTGGGAGACAGAAGTAATGAATATGTATAATCTATAGCAGGAACGACAAGGACCACAAAAGAAAACAAATCAGGGCAAGTAAATAGTGAATAATGGTGACTTCAGATGGCCAGGAGGTTTCGCCCACACAAGCAGCATGTCAACAGGCGCCTGAAGGAAGTGAGTCAGAGGGTCCAGTAGATATGGAGGAAGGTACTAAGGAGAGGTAACACAGATGCTGAGAAATACCAAGGAGACCAGTCAGGCAGGAATGCAACAATCAAAGGAAAAAAAAAAAAAGGTTGGTGCTGAATTCAGGGGCAATGTCTAGCATCCAATTATAAAGAACCTTGTATCCAAACTTAGTTCTTCAAATTTCTTTTGAGTAAAATAGAAAGAACTCTGGGTCTGAACAGGGTTGTGCACTTTAAAAGGGATAACATGTCTTCAGTGTATAAAGTAGACCAAAGGGAAAGACTCAAGAGGCTTTTGCAATCCAGTAACTGAAGATGATGGTGTTATCAATGATGTGGCAAGGATGGAAGTGGAGAGAGAAAAATGTCTTCTGGGTACATTTCAAAGGTTGTGGTGGATATGTCCCAAAAGGGTATGATGCCAAAGACCCAGATGTGGGACAAAGAGAAGAGAACGGACAAGCAGATTACGGGGGAAGGAAAGTGAAGAGGTTAGTGGAGGCCCACCATTGGAGTTACACCAGGCTCCACAGAACGCTAGTGACCACAGGTAATAAAATGGATAGAATACTTTTCAACAGCTAGACAAAAGGCTTTCACTGTTCTCACTACAAAGAAACAATAAATATTTGAGGTAATGAATATGCTAAATCCATTTATTTGATCAAAACAGAGAAACATGCTGGACAGAGGTAGGTGATCAAGATTTGTGTGTGGGAACATGATATGCTTTGTAGTAAAACAGGAAACAGACTGCAAAGCTGGCCAGGTAAATCCTGACTTCAAGACATGAGACTGAGAGTGTAAGCCTAGGACTTACAGATGATCCCCAACTAAAGCACACAATGGATCCACCCATGATCAGTTGACTCTGGATGCCAATGCTGTGTGTCAGAACACAGTGCTGAGCAGTTGTGACAGAGATGGACAGTTCACAAGGCCTAAAGTATTTCCCATGTGGTCCTTTACAAAAAGCTTTGCCAACTCCAAGCAGAGAGAAGGGGTAGAGAAATGGGCTAAGAATTAAACACTGAAGCATTTCAAAGGTTAGAGTTCAGAAATAAGAGAAGGGCCGCACAAAGGACAGTATGAAGGGAAGGTCATCAAAATAACTGTGACTTCTGTTGAAAGCCACATCTCACTCTTTCTCTCCCTGTCTATCTCAATGTGCCCACAATGCCTAAGGCTCGGCAAAATGGCTTAGCTTCTCCTAACTTCCCTCCCTTTGACACACACACTTAAGCTACTTCATCACAGCCATACTTCTTCTTTTTTCTGTTTATTACATCAAGTTACATTTCCATCATAGTGTCCTCCTTCCACCCCTCCCTCTCCCACCCATCCCACTCTTCCAATGTGGAGTGTCCCTATGTATCAGCCCCTCTCAGTTCAACAGTCATATGAAGGCTAAGAGTTTCCTCTTGCACTGGGGGCTTACATGGTAGCACCCCTAGGGCAAAGTGTCCCATTGATAGGTAACAAAGTCTATGTTCCTGATCTTTTTGGTGTGCTGGTTATGGGATAGTTATCCTGTACTAAATGGCTAAAATCCAATTATAAGTGAATAGATGCCATGTGCATCTTTCTGAGTCTGGCTTAGCTCACTCAGAATGAGCTTTTCTAGTTCCATCCACTTGGCTGCAAATTGAATGATTTCTTTGTTTCTGATGGCTGAGTAGTATTCCATTGTGTAGATGTACCACAGTATTTTTTATCCATTTGTCAGTTGAGGGACATCTGGGTTGTTTCTAGTTTCTAGCTATTACAAATAAGGCTGCTATGAACCTAGATGAGGAAACTTCCTTGAGATTTAGTGAGAAATCTTTTGGATGTATACCCAGAAGTGGTATGGCTGGGTCTTGAGGTATTCCAAGTTTTCTAAGATATTGCCAGACTGATTTCCACAGTGACTGTACAAGTTTGCACTCCCAACAGCAATGGAGGAGTGTTCCCCTTTCTCCACAACCTTGCCAGCATGTGCTGTCATTTGAGTTTTTTTATCTTAGCCATTCTGACAGGTGTGAGATGGAGTATCAGAGTCATCTTGACTTGCATTTCGCTAAATCAATCCTGTACAATAAAAAAACATCTGGAGGTATCACCATCCCAGATTTCAAACTGTACTACAGAGCAATAGTAATAAAAACAGCATGGTACTGGTATAGAAACAGACCAGTGGATCAATGGAATCGAACTGAAGACCCAGAAATGAACCCACACACCTATGGCCACCTAATTTTTGACAAAGGAGCCAAAACTGTACAATGGAAAAAGGACAGCATCTTCAACAAATGGTGCTGGTCTAACTGGATGTCGACATGTTAAAGAATGAAATTAGACTCATACTTATCACCTTGTATAAAACTTAAGTCCAAGTGGATCATCGACCTTAACATAAGGCCTGACACACTAAATCTATTAGAAGAGAAAGTGAGGAAAAGGCTCGAACTCATTGGCACAGGTGACAACTTCCTGAACAGAACACCAACAGCTCAGGACCTAAGACCAACAATCAATAAATGGGACCTCGTGAAACTGAAAAGCTTCTGTACAGCAAAGGACACTGTCACTAGAACAAAACGGCACCCTACAGATTGGGAAAAGATCTTTACCAACCCTATTTCTGACAGAGGGCTAATATCCCAAATTTACAAAGATCTCAAGAAATTAAACACCAAAGAAACCAAATAATCTAATCAAAAAATGGGAAACAGAGCTAAACATAGAATTCACAAAGGAGGAATCTCTAGTGGCAGTGAGACATACTTCTATTTATTTTTTGGTATAAAACTGTATAATCTCTCAAGCTCTGATGCAGCCTTCTTTGTTCTTTAAGGACAGCTCTTTCTTACTCTCACTGTGGCTTTAATATGGCATCTATCAGGACGTAGACAAGCTGAATGACTGAGGTTACCACATCATTTTGCCTTGGAACCCCACTGCTGTCAGAGGCGGTCTGCATCCCTACACAGGCACCAGTGAGTCCCATCGGGCCCGCCAATGCATACCAGGTACCCCAGCCTCACAACCGCCCTTTCAGCTGGTCTACAACTACTCTTCATCCTATCATTGGGTAAGTTTTCTATGGTTTCACTGTCTCATGCTGATGAAAATTTATTAGTTGTATTTACAATTGAGAAAACAGACTAGACTGTGCGTCTCTACCTAATGTTGCACATAAACACCAAATAGCTGGATTTATGCCAAGGACCTGCATTCACAGTGCTACTAAACCATTTATAGATACTCTCGCTGGAAGCTTAATAATGAATAGAACAAGATTTGCTTTACTTACTGATTAAGAAATCTAAATGATGAGCTTCAATAAAAATGTGCCCCATTCTTCATACAAATCACAAGATTTCTATTTCACAGCATTCCAGAAAACTAAACTGCTTTTAGGCTCTATAGACTAACATCAAATAAATATAATTTTAAAATGTTTTCCTAGTAGTTATTATGTTCAAATGTATAGATTCAACCCCTATGATAAGGGCTAATTGACAGGAACTTATTCATAGGAAGTTTTACTAAGTTCAAACATGTAACTACCTACTACTCAAATGATGTAAGAAATGTTTAAAACATATGGTAATTTCAGCCCCTATTTACAATTTTTTTTAAAAACTGCATTATTAAAGACCTGCATGACTCAGTCCTAGAATAAAAGTAACTTGAATTACAAACAAGTTTCATGAAGTGAATTGCCTTCTACCTCATAGCAACAAGAGTCCAAATTATGAAAAGTATGGGTTTCTCTCTATCCTTTAAGAAGAATTTAAAATCTACAATAAGTAACTTTCAAGGTATCAATAACAACAACAGCCACCCAAGATATCAAAAGGAAAAAAAAGACAGGCAATGTTGCACCTTTAGTTCACAAAAACAAGTTGGCTCATTACCACAGTTAGTGCAAGGCTGAAAGGCTACATCTGCGGCAGTTCTGAAAGGAGCAAGTTTCCAAACACTCAATCTTAACACTCATTCCATTGCTTCCACCCTCCATGGAACTTTACAATAAGAATGTGTCCCTATCACTATGGTTCTGTTGAAATCAGGTATAGTGATATCTCCTACAGTATTCTTTCTGTTTAATATTGATTTGGTTATTCAGGGTCTTTTATGTCTCCCCATATACTTTTGGACTCTTTTTTTTTCTATCTGGTGAAGAATGAATGGCATTGAACTACTGATTGGTAATTATTTGCACAAACTTTTTTCTGCCAATCCATGAGCATGGGATGTCTTTTCATCTTCTAGTAACTCAATTTCTTTCTTCAGTGTCCTAAAATTTTCATTGCAGAGGTTTTTTGTTTCCTTGGCTAGGTTTATTTCCAGGTTTGTGTGTGTGTGTGTCTATTATGAATAGAGTTGCTTTTCTAATTTCTTTTTCAGTATGTTTGTCATTGATAAATAGAAATACTACTAATTTTTATGTGTTAATTTCATATCCAGTCACTTCGATAAAATACTTATCAGTTCATAAAAATTTAGAATTAAAAACAGCATGGTACCAGCACAAAAACAGACAAGTAGATCAATGGAATAGACTCAAGGGCCCAGATATAAGTCCACACAACTACATTTACCTAGTTTTTGACAAAGATGCCAACATTAGGCAAACACTGCATCTTCAACAAATGATGTAGGAAAACTAGATTTAATATACAGAAAGATGAAACTAGATGCTATATCTCACCATGCACAAATCTCAGCTCCAAATGGATCAAGGACCTCAGGCTAAAACCTGGACCAGCTAGAGGAAAAAGTAGGGAGTGAACTTCAACTCACAGGCCCAGGTGAGGACATTCTGAATAAAATTCTGGTAGCGCAAAAAATAAGACTACAATCAACAAATGGGATCTCATAAAACTAAAAAGTTGCTATACAGCAAAGGAAACACAAGTGAATGAGTAGGGGACCCACAGCATGCGAGGAAAGCTTTGCCATCTACACATTCAATAGATTAGTTGTCTAGAATACACAAAGAAGAAAAAGGAAGAAACAATAACTAAATATCAAGAAAACAAACAACCCAATTAAAAAAGAGGTTACAGATCTGAACAAAAAAATTTTCAAAGGAAGTGGAAATGGCTTAGGGAACACGTTTGAAATAATACTCAACAATCAGAAAAAGGCAAATTAACACTACTTTAAGGTTCCATCATAGCCAGTCATAATGGCTACCATCAAGAGCACACGCGACCACAAAGGCTGTCTGTCACAGGCGGTAGGGAGTGTAAACTAACACAGACACTTTGGAAAGCAACCTGGAGGTTTCTAACAAAACTAAAAATAGTTATGCCATATGACTCAGCTATACCACTCCTGGGAATAAATCCAACAAACTTCATATCTGACTGCAGAGACACTTCAAAATCCACCTTCAACACTCTATTCACAATAACTGGAAATGGAATCAAACTAGATGTCCAACAACAGATGGATAGATAAAGAAAATGTGGTACGTATACACAATGGAGTATTACTTAGCTGTAAAGTATATAAAACATAAAAAAATGAAATTTGCATGTAAATGTATGGGACTGGAAAAAAAATTACATTTAGTGAGATCACCCCTGACCCAACAACACAAACTCTCCATGTTCTCTCTCAAGACATGGTTCTGGCTTCTAATCGTGTTCTGTGTGTTCAACTTGAAACACAAGTGGAAGCCAGGAAATGAGGCTTTTGGAGGAGGCAGGTTCAGGGAGGATAGCAGATTGCAAGTAAACTGAAGGTTAAGGTAGAATACTGGGGTAGAACGGCTTAAGGAGGGAAGGGTTTGGGAGGATGGGGTAACTAGCATGGCCCCATGCTTAAAGAGTGTGAAAAAGTCAGTTGAAAACCCACTATTCCTCAACTTATTCAAAATATATAATTGGAGGGATGGTCAGATACATGGTATATGAAAGAAGATGGGGAAAATAATAGGGGTTAAGGATTAAGTGGGGATGGAGGCAAGAAGTGGAGGAAAAGAGGGGTAATAAATGAGTTAACCAAACTACAGATCATGAAAAACTCTTATGGAAACCGACTACTTAGTGAGCTCATCTAAAAATCTAATTAAAAGAAAAAAAAGGGGGAGTTTGAATGAGGTACCCTACATGAGTGGACAATGCCACTTCCAGAAGACAATTATAAATAAAAATCTCTGCAAGGCATGGGATACCCTGCTATGAGTTTTTGATCAGGGATGCCCCAGAGACCTTCAAACAAACAGGCTACCCTCAGGGCTCTTGTTTACCTACCAGAACAGCATCCTAAGACCTGACACCACACACTTTGGCTGCAGGACAGAGCTGATTGAGGTAAAAAAAAAACAGAGAAACTTCCTCCCTGCTGGCTAGCTTTCCTAGTTCCAGAATGTACTTACTAGGCAGGCTGCTGGGGAAGAAAACACAGTCCTGCTCTTACCCAGCCCTGGAGCTTCATGCTGTAACGCTGACATGCCAGGTAAGATGTGTCAACTGGTGCAATGGTGGCACACCTGTGGTATGGTAATTAACTACTTTCTAATTGGACTTGAAGCCTGCTCCAGAGGAAGAAATTTCATGCCTGGTACTGGATTCTTCTTGATCAACATGGTGGCTGGGAGAGGTCACAGGCCTTTTGAGGAAATTTCGTGCCTGGTACTGGACTCTTCTTGATCAACATGGCTGGGAGAGGTCACAGGCCTTTTGAATAGAAGTTGTTTCTGTCGTTTTGCTAAGTGGCCATTTGTGAGACTGCTTTTTCAATATTTATACTTACACCCATAGACCTGGGCTGCTATCAACCTTGGTCAAAAAAAAAAAAAAAAGCTTCTGTTTGTAGCAGTCACCAGCCAGCCAATGCAGAGACACATAATCTGTCAAAGTACTAAGATCAAGAGCCTGAGCCTAAACTGGACATCCTCCTACTTAACAAGACGTTAAGAGCCAAGTACAGGGAGCAGTGCTGTTTTCTGAATATGACGTGGCTCCTGCAATCATGTGCTCACAGCTCAGCTGCACACGACCTAGGAAAGATCAAGCCGGCTACATCCCAGTAGATGTGGCAGATAGTCTACATACAGGCTTCACCCCTTACTAAGGAGTTACAGGCAGGGGAAGGTGCTGGGAGAGAACCATTCTTTTGGAGGATGGGACCACTGCTAGATTTCCCAGGCTTTAGTGCATGTCCCACATCCATGTACATATGGGTAGCTCTAGCTAGCCTTAATGAAGTATTTTAAAAAAAGAAAAAAATGCAGCTAGGAGGGATTTGGGGAGAGTTCGAAAAGGAGAGTGGAAATAGATGTGAGATTTTATTATATACAGCAATAAGACTCCCAAAAATAAAGAAAAAATTCAAATGTCTAATACCTTAAAATCAAAAGAGAAAAAGAAATGCCGTACTACAGTATCTCCTGCCCATGAGACAATGGCCATCTTTATGCACATCTCATTGTATGCACACCTCGATAAACAGCCAGAGTAATTCTTTGATTACTGCTATTTCTGTGCTAAAGAGAAACTAAGCTAAAAGATGTCACCTGAGATCAGAGATATGCCAAAGTTCGTTCAGTCAGGTAACTTGTCTGAGCTCATAAAGGCAGGACTAACACTCAGATGCCTTGCTTGCTGGCCTGTATCTGTCACCGTAGCACAGCAGCTGCTAGAAGCTGCAGCAATCATCCTATATGGTACTTCCCAAACTGAGCTCTACTAAACTCCAGAGCCACTAGGGCAGTGGTTTTTCCCAATACTGTGACCGTATAGTTCTGCCCTCAGGTTGTGGTGATCCCAAGCCATAAAATTGTTTTCAATGCTACTTCATAACTATAATTTTCCTACTCTTATGAATCATACCATAAATATCTGATATCTAACATATATAACATTCGATTTCCAAAGGGGTCATAACCCACAGGTTGAGAAACACTGCACTAGAAAGTTAGCAATGTTCTAAGAAGTCCCATGGTTCAAACATGTTACATCAGAATTTTTCAGAACTTTAATGTGTACATTATGATTCTCCAAGATGATAATAAAATTAAATGTTTTAATTAAGTCACAAAACCCTGTGATTGAAAGCACAACTGAGGTCTTAATGGGCTCTTGTGTTCAAGTAAGCATCCATGCCTTTCATTCCACAATTTATAAAATGATGTCCAGAAGTGTGAAGGGAAGTGACAAGCATTCAGCAAGTCACTAAGCGAGGCCATGAGGCAGAGAAGAGGTGGGCAGTCCCAGTGTGTGTTATCCAGTTTCCTGTCTCTGTGTTTCTACAAAGTTAAACGCCAATTTAAAGAAGCATCTCATCGGCCAGTTATTCTCATGGTGATGCAGGTAAAGAAAACTCACTGACGCTCAAAATGTTCAACCACTAGCTGCGTCGATTAGTCAGAGTCCTGGGTATGTTTGAGATACGGGCATTGTTTCCACGGTAATAATGCTGACCGACCATTTCCAGCCCATAATTCCTGCTTTTCTTTCCTCCCTTGAACTTCTTATAGGCATCCAGTACCACATACATTCAGGTTGGGACCATCTTTTTTTTAATATTACAGTGAGTTACTGTAATAGCAAATGTAACCAGTAGTTAGCATTTCCGTCTCATGTTACCACCCCTTCAAATTCTCCTTCTCCTTTGGTTATTTTGACTGGATAAAAAGCAACATGTTCTTCATGTCCCCTCCCCCAACTCACCCTCAAGTAGATTCCCCTCCTGTCCTCCACCCCTTTCAGCAAGTAGAACAGTCCTGGACCAGAGATACCTCCTGCTGGTAGGTTCAGGAATTGTCTAACTCCACTTTCCAAGAAGAATCAAGCTACTTGAACCCTTCCACCCAGATAGCACTCACCCTGACTAGATTCTTGCCATTTACTTCAGAAAAACCTTTTGTTTGTTTTTCCCTTCTGTTCTGCCCTATTCACTCAAATGAATAAAAATAAATTTTACTTATGGTATCCTAGCTCCAGAATAATCTTAAGTACATTTGGCGCTTAAAAACAACAGAGATGCCATCACAGACCTTACCTAACACAGGTGACTTGAATTTCCACTATTAATACATTCAATGCCTTGAAGGAATGCTTGTGGTATGAAAGACCTTGAGGATCACTACAAGGCCACTTACCTTCTTCTAAGACCGTGCCCAGTAGAAACATTGCTCCAAGATTAAGATCCAGGCCTCTCCACTCCAAATCCAGTGCCTGGACAACTGTGCTGGGGACCCCAGGCCCTTGAACAGCTTTTCTCTGTGTTTTTTCATTCTTCACGATTAGTTCTATTATTTTGAGGGCAGGGTAGGGTACATGATCATACTGTGACCACCGCACTGTTCAGCACACTATTGTGCTGATACGAGACTGTACCTTGATATGGGTTGTATCGCATTATATCTCATTCCACCGGTAATTTCAGGATGTGCCTTGCCCTGAGAAACTCCATTCTACTAGCAGAATCTGATTCCATTTTGAGTGCAAATGCAGGGGCAGGAGGACTCTGCACCTTGGTGGACCCCCCCTTGCCAAGCACTACCCATGAGGCATAGACTGATAAATAAACCATTCCTAAAGGTACACACACTGCTATTCTATCAAATTAGCCAAGTAAATTGGGACCAAATGAGCACATGGCATAGTAAATCTTACCAAGGGCTGGCTGGCAAGACAGCTCAGTGCAAAAAGACACTTGCTACTACCAAGCCTGATAACCTACCTACCTTTTATTTCCAGGATCCACATGTTAGAGAGAACCAACTGCCACATGTGTAGTTGGCATGTGCCTGTACCTACACACACACACACACACACACACACACACACACACACACACACACACACACACGATACTTATATACAGAAATGTAACAAAATTCTATCAGGAAAGCCAGGCCCAAGAACTTATCAAATACAACAGATAAAGGAAAAGGTACAACACCCTGACCTGGACACTATAAAGATAAGCATGTTCCCAGAAACTGGGGGAGCCCCACATTGGGTCCCATATATTACTGTGTTTCCTTTTTGGGGTTTCTAGTCTTACTAATAGAAGAATTTAGAAACAGATTTGAAAGGAAAGTGTAATGGCAATTTTATTATAATTTGACAGAAAAAAATTGTCAAAAGGTTGAAGGCTATGAATCCTAGCAGCTACCTGGAAGAAGAGGAAGAAAGCAAGCCATAGTTTGTAAGTAGTCACATGGTGAAGGGGGGGGTATGTTCTGAGAAAGGGAAAGAGCCATGTTTAGGTTGTGGGTGGGCTTAGTGCTACAAGATGGAAGATCTGCAAATATCTATCCTGAGGGTGGGGTTTCTGGGAAGGATAAGTACATTACTCTTATTACATGTTAAAGGAATAATTATTCCTCCCATCTCCTTAGCATAGCTTTAGGTGTATCAGCCTCCCTGAGGACCACTTGCCAAGGTGATTGGGACAGGCTCAGATGGGTTTAACTCTTAAAGGAGGAGATATAAATTCTAATCTCTGGAGTACATTGGAATATCTTGCCTCCACCCAGGGCCAAAGGTACATTCTTTTGACCTGGAGGAAACTGCTTTTCCTTATTGAGGCTCTACAGAGCTGTATAGCCATCCTCAGTGGTTTCCAAGCTTTCTATAACATCCCCCGCCTCAACAGTCTCTAAAATGGATTGAGACTGGGGAATAGAAATAACTCATTTTCACCATGAAAATCTAGAGATCCAGAAGGGATTAGCATCTGGGCTGGGCTTTCAATCACACCTTCATATATAGTTTCCAGGGCAGACATTTAGAAGAGAAAAGGAACCTTAGCTCCCTTACGGCACTCCTGGCATCTGGCCAGGACAGAACCAAGGACATTTCCAGCTTTTAGCTAAGGGAAAAAAAAGTCTTCTTCACACTTTATTTTTAAGTATCTCTAGGTATGATACCATTAGGAAGCGTTACCTTTAAATTTGTATCAATATACAAAGATCTATTCAATTGTGGTTAAATATACTCTTAATTATGTATCAATATACCAAGATCAATGCCTATGTAGCCCCATAATCTTAATATTACGTCCATATGCAAGGGTCGATACCATTGTGGCCAACTATAATCTTAATTTTGTATCAATATACAAAGATCAATACCAATGTAATCCAATACAATCTTATTTTTGCACAATAAACAATGATCAATACCACTTTAGACAAATAAACTACTAATTTTGTATCAATATACAAAGGTATAAGGGCATATTCAATAATCTGTCCCTTCTTCTTGGACCTTCCTGTGCTATGTCTATATCTCATTTTTCTCAAGCCCATGCACTCCTACATAGGAGAGGAAGAAGGATACAGAAAAGGAAAAATAGGAATTCCCTGGGGCTAACCTCCAAAACCCATTAACACAGGACCATTTATCAGCTTGTAGTCTCTTCCCCTACATAACAGAGTTTTCAGTTATCCTTCAAATAACCAAAAAGAAGGGCGGAGAAACACCCTCCCCACCCTCTTGATACCGTCTAAAACGGTCTAGGATAGTTAAAACAAACTCCTAGTCATGCAAACATGTCACTTTGTTAGCTACTATGACAGTCTATCACAGATATTCTCTAAACTACCCAGTAATCAAGTTGCTAAGAGACAAGAAATATTTGCTTATCTAAATACAAGAGATGGATAGGGCATCTTCAAAAACCCCTAGAGATCTGCAGAATATGGCATTCAAAGATGTTATCTTAAATCAAGATTTTTTTTTGATATCGAGACATATCAGCGCCTGACAGCACCCCCTATTCTACTCCAAGTAGAAGATAAGCATCGAAGAACCTCCACTGTAAGATGGTTGAATTAGTGGCAAGCCTTTCTCTTGGCATGAAAAATCCCCTTGCACCAACTGCAGACAGACTGCTGTCCAAAAAGGACAAAACTTGGTAGCAGGGAAGTCGACAGCCTAACTCTGCCAAGACAGGGTAGGTAAGTCCTTCATAATCCCTGCTCTACAACAAATGTCTGTCAGAGAAACAGGACCCAAAGGCTGAAGATTGATGCTGGAATGTATGGAGAGAAAATGGGAACTGTCCAGGCAGTCATTGGTATGTTCTTTCTTACTTTTGGAAGCTGCAGGCCCTGCACTTCCTATATAAGCAAATGTATTTATCCCTCTCAGGTCTCTGAGGTGGTTGAAGAATAGACAGCTAGAGTCTCATAGTTAAATTTTGAACTGTTTAGGAATCAAGAGGGTGTTATAGATCTAAGAAGATACTCTTAAAAGTGTGTTGCAAGTTAGTATGAATGTTGAGTCACATATAGACCTTTGAACTCAAGGAGATGGTTAGATAGTAGAATGTTAAAGTCAGGGGCCAAATATTTATAAACTGGACATTGGGAAGGTATACTGGGCCATTTAACTCTCATAAATGTGGCATATTTATATCTGTTGTTTTGTATAATACTTACTGTTATAAGAGAAGGAACCATCTGTTGGACTGAAAGGGGAAACTTCTGGGGGGAAGAGGGTGGAAGGGCGGGTTAGGAAGGGGGAATAGGGAGGGGTTTGTTACTGAGATGTAACTTGAAGAAAAAAAAATATTTAAATAACAAAAAAAAAAAAAGTCTACTTTCTTTCAGGGTCCTCTCTCTACCCTACAGTGCCTAAGCTAGACAGAGAGCTCCCGACTGTCCCTGGGACTTCGGATGCGGCCTAATAGAAGTCTTCTGGCCTACTCCTCTGACTGGACCTGGTTCTGCAGCTTCCACGCCGTACGCCCCCCTCCCCCCTCCCCTCACTTCACATGGACAACCTGACTTAACCTTGAAGCTCAGCTCAACCCTGACCCTGTGGCTCTTGGCCTAATTCAAACTTCTACTTTATCTGATTTCCCAGCACCTTAAATAAATACCTACAGGATTCTCTCTGCATCTGCCGGCTTCTGCCCTTCCGTTTAGGCATCTGGAACTCCTGGAATTCCTAGGACAGCTATAGCCTCATTAACTGCCATCCTGTAACCTACACATATACCCGTATTTACCGAATGTGTGTAATGTGTGATCTCGGAGTAAGCAGTAACTAAGATTGGAATAAAAGAGACTGTTTGAGCTGGAGAGACAGCTAAGTCACCAACTATGAAAACATAAGGATGAGTTCATGTCCCCAAACCCAAGTAAAACAGCCAGGCATGGTGGTACATGCTTATTGTCCCAGCGCTGGGAAGGCAGAGACAGACAGATTGTGGCTACAGGCCAGTCAGCCTCACCTGTCTCTCGAGACCAGTGAAAGACTGTCTCAAAAGGACAAAACAACAAAACACAGTGGACAGCACCCGAGGAACAACACTGTTAGACCTCTGGCGTCCACATGCACAAATAACCTGTGTTTGCCTAGGACAGCAATCAAAGGGAATTGATACAAGTTGGTTTGCAAAGTAGGACCCCACAAAACCCATGTAGCTTCTGGGTTTACTGATACTCAATTCTGGCATTGTGGAGAGACTAATGAGTTTCTTTCTGATGGAACACATTCACTGCATACTACTGTACTTATTGAAAACCCAGGGCTCTTCACCATATTATACATACAGGCTTTTCTGCTTAGGAAGCCAGTGGCCACTACACAACAGTATCTCTATGGAAAACATTCCCAGTGGCTGTTACATTCTAACTTTGGGAATACAATACATTCAGAAATGAGCATACTTATTAAGGGCTTCTCTTTGCTTTGTTGGTGTTTTGTTTTACTTTTATTGTTGTTGTTTTTGAGACTATTGTCTGCCCCATTCCTCTTGTGTGCACACCCTGTCTTTTAAGTCTTGCCTAAAAAAGTCAGGGTGGGGGAATCTGTAGCAAAGAGGAGAAAATAGAAACTAATTGAGAAGAAACTGTTTAGTGCCAGATGCATTACAACTATAAGGGTTTGCCAGTTGGAGTGGCCCACGTGTTCAATCCAGGAGGCAGAGGCAGGTGTACCACCGTGACTTCTGGGCTATCCCGGGCTACACAGCAAGACCCTGTCTCAAAAAACAAAAGACAAGAGTTTAAGCTAGCTTTGCTCCTTTCTGATAAAATAATACTCAATCTTAAGCTCCAGAAAGGTTAACTATAAGCAACAAAGTACAGTTACTAGTGATTACAAGTTACACTATTAGTCCAGTGACTACTTTGAACAAGTTAAGAAATTCATTCGCCCAGGATGAGGTCTCAGAGCAAAAAGTATGAATTTCTAAGATCCTAGCTTCACCCCTTCAGGGTAGAACCTTCTAACAGGTGTGCACAGGACTTTACCTATGGGGCAAGAAGGCAACTTCATCAACGTGGCTATTTTCACGTTACTGTTAAAAAGACCTATACAAGTGAGAAGAACAGAGGAGTAAGCCGGGAGCTTTTCCGTGTTTGCTGGCCAGCCCAGGGTAGCACCAGACACCTCCCTCTAGGTTTGCTCAATGGTACCACCCTCCTGGCCAGAAGGCCAGCCAGTTTCCTGCTTGCAGATGGCCTTCAGGGGGCAAACTTTTCAGGCATAAACTCAGTTTGTTGTTGTTATTTTTAAGTTGCCGTACAAAATAACGGGTTTCGTTGCGCCATCTGCACACAAACCTCTGCCAGTTCCTCCCACCAAACACGCCTGCGCTCACGGCAGGGTCGCGCTGAAACTCGGATCCGCAGAGGTGCCCCCGGGGCCCCAAAGTTCTGCGTCCCTACGGAGGGGGAAGGGCTTCTTGGCTGCATGGCGGAGGGCGGCCGGCCACGCAGCGGAGGTCAGCGGGTGGAGCGCGGCGCCCGCGGTCGCTGCCGAGGGCGGTTGACCCCGCGCCGCCCTGCGTGTCCGCGCTGCGGGCCGGGCCCCGTCCCCGCCGCCCCGGGCTTGGGCACGGGCTGCGGACCGGGCCTGGCAGAGCACGGCCGGCGAGGAGCTCGGCGAGCGACTTACTGAAGAACAGGCGGTAGTCCTGCGAGCTGGGAAGGCCGCGCTCCTCCGTGCGGTACAGGGACATGACGCGGCGCGGAGGGCGGGCGGCGGCCCCCACGCGCCACCGGCGGCCGACGCTCAGCAGCATCTGCAGCGCGCGCATGGCGGACGGACTGCGAGGGTCGGCGGCTCGACGCTGGGCCCGGCTCGGCCGCGCCACGGCGCCCCCTGCCGCTCGGAGCCCTCTCTGCCTCCTCCCGGCTAGCCTCGGGTCCCCTCCTCTTCCGAATCCCTGGGGCGGCTGCCTTCCTTCACCCTGCTCCCTGCACCCTCAGAAGCCTAAGACCTTCAAGATAAGGGCTGTGGCCCCAGGAATTCCCCACCCCGTCCCCCACTCACTCACACACGGCCAGTATCTACGATCTACGATCATGCTTTCGTTACATTAATGTAATATTGGTTGCATGGTTCCAGAAACTTCTTAAAGACTTGCAAACCTGGAGACGAGAGTACACACACACACACACACACACACACACACACACACACACACACACA
>CAJQZJ010004763.1:4218400-4230657 GCA_907164525.1 Lophiomys imhausi
AGGATGCAGGTTTTTTTTTAGCTAGTTTTATAGCTCAAGAAAATGGTCATTTTTAAAAAAGCAGTCCAATACAATCTTAATTTTGTATTAATATACAATGATCAATACCAATTTAGCCAAATAAAATATTAATTTTGTATCAATATACAAAGGTATAACGGCATATTCAATAATCTGTCCTTTTTTCTTGATCTTTCCTATACTATGTCTATGTCCCATTTTTTTCTCAAGTCTATTCACTCCTACATAGGAGAGAAAGAAGGATATAGAAAAGAAAATGAGAGAAGTCCCTGGGTCTAACCTCCAAAACCCATTTAACAAGACCATTTAACAGCTTGTAGTCTCTTCCCCTAAATAACAAAATTTTCTGTTATCCATCAAATAACCAAAGGGGGTGGAACACCCTCCCCACCTTCTGGGCATGGGACGTCGCTCTCTTAAAATGACTCCCTGCTGATTTGGGACATAGTAAACCTGTTTGGGGCCCAAATAAGAATGGAAAAATGATTAAAAATGTTAATAGAATCATTTGATGTTCAGTCCTTTTGTGCTCAGCTATTTAGATGTCCTAAGAAGTTTGTAGACAGAAGCTGATCTTCAGGCCTTACTGAAGTTCTGGCTGGAGCAGTCTGTGGAGCTGAACGATCTTAGCGATTTTGAGTTGTTGCTGTAATGTATGGAGAGAAAATGGGAACTGTCCAGGCAGCCACTGGTATCTCATTTCTTAGTTTTGGAAGCTGCAGGCCCTGCACTTCCTATATAATCAGATGTATTTACCCCTCCCAGGTCTCTGAGGTGGTTGAAGAATAGACAGCTAGAGTCTCATAGTTAAATTTTGAGTTGTTTAGGAATCAAGAGGGTGTTCTGGATTTAAGAAGATGTTTTTAAAATTGTGATGCAAGTTAGTATGAAAGCTGAGTTAGATATAGAACTTTAAACTCATGGAGATGGTTAGGTAGTAGAATGTTAAAGTCAGGTGCCAAATACATATGGACTGGACATTGAGAATATATGCTAAGCCATATAACTCTCATAATTGTGGCCTATTTATTTCTGTTGTTTTGTATTGTATTTATTGTTATAAGAGAAAGAACCGTTTGTTGGACTGAAAGGGGGAGCTGTTGGGAGGAAAAGATCTACCTTAAACTTAAAAAAAAGGTAGATGATGGGGGGGTTGAGGAGGAAGAGGGTGGAAGGGTGGGACAGGAGTGGGGAGTAGGGAAGGGATTGTGATTGAGATGTAACTTGAAGAAATAAAAAATAAATTATTTTAAAAAGCAGTGCAGGGTGTGGTGGCACACACCTTTAATCCCAGCATTGGGGAGGCAGAGACAGGTGGATCTCTGTGAGTTCAAGGCTAATCTGGTCTACAAAATGAGTCCAGGACTGCCAGGGATACACAAAGAAACCTTGTCTCTAAAAACCAAAAAAAAGCAGTATTTTTGTATTTTGAACAAATAAAATGTAAGATCTTGGTAAATGTTGAATATTTACCAAAACATAAAACACTAAGTTTGAATTTTTCCTAATTAGCTCAACCCTCTAAGAAAGCTTACTTCCCACAAGTTCAGATCTTGTACATGGAAAGTAGTTAATGTTGGTGCTGAACTTTACCTCTTTGGGATCTGGGAAGCTTTGCTGACAGGGATGGGTGTGACAGCCACAGCTCAACAGTTATACTTGTCAGGTTTTGTGTGTGTGTGCGTGTGCGTGAGTGTGTGTGTGTGTGTGTGTTCACTTAGGTCAATGGAAAACTCAGTTTTGTCATTTCACATGGTTCCAGAATTAACCAACATTCCCAAGTTGCTGGGATTTCACGTTTTGATATTTTTGTGTATTTGGCTCTTTCTCTCTTGACTTAATTAAATGAATTTCTCTTTTTTTCTGGTTATTTTTCTAGAATTTTTCAACAAGTACTTCTAAAGAAAGTTTTATATTTAAATAAGTGAAATTTGCATTAAATCCAAATAGATTTAATATAGACAGGTTTCAGTAGAGGGAGTGACTGAGGTGGCTTGCTCTACCAGACAATCTCAGGTCCATCCATCTCTTGCATTTTCTTCTCCCACATTCTCAGGATCTTATTTGTTCCATTGCTCTGATTTATTATTGTTGTTGTTAATGTTTTCATTTTTTTTTTTGAGGCAGGGTCTCTCTCTCTGTCTCCCTGGCTGTCCTGCAACTCACTGTGTAGAACAGGCTGGGCTTGAACTCACAGAGGTCCACCTGCCTCTCAAGTGCTGGGATTATGGGCACGTTTCACCAGTACTTGCTTATTTTATTACTTTTAAGTGTGTGTGAATGTGTGTGTTTGCACACGTGAGTGCAGATGCCTGTGGAGATTATCCTTGCTGCCTTCGGAGGGAAAGTAGTGGCTGGTGTGCCAGTGGCCACCTTAGAGGTCAGTTCTAGTGTGGTGAAATTCTCTAACTGGAAGTTTTTTCTCTATGGTGCACACATTTATGGCTTCAGTGGCAAACGAATAATAGTCTTAAGAACACTGACATTAAATTAATAAAGAGACACTTTACAAGGCTACAGCAAGTAAACGAGCGACGAGAGATGGCAAAGGATCCCACTTACTCAGAGCAAGGGGACTGGTTGGTCTCAAGACTCAGGGAAGACAATTTTCTGCTCGCTGCCTGGAGCCCCTTTTGGAGCTGTGAACTTCCAGCGGTGTATCTTAAAAGAAAGAGGCTTCTACTAGCAGTTACTCTGGCCTTCATTGACATGCATGGTAACCTAGTTCTGTACCTGGGAGATTTACAGACTTATCACATGTGATGAGCCTCCTCAAAACTCCTATATTTTGCCTAATTATTGTACTTATTTTATGAAAAGTCTCAAATTTTACTTTCCCAAGTATTTTTATTCTCATTTATATAACTGGGGCAATTGTATTTAGGTATCTTATCATAGAACAAAAATCTGTCTAAAAGTGGCATATAATCTCTACCATTACAGCAAAAAAATACCACTAGCTTTATTTCTAAGCACTGTGATCACACAGAATTGCATTTAAATTCTGACTTTATTACCATCTTATTTCAACATATCATAATTTGTTTTGTTTCTTTCCTATTTACTCATCTGGCTTCTCAACCAGAGCTTAAGTTCCTTAAAGGCATGTCCTCTAACATTCATCACTAGGCTTCCAGATTTGGAAGTTAAAAATTTTTAAAGGGAAGCTGGAGAGATAGCTCAGTGGTTAAGAGCACTGACTGTTCTTCCAGAGGAACTGGGTTCAATTCCCAGCACCCACATGGCAGCTCACAATTGTCTGTAACTCCAAGATCTAACACCCTTTCACATAGACATCCAAGTAGGCAAAACACCAATGTACATAAAACAAAAAAAATTTTAAATAATTTAAGGAAAAAAATTAGAAGGAACAATTTTTGTGTTTGTGTCCACCTAATTTAGATTATCTGCTAAATCTACCATTAGACAGACCTTTTATTTTATACAGAAATATGTATACTATTAATGATCACAGAGAAGCTGCAAATGCTGATTGGCTCTCTCCTCTTGTAGATTTTGATGTTCATCAGAAACCATCATACTTGCAAAGCAGCATGTGCCATGCTGAACAGAGACGTGACAAACTCCCCACATGACACATTCCGCAGCCCTTCAGCTTCTCTAACATACTAGCTAGCTTTCTATTGCTGTGATAAAACACCCTGACCAAACACAACCTGGGCAGGAAAGGGATTACACATCTTACCTCCATGTCCCTGTTACTGTCTGTATTCAGGAAGGGCAGAGCAGGAACTTAAGGCAGGAACCTGCAGGTAGGAACTGAAACACAGGGCCTGGAGGAAGGCTGGTTACTGACTTGCCTTCTGGGTTGTTCATCCTGCTTTCTTATACAACCCAGGTACCTCACACATTGACCTGGGCCCCCCACCCCCCATCAGTCATTAATTAAGAAAATTCCCCCAGAAGCTTTCCTTCAGGCCAATCTAATGAGGGAGATTTTCTTAGTGAGGTTTCTTTCCTCTCGGATGGCTCTAGCGTGTGTCAAGTTGATTAAAACAAAATAAAGCCCCAACTCCCTCCCCCAAAAACATGACACCTAATCATAATGATTCTTCAATATGCTATATTTGTTGCCTGTGCCTTCAAAGAGAAGTTTTATTGTTGTTTAGTAATACCCCACATATTGTCAGCTACTCTGCCTGGCCAGTATAACAAATGGCCAGTAACCCAAAATGAACTGTTAAGCAGTTTGGGGTTACTCTGTCAGTTGTTAGTATAATCCAGTAAGCTGCATAGTAACTCGGTGATAAGAATTATTCACTCACATCCATTGACTATGTTTAAATGTGCAAAGTGATGTATGTTCTGGTAATGAAAATATGACATGCGCATTGCAAAATTTGAATGACACAGAATATTGAAAGTAAAAAATGCTACTTTGTCACTGTCCCACCTATGAGAGATAATCAATTTTACTTGTTTTACACTTTTAGACTTTGTAATGCATACTCAACACCCTAGAAAATATAATTTACAGAACCTTACAATGGTTCTTTTATAAAAATCATTATTACGTGGGAATCTTTCCTGGTCAGTTTGTACAAAAGCAGGTCAATGTTTAAACATTGTAATATAATCTATACACAGATGCTTTATGCTTTTAACTAGCTCTTGACCAACGGGACAATGAAGCAGTTTCCAAATTTGTTTTTACTAGAAAAACAAACTTGCAATAAATCCTTTTTTTAATTTTTTTTCTATCTTTTGCAACTATTTATCCACGAAATTCTTATAAAATGAATTTCTCTCAAGATGGTCTATTTCTTTTAACTACACTCATCACTTGTTTTGTTTCTCAGCGAAATATCTTTACTTGAACACGTCCTGTAAGTTGCTCTTTACAATATTTGTCCCTTTTAGTTCTGAAGTAATTCTTGCAATAGTTCTTATAATTGTTACAATGAACCTATCAATCACAAGTATTATATTAAATACAAATTTACTGTTTGTATGTCTACCTTTTATGTATTTTCATGTGTTCTACTTTAATTTCTAGATAGTTTACGGTTGTTATACATTACCAACCATAATACAAATTATTATACTATGTTTTCTACAGTATTTTATTCTTTTATGTTGTATTTGTTAGGCACCTATTTTCAATTAAATAATTGTGTAATTCCAACTACTTCAATAGAATATGCTATTTGTTGTTTTGGATGTCAAAATAGAGAAGTAGTTAAAAACTACTAAACCTAACCCAAGACAATATTTCTAGAAGAAAAAAAAAAACATGGTACAAATTTCAAATTTGAATTAGTAGGTGTTTTCTAGCATTTATGAAAATAAAGCTATTTTGTTCCTACAGACACTGGAATCTTTTGGATTCTGCTGAACACCCTCTGAGTTTATCAGTGGAGAAACCAGTCAGTCAAGTGTTCCCACACTGACCCCTTCTGGGAATTCAAGAAGTAAAAAAGCCTTGTGGAAGGCAGATTTTTGGGTGGCATTTGAAGGAAGAAGTGTTATCATTTTTTTTCTTTTCTTTTCTTTTTTTTGCATGTTCTTGAAGCTTGTTCTCTATTCTTTTTTTTAATGTTTATTTATTACTTCAAGTTACAGCTCCATCAAAGTGCCCTCTTTCCACCCCTACTGGTCCCCCCCTCCCACCCTGTCCCCCCTCTCCCTCCTTTCCTAATCCTCCTGAGTGGGGTGTCCCTGCATAGCAGTCCCTCCTCTCCCCAGTTCAGCAGTCATATGAAGGCTAAGAGCTTCCTAATGCACTGGGGCCCTACATGGCAGCACCACTAGGGCAAAGTGTCCCATTAACAAGTAACAAAGTCTATGCTCTTGATCCTTTTGGTGTGTTGGCTGTAGGATAATTATCCTGTACTATATGACTAAAATCCTATTATAAGTGAATAGATGCCATGCGCATCCTTCTGAGTCTAGGTTAGCTCACTCAGAAAGAGCTTCTGTAGTTCCATCCATTTGGCTGCAAATTGCATGATTTTGTTGTTTCTGATAGCTGAGTAGTATTCCATTGTGTAGATGTACCACAGTTTTGTTTTGTTTGTTTTTTTTTAAATCCATTCATTGGTAGAGAAACATCTGTGTTGTTTCCAGTTTCTAGCTATTACAAATAAGGCTGCTATGAACATAGATGAGGAGATGTCCTTGTGATTCGGTGAGGAATCATTTGGATGTATATCCGGAAGTGGTATGGCTGGGTCTTGAGATAAAGCTATTCCAAGTTTTCTGAGATATCGCCAGACTGATTTCCATAGTGATTGTACAAGCTTGCACTCCCACCAACTATAGAGGAGGGTTCCCCTTCTCCACACCCTCGCCAGCATGTGCTGTCATTTGAGATTTTGATCTTAAGCCATTTTGATAGATGTGAGGTGGAGTCTCAGAGTTGTCTTGAGTTGCATTTCTCTGATGATTAAGGATGTTGAGCATTTCTTCAACTGTCTCTCAGCCATTAAAGATACCTCCTTTGTGAATTATCAGTTTAGGTCTGTTCCTCATTTTTAAAATTGGATTATTTGGTTTCTTGGCATTTAATTTCTTGAGTTCTTTGTAAATTATGGATAACTTTCCTGCCCTCTTTTCTGACCTGAACAGCAAAAACACTTGAGAATTTGGTAACAGTCTCAACACAAGGGGGCGCCAATAACAGATAGAAATTAGACTGACCTTCAGGGATGGCAGAATTGAGAGAAAATCTTTTATTTTGTTTTGTTTTGTTTTCTTTGTTTGTTTCATTTTCTTTTTCTTTTTGAGAGGGGGGAAGTTGAATAACTCTTTGGGTTTGTTTTCGCTAACATCTTTTAATGACACTCAAACACATGAGCCTACACAATGATCTTAGATAACTGAGTATGATGTACTTCTCTATCTTGGTACCTTTCTCATATATTTGAATAATTTCACTTGTCTGTGTATTCCTTTGACTTTAGAAGCAGCTGAATCTAGTTTGTGTATCATTCTGTCTACATACAGTACAATGCCTTCTGGAAACTGGACATCTGAGGTATTTGCTGAACATATGAGAAGAAACTACACTTACTGTCAAAGACACTTATGCTATTTTCTGTAAATCCTTGCAGCATTCTTTGTAAAAATCTATTCTCTTTTTATAATAAAAACATAAGAAAATAAAATAGAGCCACAGAATGAAGAAATGTTTACAGCATACAGCCAGTTAAAAATCCCAATTATAATTGCTTCTTTTTTATCATTTACCAAGTAGGGAGGCCAGGATTTTAAAAGTAGTACCGTTTTGAGTGGCTTTCAAAACTGCAGGCAAAACAGATTACATATTTTATATTTGGTAATATATTTTATATACTCAAGGTATTCATGACATTTACTAATTTTAACTCATTAAATGGTGGCATTTTCTCTGTTCTCACTGTTATAAACAATGCTTCTGTGTGTATGTGCCTGGTTGCTCTCCTCCAATAACAGAATATATTAACCAAGTTTCTATTGCTATATCAAGATACATGAAACTTCACAAAGAAAGGAAGTTAGTCTGTGTTAGGTTTTCAGTATGGAAACCCAGTATCAGGTCTCCCCATGTGTTTAGCCTCTGGAGAGGGTCCCATTGGCCGCATCATAATGTTGAAGATAACATCACAGTAGGATATGAAATGGAGACATCACAGTCAGCTATCCAGAGAAGGACAGAGGGGACTTTCCGTGGAGAGAACTAACTTACACTGAGAGCCCCACACTAATCCCTCACTCTGTAGACCAGGCTGGCCTTGAACTCACAGAGATCCGCCTGCGTCAAACTCACAGAGATCTGCTGCCTCTGCCTCCCGAGCGCTGGGATTTGTGGCTTTGGAGTTCACATTCCCATCAGCAGTGAATAATGCTTCCTTCCTCCACATCCTTGCCAGTATTGATTGCCATTTTGTTCCTTGACAGTCACTCTGACTGGGTGATTGATTTATGATCTCAAAGCAATTTTAGTTTGCATTTTTCCGACAGCAGAAGATACTCAACACTTTTCCAAATGTTTACTGGCCATGTGTGAGTCCTCTTTTGGGAACTTGTGATTCAGTCCATTTGCTCATTCACTGATTGGATGATTTGTGGTGGTGTTTAATTTTTGTATCATTTGCTCATTCACGGATTGGAAGGTTTGCGGTGGTGTTTAATTTTTGAACATATTTATATATTTTAGGTGTTAAGCCTCATCTAATGTATATGTGGTGGCTCCCCTGTTTTTTAGGCACTTCTCACTTTGGTGATTATTTCCCTTGCTTTACAGAATATTTTAGGTTTATGTAACTGTATTCATCAATTCTTAGGCTTATTTCCTATGCCACTGGAGCCTTTTCCAGAAATAGCATGCCTGTAACCCTATATTGAAGTGTTTTACTACCTTTTGTGCTTTTGTGCTTTTTTTAAAGCGATTTCAGTGTTTTATGTCTTATTTTAAGGTCTTTGATCCATTTTGAATTGACTTTTGTGCATCATGAGTGATATGAATGAATCAAGCTTCATTCTTTATTTCAGCTTATTTTATTTTTTTAACGTTTACTAATTCAAGTTACGTCTCCATCACAGCTTCCTCCCTCCACTGCCCTTCTTGTTCCTCCCTCCCACCCTCTACCCCCTCTCTCACCTATCCTGCTCCTTCAGTGTAGGGTGCCTCCATATATCAGTCCCCCTCAGTTCATCAGACACATGAGGACTAAGAGCTTCCTCTTGCACAGGGGGCCTACATGGCAGTGCCACTAGGGTGGAGTGTCCCACTAAGAGGAAATAGAGTCCATGTTCCTGTTCTTTTGGGTCTATTGACACAAGTTTCATTCTTTAACATGTGAACATCCTTTCGCAATCTGGCCATTTCACAAGGTTGATTCTACCAATCCAAAGGCATGGGAGGTCTTCCCATCTTGCATGGTCTTCAATTTCTTCAGTGTTTTAACGCTTTTGTTGTGGAGATCTTTTATCTCTTTATTATTCTTATTCTTTGGGAGTTTTGTTATTTTTGAAGCTATTGAAAATTGAGATTTTAAAAATGATTTCTTTGCAGGTCAGTTCACTACTGGCATATAGAAAGGCTATTGACTTTGGATGTTGCAGGAGACTGTGCATGTGTGCTATCTGACTATGTAGGTATGTACATGCATGTGTGTGAAGGTGTCCATGCATATGGGTGTACATGGGTGTGTGTGATGTGTAGGGGTGAGAATGGGTAGGGGTGTGCACTTGTATGTACCTGTGTATATGTTAATGAGGGAATGCATGTGTGCATGTGTGTGGGGTGTGCATCTGTGTGGTTCACTGTGGGAGCCATAACTGCACAAGTAAGACTTCAAAGAGACAGAAATTGTCTACAGTAGGAAAGCAAGCCCAGCATCTCATTACTGTGAGCTGATAGAAAAACAGATGTTTATGGAAATATTTTTCTATCTGTTGCAGTTTTCAGATAAGTAGGAAGTGATGCTTCTGTCTGAAGGGATGTGAGGGGAGGTGCAAAGGGTCTGAGGAAAGAGGTTCAGAATTTTGGTGTGGAGTGGAAAAGACAAAGGATTGAAGTGAACAGCTTGATTCCTTGTCAGTACTTTGGGACAGTACTTGAACACTTGCAGTTCAAGGTCACAAATCCAAGATGCGAACAGCGGTTTTCTTACCCATGTTCAGCCACACCATGCAAACGCAGAGAACTGAGCATGTGGATTTAGCCAGAGCTGCAGTTTTGTCCAATGAATATCACAAAGGCAGACAGGGGCAGGAGAGTTGGCGGCACATCCCAGTTCTAATACCTGATGGATTTAAGCTGGCCAGGCGAGGCCAGGCCAGGTAAGGCGTGAGGCTCTCCTGGACTTGCAGATGGGAGAAAAGGTGAGGGTCGATGGTGTGAGCCCAGTAAGGTGGAAGCAATGTTGGATGCAAGTTACAAAAGAGAGTTGGACTGGAAAAACCTGTAGACAGATTCAGTTTTTCTTAGATAGGAAGGACATTCTCTGTGACTAGTCTGTGTGTAGAGTCTTGGAGTTATGGAATCTCACCAAGTATTTTATTTCCTCCTGCTTCATGAGTTTTGACACTCAGACCAACCCTCCAATGTTATTTTCAAGAACAGGCATAGATTCTAAGCCCAAATCAGCATGAAGGCAACAAAGGCTTTAATTTCTCAAAGGTGTGTTTTTAAAAATCTAATTTAGAAGGCAAACTTCTTATATTTCAATCTGTCAACATGTTAGTATGTTTTTCTAAAAATTAAGGACTAGTTCAGAACTACTGCATTAATGTTACAGCAAGAAATTAAACAATTAGCAATGCTTTATGAAAATCAACAAATATTTAGAGAATGTTCAAATTTTCAATGTCATAAATTTCAAAGTTACTTTTGGTTTGAGGTTGTATGTGTGTATATGTGTGTGTGTGTGTACATGCTCTTGAATGTATTCTTATGCATGTACAAGAACACACAACTGGTGAGAGCTTTTCCCACTAAACCATCTCTCCACCCCTTCCTGGTTCTTCTGGACCAGGTGTAATAACACTATCCCACACAAGGTTTCACACAGTTCCTGAATCTCTTTGAGTCTTAATGAGTATCCCAGTTCCCCTCCAACTGTGTTTTCTTGTTCTAAATAAATCAAGTCCTTATTATCCTGACTGCTGGTATAATCTTATATGTTCCTCTCTCTGTCATCATAGTTGAATTAGAATTAGTTTAGAATATTTGATGTCTAAGAATATTTGCAACTGATATCTACTAGGAGAGGGGAAATCAGTTTTCTCCAATGGAATGACATTGGGTGCATCAACTACACTCCAGGGAAGGCCTTATGCTTAGGAGTAGTTGACCGACACAAACTGGATACACAAACTAGACTGTATGGGGTTCTGTGTGTTGCTTCTTTTGGTTTGGTAGTTCTTGTTTTTTGTGGCTATTGGTGGTGGTAGTTACTATTTTTGTTTGGTTGGGTTTTAGAGAGAGAAAGAACATGAAATTGAGTGGGTGGCATGAGAGGATTTAGAAGGTGTTAGGAGAGGGGAGGGCTATAATAAAATATACTGTAATATATTTTAATTGACAAAAATTAAAAATAGTTTTTCTTCTAAGAAGATATTTTTGTTTCTCTTTTGTGTCATTAGTAGCTTTGATACTCTGTGCTTAAACTTATTGTAAAAACTTTATATTTTTTATTACATTTAATTTAATTATTTGTGTGTGGAGGCACATGTGCCATGGGGAGATCAGAGGACAACCTGCTGGAGTTGGTTCCCTCTACCATGTGGGTCCCAGTGATTGACCTCAGGTAATCACGCTTGGCAGAAGTCACCTTTACCCACTGAGCTCTCTTGTTTGACCTTAATATGCTTTCTTATTAGCAAGTTTGACATATATAAAGAACACATATAGAGAGACCGGTCACCTTAACATGCTTCATCCAGGGATTTATCTGTTTTATTATTTATAGCCAAGGAAAAGTTGTTGCTGTGAATTGTGTTTTTAGTCCCTGATCTTCTCACAGGTTGGTCACAAAAATGCCTGAGCTATCACGTACTGTATCTTTGAGGTTTCACAGACAAAAGCATTTCTGAAGTCATAATGGTATAGTGGATTTCTTAATAATTGACTGTGTTCAGCCATTTATAGAACTCTCAGATCTAGGCAAAATTAGGAAGATATACACAGAAGAGCTGGGGCGATGCTTGCTGTGAACCATGAAGATACAATCTGATCGCCCAGAACCCTTATAAGAACACTAGGCACACTGTCACACTCACTCACACACTGTCACACTCACATTCTGTCACACTCACATTCTGTCACATTCACTCACACACTGTCACATTTACACACACACTGTCATACTCACACACTGGCACATTTACTCACTGTCACACTTACTCACATATAGGCACACTGACCCTGTCACACTCACACACTGGTACATTCACTCACATACTGACACACTCACACAGTCACACTCACATACTAGCACACCCATACACTGACATACTTACTTCACACCCTGGCACACTCACTCACATACTAGCACACTCACACTGGCACATTCACCAACACACTGGCACACTCACTAACACACTGGCACACTCACCCACACACTGGCACACTTACACACTGACACACTCACGCACATAGTCACACTCACACACTGGCACACTCACATACTGGCACACTCATTCACACACTGTCACACTCACCCACACACAGTCACACTCACTCACACTGGCACACTTACACACTGACATACTCACTCACATACTGGCAC
>CAJQZJ010004763.1:4230667-4262585 GCA_907164525.1 Lophiomys imhausi
CACAGTCACACTCACACACTGGCACACTTACACACTGACACACTCACTCACATACTCGCTCATCTCACATACTATCACACTCACTCAAACACTGGCACACTCACATATTAGCAACCCACACACTGACATACTTCACACCCTGGAACACTCACACACATAATCCCACATAAGTACTAGAGCAGAAGAGATGGGAGAACCTGGGGGCTCACAGGCTAGACAGTCCTGTTGAATCAGTGAACTACAGATCTAGTGAGAGGCCATGTCTCACAAAAAAAAAAAAGAAAAAAAGAAAAGAAAAGGGTAGAGCTCAATTGAGAAAGGCACCTAACATCAGCCTCAGGCCGTCATACATACATGCTCACACCAGCACATAGATGTGCACACATAGGAATACACACAAACACACACCAAAGAAATGCACAGAAAACTAAGATCAAAGCAAATGTTGGGAAAGCTTGTGGCATCAGTGTGAAAAGGACCAATGTGTTCTGGTTAAAGCCTGAAATTTTACATTTTCAATGGCGTGTTTTATGAGCACATGTTATGGCATACCGAGTGTGATCCAGTTTATTAAAAATGTTTAATTAATGTACAATTCTTTAAAAAAAAGAAAGACAATATAAGAACAAGAAAATGGAGGGCTGAAGAGACGGCTGAGCACTTAAGTGTGCTTCCTACTCTCCCAGAGGACATGAATTGGGTTCCTAGCACCCACTTTGGGACACAGTTCCTGAAACTCTAGCTCCAAGGGATCCAGTGTCCTCTCTGGCCTCCAAGGGTACTTGCATGCATGTGCCATACACACACACACACACACACACACACACACACACACACACACACACAAATTGAAAATCACTTAATAAGTAATGAATATTTTACATTGGGAGGAAATAGGGGAGGCCAAGGGAGGATACTGGCTTCCTCAAGATATACATATATTGGAACCAAGAAACTGGTGATTGAATGTTTAATTAGAAATAAGGGCAACACATCATGAAGACTAACAAAAAGCTGAAAGTAGAAAGATTATGAGAGAGAAAATGAGATAAGTAATAAGCCTAAAGTAAGAAAGATAGCAAGGTGGAAAATGATCCAACTTCCCTGAGAAGCAGCTTTGTAATATTTATCAAGTAATTAAAATATTAATATCCTTTGACCCAGGAATTTTACATCTCAGAAGATAACCTAAGGGGGAAATGCTGAAATCTGAAAAGTAACCATGCCTGGCTCACTCTGTATATAGTTTAAAAGTAAAAAAAAAAAAAAAAAAAAAAAAATCAGAAATGCCTGCCTCAGTGTATAATCTTAAAAATGATAAAACAGCAGCTAATAGGATGAAAGCAGTTATTTAAATTTTTTTTTGTAAAATATATGAAGGCCTGAGAATCTCATTATGCTGTAGGGCTGGTTATTCATATATCCATGGAGGAAAATGTGTATGATGTGGGATCAGTGGATGTTTATAATGATATGTTATGATGAGAAAAAATACAAAGCTAAAATTAAGAGTTTGTTTCTGGGCAAACATTACTCAGATTCTACTCAGTAAAGTGCGATCTGAGGATAAAGTTCAGGGTGGCTGCAAAGGCTACTGTTAACAGTGGGGAAATGGTCCCTTAACTAGCTCTTCTCAAACATCCTCATTAGAACTATAGGGATAAAACGTATTTAGTTTTGTTTTTTTTTTTCTCTTTTTTTTTAAATACTTTTTTTCTTCAAGTTACATCTCAGTCACAAACCCTTCCCTATTCCCCCTTCCTATCCCGCCCTTCCACCCTCTTCCCCCCAGCAGCTTCCCCTCTCAGACCAACAGATTGTTCCTTCTCCTATAACAGTAAATACTATACAAAACAACAGATATAAATATGTCACATTTATGAGAGTTAAATGGCCCAGCATACCTTCCCAATGTCCAGTCCATACATATTTGGCTCCTGACTTTAACATTCTACTATCTAACCATCTCCATGAGTTTAAAGGTCTATATCTGACTCAACATTCACACCAACTTGCAACACAATTTTAAAGGTAACTTCTTAGATCTATAACACCCTCTTGATTCCTAAACAACTCAAAATTTAACTATGAGACTCTAGCTGTCTATTCTTCAACCACCTCAGAGACCTGAGAGGGATAAATATATCTGCTTATATAGGAAGTGCAGGGCCTGCAGCCTCCAAAACCAAGAAATGACATACCAGTGACTGCCTGGACAGTAATCAAGTTGTTAAGAGACAAGCAACATTTGCTTATCTAAATACAAGAGATGGATAGGGCATCTTCAAAAACCCCAAGAGATCTGCGGAATATGGCATTCAAAGATGTTATCTTAAATTAAGATTTTCTTTTTTTTGATATCGAGACATATCAGCTCCTGACAGCACCCCTATTCTACTCCAAGTAGAAGATAAACATCGAAGAATCTCCAGTGTGAGATGGTTGAATTAGTGGCAAGCCTATCTCTTGGCATGAAAAAACTCCTTGCTCCAACTGCAGACAGACTGCTGTCCAAAAAGGACAAAACTTGGTGGCAGGGAAGTCGACAGCCTGGCTCTGCCAAGACAGGGTAGGTAAGTCCTTCATAATCCCTGCTCTACAACAAATGTCTGTCAGAGAAACAGGACCCAAAGGCTGAAGACTGATGCAGGAATGTATGGAGTTTTGTTTTGTTTTAAAATGTATGATTTTTGTATAAGGCCAACTCCAGCAAGATTTATACAAGACAAAACAATTTAAATAGAATTCTATTGCAGAATTAGTAGCAGTTTGGACTGAAAATGATAGGACAAAATTTGTGTAGAGAAATATAACATCTCATCCTATAAAAATGTGTCCTGTAACACGTGCAGGCAGAGAATTCTCTAAAATGTCATCTGTTTCTGGTAGTGATTTTAGAATGCTATTGCTTTCTTTCCACCACCATTTTCCTTACACTTATCTGTAGGGTAAGATTTTTTTTTCTTGAATCTGGAGTTCATTGTGTTAAATGAGATAACAAACAGACAGACAAACCCCATATGACATCACAGATGTGCTCTGTTAAAACTGATAGAAATTAAAGGTAGAATGGCGGTTACCATAGATCAGGAGAAACAGCGGGGAAGCCAGGTATGGTGGCATACACCTTTAGTCCCAGCACTTGGGAGGCAGAGACAGAAGGGTCTCTGTGAGCCAGCCTTGTCTATATAGTGAGTTCCAGGACATCCAGTGTTATGTAGAAAGACCCTGTTTCAAAAATCAAAACAAAAACAAAAAACCAAACAAACAAAAGAGAAAGAACGGGAGGAGGAAGTCTATCTGGTGGGCACAGAGCTACTGATTGGTAGGAGCTTCATTGTGCTCAGCTGCTCAGTGGGATGACAGTGAATGTTAAGGTGAATGCATTGAATGTTTGAATGTTTGCTCTTACGCTTTCGTGCATGTATATACTGTATTTGAACATATTTGCCTTCACACTCTGCCACTCTTCCTTTCCTCGTACCTCCCATTGTATGAAATGTTAGTATTTATAATTGATATATTGGTTACTAGGACAGCAGAGTTATTCCTTAACATGCCATTTATAATTAAACATACAGAGACCTGTTGGATTTTAACAGAACCTTAAACACTGGGACTAGGCAGATCATAACCCTCTGAGCCAACCTCCCAGCCAAAGCCCCCATAAATACACTTGCTCCATGTCAGCTGGTCGGTCCACTGAGCAGGTTGCTCCAGGCCACGTGAGCTTCTCATCCTCTCTCTTAAGCCATCTCGTCCCTCCTTCCTCTTACTCCTTTGCTTCTCCTCCTGTTTATGGCCTCTCTGATCCACCAAATGCCATTGAACCTTAGTTCTGCCTACCTCTCTCTCTGCCTCAGTCCAGGTCAAGGTAACTTTATTTAACCAATCATAGATGACTTCGTAGGCAAGGTTACACAGCATCATTTGGCATACCTGAGGGTCTGCTTATTAAAGCCAGTAAATAAACCTTCGGAGACAAATTAATTAGCATTAGAATGCATGCCATCAGACAAACCATGACACCTCCCTGCTCTTGTGAGCCTCCTTTATGATAGGTGAGTTTCTAGGTATTGGAAGAGAGAGCTACACTCATCCTGATTTAAATATTATACAATATATACATGTCCCCCAATACACAACACCCCATCCTTTTTCTATGCATATAAATAAATTAATATTTAATTTTAAAAATTTCCACAAATGTTAATTACACTGATTATCTCTCAAAAACATGGAGATGTCAGGAAAATAAGAAATCAAAACAAAACCTACACCGGTATTGTTAGACTCACGTTTACCTTCTAGCTACTGTGAGGTCTTGCTCTCCTTTAGTGAAATGTTTCAGCTGTAGTCTGATGTAAACATTTGTGATTTCCCACAACTCTCTCTTTAATATCTAGAAATCTGACTAATGATAATTACTGTTCAGAAAAACAGATACTCTGTTGTCATCAATTATAGCGTACTGAGTTCTGAGCCCATCTTTCTTCTGAAACTCACAAAAATAGAGCAAACAACCATATACAAGAAGGCATGATTCTATTTTTCTAAAGTGCATAATTACAGCAAGAAAAGCCATTTTCATTTTCTTTTTTGTAAAATAGCTGTTCATGACCTTTGCCTGTGTTTTGTTATCGAGCTATTCATATCTTCCTTATCTGTTTCCTTGTAGTGGTTCCACCAGGGCAACACCAAAGTTACAATGTTCCACAGATGAGATGAACTTTCTCCATGCACTATTTATCTATAATTTTGTTTTCTTGTCTTTGTGTCTTTTTGTTTGTATTTTTCATTATGAAAATAATGCAAATTGCTCAAAGTAAACTCAAAATCAGTGCAGACATTCATAAAAGTACAAAGAGTGGGCTAATCTGTTTTTTTTTTTAAGTCACGCAATTTGATTTTTGAAAAGCACTCTGAAATACAGAAATAAAACACCTCATGATGTTATTGTATATATATGTATTCTAAAAAAGTTGATCTCATGGAAGTTCAGAGTAGAATGAGGTCTGTCAGAAGCTGACAGTACAGGCAGGAAGGAGGAAGGGGAAAGGCTGAGTAGTGGGTGTAAGCTACAACTACACAGAAGTAAGAAGCTCTGGTGTGCGATGGCACAGTCAGCTGAGTACAGCATGCAGGTATGTGCTGCCTGCTCAATGAGCTGAAAGACTGAACATTTTCCCTATGAAGAAATAATGAATGCTTGAGGAGACAGGTAGATTAAACCTACCCCATATATACATATATATATAACATACATATTAATATATAAATATACAATAAAGTCATGCATATTAATGAAGTCTCATATGACATATATGTGTGTATATACACATTATTATGTATATGTATATATATAACACATATAAAACATATGGGACTTTATTAATATGTATGCCATTTATGTTTCCTTGTGTCTAAGAATAAATGTAATTTAAAATTGTATTATAATCATTTAAATTCAGGAAACTGGAATGCAGGTATGACCGTTTCTGCTTGCACTCAAAATTTCAAGTACTTTTTACCCTCAAGTGTGAGGAAACATTTTTTTTTAAAGAAATACACATTGGAAGTTTAAAATGTTCACTTTTGGATGAGCTTTAGAGATTCCTGTGATGGATAATTTAGACGAATTATTATGGGTTTAAAGATTACTTCTGAACTGCAGCTTAGCTGCCAGGCATAGTTAAACACTAATCAATAAAGAAAACCTTCACCCTGTCAATCATGTCAGTGTGGGCTCTTACATTTTCTTTGTTAGTATCAGTGCCTCATCTGAGTTTTGGTGTTGGGTTTAGGAATTTAACAATTGTTCTTTTCCTTCACTGTCAGACATATGTAGTCAATGAGAACATGACTTATTTGTCTTTGAAATGCTACCATAACCATACTGTATTTACTCAGTGTTTACTACAGATGGCTTCACACGGTAAAGAAGATGCCATAATTTATGAAGAGCTAATTAAGCCAATGCAATGAGAAGAAAACAGTGTTTAGTAAAGATGACACATTGGGTGGGAGAGGGAGGAAAGGGTGGGAGGGTGGAACCAGGAAAGTGGGCACGATGATGGAGAGGCAACTTGATGTAATAAATAAACATTATAATAAAAAAAGGAAAAAAAGATGACACATTTATGTGGCATAACAATTTGAAATGTTATACTTAAGCTGAAATTCTAACTCTACTTTCTAGGGCTCATGTTTTTTGGCAACTTTTAAAACCCATAACTAAAGGTTAAAAATTATTTTAAATTATGTGTATTCTCTCTCTCTCTTGCACATGCATGAATGGCGGAGGTTGATGACAGAGGACAGTAAAGTAGTAAATTGCATATTTTTAATGCATGCTGTTCAGGAACAATGCTGAAACCCTCATGTGAGGCTTAATTTATGGAAAATGATGAAAAGCCAAGCCTTGTTATGGTCTGGATCCAATTTGCTTTTGACAGATTATACATTCTTCTTTGAAAAACAATGTGAGCATTGCCGGTAAGGTCAGTCACAACACTTACCCCATGTCACCAAGGTCAGCATAAATCCAGATTATTCTGCCTCTGTCATCTGTTGTCATCCTCCCAACTCCTGATGAGGTCAGAATTCTGAGAAATGATTGTTTATTCAAGTCCTGGGAGAGAGCACAACTGTTTACAGAACACAGCAGGCACTGGATAAATATTTTAACTGATTGGTGCCAGCTCTTTTTACCTTGGTACACCTTCTGAATGAATTTTTTAAATGACATAAATCCTGACCCCTCCTCCCCCCCCTCCCCTCTCCCTCTTCTTCTCTTTTGGCTTCTCAAGACAGAGTTCCCCTGTGTAACCCTGGCTGGCCTCAAATTCAGAGACCCGCCTGCCTCTGTCTCCCAAGTGTTGGAATTAGAGGTGTGCACAACAACTATCTAGCAAATCATCTCTAGAGGCTAAGATCCAAATGAGTTTCAGGAAAAGTGATGTTTCAAGTATGTAGAAACATGTTGTCTAATTCACCTTGCCAGAAGTTGCACCTCATCAAGCTTCTTGTGCCAAGACTTTTACCAATGTAAAAACAGAGCTGTAGACTAGGTTAGCTACTTTGTGGGTCCTTCTTTCTTTCACCCTTCTTCATCCCCCTTTTTCTTCCCTTTCAATCTCCTAATACTAGATATTAGAGAAAAGAGAGGAAAGAAAAGAGATCCCTGAGTGTAGTCAGGGATCAGAAAAGGGGGCAGCAATATTGTCAGATTACTTCCTGCTGATTTGGGGCTTCAAGCTCATTGGGGCAAGTTTGGTCTTCATCATGATATCTAATTTATTTTTGTTTCTTCTTTGCACAGGACTACTTAACAAACCATGACCATCATAAACCAATAGTGACCAACAGCAACCACCAGCCAACCTCTAACCCATGAGGGCTCCAGCATTTATATACCTTCTGAAAAGTTCCCAGAATTCCAAATGCCACACAATCACAGAAACTACCTGCAGCTGGCAAAACCATGCCTCTGTTAGAACATGAGGCAAATCATAGATACTTGCTGCAAAGCAGCCCCATAGCCTCACACCTGAGATTTATATATATATATATATATATATTCTTAAAATATGTCTGTGTTTTTAAAGAAACCAAAATTCCAAATTTCTCACTATACAGAGTTCTCAGCTCAAAGGGAATAAGAAAGAGTTTGTGTTGGAGCCAGAACGTATATGAATGACCGTAGCCCAGGAACATACAGATTTAGGTTAACCCACCTCCAGGTTTTCCAATGGGGAAGTAATTTCATACAGATTTATAGTAACAGACAAAAGAGAGTTTTGTCAAGGTGTATTTTTAAAATACACTGGTGGAAACAGTAAGATGTTTGATACAGCAAAGTGGAGAAATATAAACTATAAGCCTATAATGCTAATAACACTCTTAGCCCTTTGATTGATGGAGAATAGAATTCTGTTATGTATTCCAAACGTTTTTTATCTGTTGTCAGGATTCTTGGCCTGGCTAGTAGCAGCATGTTAGGTCTGGCACAGAGGTAGGCAAGAGATGACTATTTGGCAGGTTAAAGATTGCCCAGAATAAATTGTGATAAGGATCTGAAAAGTAACATAACAAACTCCACCATCATTGAAGTTTAGCCCTCAGCTTCTTTTCAGGAATTCTAGCTCACACTTTCCAGATCACATTGTTACTCCTCTCTTTCTCTCTACCCTTGAACAGCTCCACATTTCATCTCTCTTCGCAGATTCATCCACAGTCATGTATCTTCCAATACTTACATAGTGAGTATTTCTCTCATTTTGCCTCTGAGGAGTTTGTTGCTGTAAAGACACCCAAATGGATCCATCTTCTTTTCTTGGTAACTACCTTAAGCTGCTATCCTAACATCTGTTCAAAGCTTGACTAAGCAGGGCCCTAGGGATCTCTGCTCATGGCATGTATCTTTGCGGTCAGACATAGCCTCAGTTCCAGGGCCCTGAGCTGTTTCTCCTCTCTTGACTTCTATAGACTCACCTAATCACTCGTGTTATTTCCGGTTTCAAAACCTCATTGCATTTTCTTTTTTCTTATTTTATTTATTGTTATTATTATTTGTTTGCTTGCTTGTTTTGAGACAGGGTTTTACTGTGTAGCCCTGACTGTCCTGGAACGTGCTCCGTGGACCAGGCTGGCCTCCAACTCTGAGATCTGCCTGCCTTTGCCTTCCACGTGCTGGAATTAAAGGGGTGCACCACCACAACCTGGCTCTCACTTCTCATTTTAAAAACAAACAAACAAAATTTTTGTTTCTTTAAAGTTTTTTATTGGTAAAGCCCTATTAACCTATTTCAAAATACTGTACATATTTTGTTCACACACTATTTTAACCAAGTTGTACATGGATAATATTTAGCACATTTAAAGTTTAGCACCTATTTCTCATTGCTTGAGTAAGTTTTTCCCCTCTTTGGTTTTTCAAGACAGGGTTTCTCTGTGTAGCCCTGGCTGTCCTGAAACTCACTCTGTAGACCAGGCTGGCCTCAAATTCAGAGAGATCTTCCTGTCTCTGCCTCCTGAGTGCTGGGATTAAAGGCATGTGGCACCATTGTCAGTTGAGTTTTATTCTATATTCATATTGCCATGAGGAAAGGAAGAAGAAAACAGCTGCACAAAGAATGCCTTCAAAGGGACATAGTTCAAATGATGTCACAACTGGCTATCATTAGTTAAACGAGAAACTGTTCTCTAGGCCCACAATGTATTGTGGCAAGGAGAAAAGAATTTAGGCATCCAGAGATGCAGTTTCCATCCTTCGTTGGCAGCTACCCCCTGATGACCCTCAAAGTCGCTGATGCTTTCTGAACCTCAGTTCCTAAAATGCTAAAGGTTACAGCTGCAAATCTAGTCCACCAGCTGTTTGCTGACATCAGGATTATTTTCTTCTGCAATTAACCACTAAGATGTTACAGAAAGGCATGATTCAGATTACCTCTCATAAAGAATATGTTCTTTGAGGAAAGGGCACAGCTTTTAAGGCCTGGTTTCTCTGGGCTCAGAGCTCATGGCTCCTGGACCAGATATCTAGAGTGAAGCACACCTTTCAACCTCAGCTCTGACACAACAGAGTTTGTTGGATACAGTGACTCACATCTCTAATCCCAACACTCAGGAAGACTGAGGGAGGATTTCGGCAAGTTCAAGGCCAGTCTGTGTTACAGAGTAAGATCTGGCTAAAAAAGCAAACAAGCAAACAAACAAACATCCCCCCTTCAAATAAAAAGACCTCAAAGCAATAAAAGAATATGCAAATATACACGTCCTAGCACACAGTCAATGCTCAATAAATCATGGTCAGTCTTAATGCTTGATATTACTGCTTGATTTGTTGACTTAAAGAAGAGATAGTAGTAACATCACAGGGTGACCCGAAGAGCTTAACGCTCGCTATAAAGAACTTAAAGAGGCTGGAGAGATGACTCAGCAGATAAGAACACTTACTACACAAGGCTGAGAGCCTGAGTTTAGATCCCAGACGTCCACATGAAAACCTGGGAATGGCCATATGGACACCTGTGACCCCAGGACTGAGACTGTGGAGACAGGAGGATTCCCGAGGCTTGCTGGCCACTACATCAGACACAGTGAGAGACCCTGCCTCAAGGGAACAAGGTGGAGCATGATGGAGCGGGATCCTGGCCTGCCTCCTGTGACCTCCATACACGGATACATGTTGGGGACCTCTCGAGCCTCACAGCTGGCAGGAAACGATCCATAGTAGTTGAAGAACAAACCTCAAGTTAGCACCACGTCAGCAGGCACTTTTGACTTCAGGGTTTATTCTTCTTACACATTTAAACACTGTAAAATTTTGGGAAAAGGTTCCTATGTAACAATTACCACAAAGCTTTAAGCATAGCTACGTTGAAACTCCCTAGCAAAGTATCAAAGCTCCCCTGACCTTTACAATAAGAATGAGTTCAATTGGCTGGAAAACAGAGCTCAGGACAAGGGCCTAAGGAGGATGGATTTGTAATAAGCTTAAGGACAGATTCTATTGGTGGAGGATGCAAAGTACATGGGACCTCTTTCATAAGGATAGTTCTGTTCACTGAGAGATTAAGCTCAGGGTAATAGCTAAAACCATGCTCAGGATACTGGGAGACTCGGGAAGGCTGGCTGTATAGAATAGCAAAAAAATCGCCAGCTTGTTAGACAACATCCACTCCAGCCTTCCCAGTGACGAGCCAACAGTCATTTTTTATCCCTTTGAAGAAAACAGGCCTGCATGTTTAACAAATCTGCTTCCTCCAACGTTTTCTTTTTTTTTTTTTTTTTTTGGTTTTTTTGAGACAGGGTTTCTCTGAATATCTCTGGCTGTCCTGGACTCGCTTTGTAGACCAGGCTGGCCTCGAACTCACAAAGATCCGCCTGCCTCTGCCTCCCAAGTGCTGGGATTAAAGGCGTGCGCCACCACCGCCCGGCACTCCAACGTTTTCTTTAAGTTGTGCCTCCTACACACAAACACACACACACAGAGGCATATACCCCACTTGTATACCATATTCATGTACCACATATACATTCGCTCACAAGCATATATTCACACAAAAAAAAAACTTAGAAACTACTAAGTTATTTTAAAACATCAAATAGAGAAATGTTGGAGTTAAAAGAACAAACTTCCCACATCTTTTCTGTGGTTTAACTGTTCATATTTGATCTATGATAATTTGGTATCTGTGGCAGGGGTGGGGAGGTGAGATAGGTCTCATTATGTATTCTTGGCTGACCTGAAAGTGGCTCTGTGGACCAGGCCAGTCTCTAATTCAAGGATCTGCCTGCCTCTGTCCCCCAAGTGTTGGAATTAAAGTGTGCACACACCAGACACATCAGTCTATAATAGTTGTGATAACCTGTGTATGTGAAGTCATAGATACATGAATATAATTAATTTTATAAGAAGAAAGTCATGAAGCATGCACTATTAGATAAAGATATTCAGTAGGAAAGCACTAGGGACCGTTTTGGTTTCACAAGACAATAGTGTTTCTAACTGCCACCAAAGCAGAAGGATGTCACAACGACACTCTTTGCTTGTTTTGTTTTTTTTTCTTTTTTATAGAATCCCTGGATTTTAATTTTATTGAGCACTGATCAGAATATTTTAAAACAAATGACTGCACCTTCCCCATTAAAAGCTGTTATTCAAATTCACTGTTGGGGGAAGTAAAGTCACAAATGTATTATCTAATTTGCATAAAGGTTTATGAATGTGTGGGTCACAAATGAATAAGAATATGAGTCCTCTGGATGCTGCTGGGCCCCTTTCTTGCAAAGCTACTTTCAACGGCATAACAAGGTTTGCAGGCACAGAGGATGGTTGAAAAAAAGGATACAAGATTCTTCAGTGTTGTTCCTCTAAGTGCAAACTGACCTAGTTACGGTTGCCATGGAGATGGTAATTTCGAATTTAATAGTACTCTCTGAAGGAGTAGCAATACAGCTGCATGAAAGACTGAGATCAATCTGAAGCTCAGCTTTGAAAGGTGAAGAAACTGAGTCAGGGGGTTTTGTGTTTTCATCCTGCACCGACAGGAATGTTGGGAGACCCATAGGGAAATCTCAGAAGTAATGAAGTCTAGGTTGATGTGTCTTTCAAAGTCACTCAAGCTGTAAAAAGAAAAAAAAAAGATTCTTAGAGTAAGTGACTTAGACGAGTCCTTGTTGCCCTTATTAAAAACACCCCCTTCTCACTGTTATGCCTAACTCTGGCTTTTCACCTCCCAGGTAAGAAGCACACACATCTTAGTATATGTGCTGCTGAGTAAGCTCGAGAAGCACACGCATCTGCTGGAAGTCACTCTACCGAGTTCCCCCAATGAGCAGTATTTTTTGTGCTAAAGAAAGATGAAGAAGAAAATGCCTGCGAAGTAGAAGAAGAATGCTTCCTTTATCTTGAGTTCCTAGGTCATTTGATGACCATATTTTGTGGGTCTGCAGCATCTAATCTTGCATATGAGAGTGATGCTGTGATTTGCACAGTTAATATTCCACTGTAATATTAGGATTTTCTTCTATAATAAATATTTCTGAATTATTCATACCTGCAATGAAGAAAGAAGTTGGCTATTTATGGTCAGAATAAAGGTACCTATGTTTCTATCTTATACCTAGGAGCCAGATATCATCAACTAGGTGCAGACTTTGGGGAATGAATATTGGAGAAACTGGAGGGAGGGCAAATAACAACAGAAAAAATCTCTTAAATGTTCCCTGGAAATGAGACTTGTTCATCTCCTGTTTTATTTGCTTTGGCCCAAGTTGCTGTTCTGTGGAGCAACTCTTCTTAATGAATGAATTCTGCAAGGTCATCTATAACAGGAAATTGAATCCAACGATCTGTCTGAGACCCTAGCAATTTCTAACTAGTTTTCGAAGATTCCAGTGCCATATTTTTCTTGCTTATGTGGCTGTTTTGGCTCAAAGGCCATCCCTTGCACTTGCAAAGATATTTCCATATCAAAGATAAATCTCACCCGCCCTCCTCAACACAACCTTGAAAATCTTGGAATGGATGATTCATCACAGATGAGACAAAGGCCCAACTCCACTCATATTTCATTGCTAAAATTACTTCAGTCAAGGGGATGAAAACATTAGAAGTCTTTCCTCCTTTCTGTCCTCAACTCCGTCCATTGTGCTGACAGGGTTATTATGTCTGGCCAGTACATTAACAGAACCAGTAAGCATACTGGAGGGTATAAAACCACAGCTCCCAGCTAGCTGGGCCATTGTGAACAACTGAGAGTTGAATAGGGAGCTCTCAAGATGGCTTCATGACCTACTTCCAGATGCATTAATAACCTCATCTTTGAAGAAATAAGATCCTCCAACTTTTGCTTTTCAGATCTCTACCCTCCCTTTCCAGGAAAGACAGTTCTGATGTAGAGAGGATGCAGTGAAGACACTCTCCATAAATTTGTAGGCCATGCATGATCTTAAGCCATGAGACCTAATCCTCAACGCTATCTATTGATCTAGTGTTGTCAGGCAGGAGGGGAGCAAGGGCAAATCACTGTGAGAGATCAATCCCCAACTGGAGTCACAGGATATAAAGGGTGGTGTCTTCTGTGAAGGAAGTCACTGATGAGTGATTTCAGAGGAAGGAGGAGGTGATCATTTTCAGAGGCCAAGAGGGAACCATTCCAGAGCAAGGCACCTTTTGAAGGATGAATAGGATTTCATCAGAATGGGGAAGATGTTTTCATATCTAAGAAATGGTTTGAACAAAATCAATCCCCCAAGTGAATAGAATCCAGGGCATATCCGGGTGTGTGGATCAGACCGAGTTTCTCAAAGACAGTCACAGAAACTTATCTCCTTTACTATGTAGGGTTTATATTTGAGATCTTGATATAAGTGAAACTAGGTGACTTTCAAGGGAAAATCCCTTCCTTTGGGACCCCTGAGTTTCTGAATGAGCATCTTGGCCCCTTAAACTTCTGAGCCAGAAAGAAGTCCAAATGAGATTCCATTGCAAAGTCAAAGGGTGGGGGGGGGGAGGATAAGAAAAGAAAGCTAGCTATCTGGTCAACCCAAAGCTGCTTCGACTGCTTCCTGTTTCAACTCCAGCCAACATTTGTCAACAACCACAGGAGAAGTATGGGTTAGACTTGAGTGAGTGAGCGAGCACTTCCCAAGTTCCTGACCCTCCAAACTGTGAACCCTAAGACTCTGTTAATCATTATTTTAAGCAGCTGGAGCTTAGGGAGTGGCAGATTATTCAGCTTTCAATAATTAGAAGGGTAACTAAACTAGAGGATTGTTCTCAGATTGTAAAGAATTATTCCTGGATGCCTGGCACAGAGAGTAGGAAGGAACACTTGAATATTCATCTGTCCAGCAGTTTGTTGGGCATTTTATAAATAGCTGAATGCCAAAGACCACCAGCTTCCCTGCAAAGTGGGAATGAGTTTGAGTCTCTAACTCCATTACACATTAGCAGTGCTATCATTTTTCAGACTTTGCAAATCTGTTTGCAGGTCTTGAAAAACATGACTATTGGGTTATCAAGCCTACAGCCAAGCCTGAAAACCTTCATGTGATCCCAGAGACTCATATGGTAGAAAAAGAGAATGTAATTAAAAGGCAAACTGGATATTATTTTGGTTTCCTAACTATTTTACACATAATATATGATCAATAATAGGAAATTATTGAGCAGTTTTCAGCTCATCCCCTTAACCCTTTGCCATGACTACATGAACTCACATTTTTTTCCAGAAGTATAATTGTCACAGTTAAAAAAAAAAATTGAAACAGTATTGTGTAGCCCTTGCTGACCTCAAATGTAGCCACATTTGACTTTAAATTCCTAATTCATCTGGCTCTGTCTTCCAAGTACTGGGGGTAGAGGTCTGAGTCATTACACCAGTTTCGAGTTTTTTAAATATGATCTGTTTTTGGCCTCCACACCTGCCACTCTATTCAATTCCATTTGGAGATCTTACAGATGCTCAAAACTATGTGAAATTAAAGGAACTGGGTGATTTCCATTTCATTTTGTCATTGGAGGACTAAGTACTCTCAAGTTTGGAAAAAAATGCTTCTAAGTTGTTTCAAAGTGACATTTTATTGCTTTTCTCTCACCTTAAAAGATCCTCTCTTCTATTTGTTTTAGATCCACCTCTAGACTTAGAGATACTAAAGGGTTTTATTTTTATCTTTCTCTTCTGGATATATTTTCTTCCTTACTAACTGCCTCATCCCATGCCTCTAAATAATATGTATATTCTAATGACTCATATTTTTTTTTTTTTTTTTTTTAGTTTTTTGAGACACAGTTTCTGTATAACAGCTCTGGCTGTTCTGGACTTGTTTTGTAGATCAGACTGGCCTCGAACTCACAAAGATCTGCCTGCCTCTGCCTCCCTAGTGCTGAGATTAAAGGTGTGTACCACCACACCCAGCTGACTCACAACTTTTAAAATATAAATATTGACCCCAAACTTGCAAATCCATAGTTTGTTTGTCATGACTGTCATTTCTTCATGCATCCCAGCCTGTGATTGTTCTAAGCAGAACTCTTGGTACACCACTTAACTTCCGTTGTTCCTCTCTCCTATTATGTTTCATATAGAATAGCAACCAAATTATTCATTCTTCACATGTGAATTCATTGTTCCCTCTATTTCCTCTTTTATTTTAAAGCAGCTGAAATTCTGTAATTTCAGCATTCATAATGTACTTGAATTCCTCAGCTTCCTTTATCTCTAATCCACTACCCCCAGCTGGACCCAAACATTTCTTGTCTTGCTTTCTACAAGAAATTTCTTCCCCCCTTTTCCCTCCTTCACCCAATTAATTTATAACAGTAGTCAAGAAGTGCTATTTCTGTTTTGGAGTTAGGATGTGTCCCTCTAATTATACCTTGAGTTAGAACACTGAATTCATATAATACTTGACCTAAAATAGTTTAATTATCATTTGACCAATAATATGCATTCATGAGTATAGTTTAGGTTATGTTACATTGAAAAGAATTTTTATAAGGCTCTGCAGGGTAGTATATACCTGTAATTTCAGCGCACAGGAAACTGAGGCAGGAAAATCACAAGTTCAAGGCCTGTGTGGGCCAGACAGTCAGCTGCAGGCCAACCTGAAATAAATAGTGAGAGTCTGTCTCAAAGCTACAACACAAAGTCTAAATGTTAGCAGTTTAAGGGAACAAAAACTATTTTGTGCTCAAATATATTACATTGTGAGATAGCTGGGATTTTTCCCTGGGTTATCTATGTTCTCGGACAAACAGTGAAGGAGAAACCACTGTCCCATAGATGACAGAAAGAAACCCATAGCAAACTAGAACGCTTAACAGACACACATCTCTTTCAATTAGTTTCTTTGACCAAAGAGACTTACTTTTGCTAGGATAAATTCAAAGGGGACAGGGTAGTAAAATATTCCACGTGCCTCAGGGAAGAAGCAGAGCTGCTTGGCGAATCTCACTGATGACTAACTTTTTCTTCTATTTTTCAAATGAAGGAATTGGTACCCAGAGCAACTAGGAGGACAGAGAATCCTGAAGTCATGATGGAGACAGACTTGGGTCTACTGTCCAATGCTACTTCTAATGTGAGCCAGATCCATCTTTATTAAATGAAACTGCAATTAGACATCTCATTGTCAGCATTTTATCCAAATAACATGAACTCCTTGTATTGAAATATCTCTGTATGTAGACAGATTAGAGGTCTTGTTCTTGCCTGGATGATGATCCAATAAGATGCCCACTCAAAGTTTCTCCAATCTGGCCATTTTCATTTCTGGAAAAAATAAATCATGTTTTAAGACAGAGATTCTAAATACATTAACTTAGTAAATGTCCATGAAATAAGCAAGGTAAATGTGATTTGCTTTTATACTGTCTGCTAAATACACTTGAAATGTGTTCATGAGAACCCAAATAATGGCTTGGAAAAAATAAGTATTTTACTCGAATAGGAAAAGTCTAAGGCAAGAGAAAGTGGGGGAAAAGCCTTGAACTCATTGGCACAGATGACAACTTCCTGAACAGAACACCAATAGTTCAGGCTCTAAGACTAACAATCAATAAATGGGACCTCATGAAACTGAAAAGTTTCTGTAAAACAAAGGACACTGTCATTGGAACAAAATGGCAACCTACAGATCGGGAAAAGATCTTTACCAACCCCACTTCTAACAGAACACTAATATCCATAATTTATAAAGAACTCAAGAAATTAAACACAAAGAAACCAAATAATCCAATCAAAATTTGGGGAACAGAGCTAAACCGAGAATTCACAAAGGAGGAATCCTTAATGGCAGTGAGACATTTGAAGAAATGCTCAACAACCTTAATCATCTGAGAAATGCAACTCAAGATGACTCTGAGATTCCTTCTCACACCTGTCAGAATGGCTAAGATCAAAAACTCAAATGACAGCACATGGGGAACACTTCTCCATTACTGGTGGGAGTGCAAACTTGTACAATCACTATGGAAATCAGTCTGGTGATAACCCACACTCAGAAGGATGCACATGGCATCTATTCACTTATAATTAGATTTTAGCCATATAGTACAGGATAACTATACTACAACCAATCCACCAAAGGGAACAGGAACATATACTTTGTTTACTATCAATGAGACACTTTGCCCTAGTGGTGCTGCCTTGTAGGCTCCCAGTGTATGAGGAGGCTCTTGGCCCTCATATGAATGCTGAACTGGGGTGGGGGACTGATATGTAGGGACACTTCACTCCAGAGGAGTGGGATGGAAGGGCTAGGGGGTAGAGGGTGGGAGGGCGGGACTGGGAGGGGCGGAAAAGGGGCACTGTGATAGAGATGTAACCTGAAGTAATAAATAAACATTAAAAAAAAAAGGAAACTTTGAATAACTCTACCTCAAGACCTGGCCACACCACTTCTGGGTATTCACCCAAACGATTCCTCACCAAACCACAAGGACGTATCCTCATCTATGTTCATAGCAGCCTTGTGTGTAATAGCTAGAAACTGAAAACAACCCTGATGTCCCTCAACTGACGAGTGGATTAAAAAACTGTGGTACATTTACACAATGGAATACTACAGAGTTATCAGAAACAAGGAAATCATGCAATTCACAGCTAAATGGATGGAACTAGAAAAGCTCATTCTGAGTGAGCTAACCCAGATTCAGAAAGATGCACATGGCATCTACTCACTTATAATTGGATTTTAGCCATATATTTCAGGATAACTAACTTACAACCAACACACCAAAAGGATCAGGAACATAGACTTTGTTAGCTATTAATGGGACAGCTTGCCTTAGTGGTGCTACCATGTAAGCCCCCAGTGCAAGAGGAAGCTCTTGGCCCTCATATGACTGTTGAACTGAGAGGGGCTGATATGTAGGGACACTCCACATTGAAGGAGTAGGATGGTTGGGAGAGGGAGGAGAGGGTGGGAGGGTGGAAGTGGGAGTGGTGGAAAGAGGGCACTATAATGGAGATGCAACTTGAAGTAATAAACATTAAAAAAAAAGTCTAAGACAAGTGGCTGCTATTACTACTTTGATAGAGTAACAATATAAGAACTCATCAGTCTCTTTGGCTCTAAGATATAGGGTGGTTGTAACTGCTCCACAAATTACATATGATTGAGTCCAAAGGAAGACCAATGGAGCTGGCTGCACATACTCCTTTTGTTGGATGAAGGAAAAGCTTCCTTGGAATCAATACCTTGCCCTTTATTCTGGATTAATTCTGAGATGCCAGGCTCTGAGACCAGAGCAGGATGGCCATTTTTTCTTAAAAAAAAAAAATTACCACTGATTGGCCAAGCCCGATACTGCCTTGAATGATATGATATGAAATATATATATGTATGTGTATATATATAACATATACCTCATTAAAAGTAAAAACAATAAGAAACAGAATACAAATATGTTTGTTTTAGAACTATGAATTAGTTCCAGAAAGACTGACAAATTAAGGAACTGTTTGAACATAGCACAATGTCATATTTGCTTGTATGTGTGACTGTGTCTGCTTGAAACATTTAGTTAATGCCAAAAAATCATATATAGATAAAACGATGACTGAGTAGAACACGAAAGTCAGCTGTGTATCCTTTAAACAATACTGGTAACCTCAGTCCCTGGCTGTGTCACTGGCCACATCTCACCATCATCTAGTGTTATATTTCTTTGTGAGTTCAAATGTTTCTGTCGTTTCCTAAAGCACAAATTGCAGTCTTTCTGAGGTACATGACCATAAGCAAATGCCAGAACTTTTCCAAGGTAAAGCAACATTTCCTGTAGCATTTGCACATTTCTTAGATGTTTACACTGGGTGGCACAGTGCCCCACACCTGTAATCCCAGCATTCAGGAGAGGCAGGCAGATGTTCATGAGCTCAAGGTCACTGTCCTCTACTTAGTGAGTGCCAGACCTGCCCAGGCTACATAGTGGGGCGGAATAAACCAACAAACAGACCTCTAAGCAACGTGGGATCAGGAGGTGGTTCAATGGGTAAAGCATCTGCTGCTCAAACACAAGGTCCAGAGTTCGGATCCCTAGAACCCATGCAAATGTCAGGAAGGCATGACCGGCAAGACTGCTCTTCTTCGTATATGAGAGGCGAGGCTTGCTGAAAGGAACAAGGTGGAACAATTCCTGACAACAACCAACTTTGTTCTCCATGCACATGTACACCAGTGTGCATACACACGCACACACACACGTGTGCAAATATGCATGCACACACATCACACATAGGCACATTGCATACACATGAAAATAAAAGAAATTAAAGCAAGAAAATAAAAACATCTGTCATGTGTAAAAACATAAAATGTTGTACTGTTTTTATTAATTTTCTGTTTTCCTTCCTTCCTTCTTTCTTTTTATGGGCCATTGACACATCTCTAAGTGTTTGTTCTTTCAACCTCCTATTTCCCAAAAGTCTTAATAGTTTTAATTACACAATTTTTCAGTTGTAACATTATACTGAAGAATATAGCTCTGATACTCACAAGGGGACCATGTATAGTATGTATTTTTATGTATTATATATGTTAAAACAAGTGGGATATTTTAATAGTAAACCTCTTTTTTACAGCTTTAAAAACTTGCTTTAAAGGTATTTATTCAATGTACTCAGGAGAGCTTATTTTCTTAAAAAAAAAAAAAAACCTCTCAATTATCCCGAATAAAAGCCATTAAGTATGCCAGGCTATATATATATATATATGCCTCTATAGTGAGCGAGGATTTATCATTTATCTCTTAAGGTAATTATGTAAATTACATTCAGCCTACATATCCTGAGTTGGGAAAATGGTTTTTGTCTTTTTCCTCATTTATAATCTTGTCCAGGTGGGGCTGAGCAAGATGCATAATGTGCAGGTGGGAGCTGGTGGTCCCTTTACAGTAGAAGGGAATCTATTTTTCTCCTTAGGGTCTCTTTTCCTTAACAAGGGTGTGCACAAAACACTCAGCACATTCCCAGAGCTTCTGAGATCTTTCCCTCGGGAGAGCTCAATAAATACAAGGGAAAAACAACTTCATACAATGAAAGGCCAGTCCCCCTTTGCCTCCGTCCCTCCGTCCCTCCGTCCCTCCGTCCCTCCGTCCCTCCGTCCCTCCGTCCCTCCGTCCCTCCGTCCCTCCGTCCCTCCCAGCCTTTGCTTCTGCCCTGTGTACTTTCCTCAGGCTTCCTCATTTTCAAACCTATTTCCTCTTCTCATGTGCCCAAGTAAACTGCCCTTTTCCTCACACTCCATTTGTGAAGCTATGCGAGGAAGATTTCAATGAAATTAACCTTGAATCATCTATTATTTTCCTAAGGACCAAGATATGGGAGGACGAGGGTGGGACCAGGAAAGGAGAGATCCAAGAGAACAGCAGCACTAAGTGGACAGTAAGTGACAGAGAAGTTTCTGGGCTCTGAGGACATTCATTTTCCTCAGTTCTTGATCCTCCTCCGGGGAATCACTCTCAAACGTCAATCTTTACTTCTTAGGAGCACTGATCAGGGTTTATCCAGTCAGACTGAAACAAACAATCGCCAAATGCCAGCACTTAAAACCAGATGAATCGCTTCGAGGCCACATACTGCAAATAAAAATAACCCTGGTTTTCATTGTTATGCAAACGCAAATGGTCATAGCTGCACAACGACTTCAGAGCCACGGGCGGAAGGACAGGAGGAAAGTCACACAGGGCTCCCAGCTGCCGCCGGTCACAACACAGTTCTGAGAGCACCTGCGCACACCCATGGGCACACGTTCAACACAGAGGCTGCAGGCTCTGCCAATGTGTCCTTCTCCCTCCTCTAAGCCCTGTCTCACCTTGTTCACTTTCTCTTTCCCCACCCCCAGCCCTTGCCCCACACAATGAGATTTTTGTTTGCTTTGGTGGCATGGGACAGTGTAGTCCCTGCTTTGCCTAACTCGGTGCTGCAGGTCTCTCAGGTAACAGGTGGCAACTTCCCCTGTTGGATTGTAGTTATAAAAAAAAAAAAAATGACCTCATTGGGGTGGAGCTCGGGGACTCCAGGTAGCAGTCACAGCCAGGTAACCTCGCAGTGAAGCCGTGTAGTTAGAAGGGGGCACTTAAATGCCAAGGTTCACCCCGAGGCACCTAAGCAAACAGCCATTGCCTGCAAACCTCAGAAGTTTGTCTCATTGCCTCAGATGGAGGCCAGAGAAGCCACTGGGAAGGAAAACATGGGGAGCAAGAGAAGGAACCTGACCTTCTTGAGACCCAGGCTGTATATGCTGGAGAGGAGGAAGACGGATACTGTGGTAGACAGCAGTGTTTCTGGGGATCACTCTAGCACCCTGAGGAGGAGCCAGTCTGACAGGACCGAATACAACCAGAAACTACAAGGTAACCAAACAGGATGCAGCTTTCCCAGGTGGCTTCCATCCAGTTCTGTTTTGGCTCATTCCCGTGTGCAGAGAAACGAGGCAGAGAAGAAAATCAAATCCAACTTTCCCCTCTTAAAAACCAAGAAAATGAAATTGAAAGGGACTCATGAGACATAGAGAATTTTTTTTATGATGTGAATTAATACCATTCAATTTTCTTTGGTGGGAGTAATATTTTTTTCTCTGCCTTCCTTGTTCCTCCTCCTCCCCCCACCCAACTTTAAAATGGTGCAGGACTAGTACACATGTGACTTAAAACCAACAGAAGGTAGTTTATCCCACTAGGTGGCTCTGAGATACCACACCGTGAGATCTGGCTAGGAGACTGTACTAAACTGTGGTTGAAATTACACAGGGATGTGAAACTATAATCATGTCTGCGAAAAATAAGTAATGCTACGGTCAGTGGGATGCTCTGAGAGAATTCCTGAAAAATCACTTAAACAATTGTGCCCTTGGAGTGGACTTAATAGTGTCCCAACTGGGCTGAGCTGTTCCACACACTTATGCTGAGTGACAATTGAGGAAATAGCCACTTTATTTTGTGATGGAGGTAAGGTAATTTGGCACACTTATTATAACACATCTTCCGTCTCTGGCCCTGGATTTCTATCTCTGTCTGACTACCCTTTCCCCTGAAGGTCATTTGCTCCCATAAGACTTCATTTTCGTGTGATAGCGGGCAGGGTTTTTATCTCCCCAGCTGCACCTGTTACTTGAGCCTCCAGATCCTGTCTCTCTTGTTTTGTGCACACTGCGTGTATGAACACCCCTCATCCACTGGGACTTGTCACTTTAGACTTTAAAATTGCAATGGCATTAAAAGACCAATGGGACATACTTGCTAGCAGAACACTTTCCTCAGAAACAAGCTTAGACTTGGTTATGTAAATTATTCAACTTAAATGCATTTAAATTAAATGTTTTGAAACTCTAACTAAGGCATAAAAAAAAATCCTTCATGTTTTGGATCTCAATTTCAGTGTCAGTCTTTATCCTTAAAGAAGTTATTTTTAGTGAGGGAGGAACAGTATTTGATCTTTGAATTTAACTTCCTTCAAGGCAATGTTGGAAAGAATGCAAATTTTAGTCATACCCACTTGGTTTCCAATTCTGACTTTTCAATTTACCACCTACAAGACTTTGGAGAAAATGACTTAAAATTTCTGAGCTCCAATTGTCCTACTTTTGAATGTGAGACTAATGATATTTACCATATAGTGATGAATTGAATTAGATAATGACACAAACTTCTAGTTCCTTGGCTGACAGATATATGCTCAATAATTAGTAATAGCAGTTATTTTCAATTTTAAGAATAATGAGTACCCTAACAGATAGGCCAAGCTGGGTATTAATCTAAACTTATATGCCTTATGATTTTAACTTCTTTTTGTTCCTTGATAAGGATACAATGCACAGGAATTCAGAAATCCACAACATAATTTCCAACAATGTTTCTTCCATCAGTTTCACTAATTCAGCATCTTCCCCCTCCCCCCCCTTTCTTTCTTTCTTTAGTTTTTTGAGACAAAGTTTCTCTATGCAGCTCTGGCTGTCCTGGACTCACTTTGTAGACCCAGTTAGCCTTAAACTGATCCATCTGCCTCTGCCTCCCAAGTGCTGGGATTAAAGGTGTAAACCACCAGCCCACGCTCAGCATCTTTCAGATTCAGATTTTCCATCAGCAAAATAGATTACAAATAATTTTGGAACTTATTAAGTTTTGCCACAAAACACAATATGTGTTTGTTAATTACTTTGCAGAAGGTCTCAGGTCACTTGCACACTTCATTGGGTTTGTGAGTTTTCTCTGTTCTGCTAGATTTTGTCTTTGAAAATAGCAGGAAGACTCACAGTTCACCCATGTTCCTAGAAATACTTGAAAAACATCACCAGGGAGTATATGTAGACGGTCACATTGGAGCTGTAATGTAGCTGAACTCCTGAGAGAAAACATTTAGAATGTAACTGGGAAAACCTAAAGCTGAGTTCTAATGGCCAAAGAAGATTTTAGAATGAGTTTACAACAGATGCTCTGGCAGCAATAGGTGTGTTTCCTACAAAGTGTTCAAGGCAGTTAGCCCTGTGGGTTTACTATCTGGTTTGTTTAATGCCCATAATGGACTATGGTCAGACGACTCGTACATCTCTTTCTTATTGAAATGGCAAAGGTTTTGCCTCCATCTTTGTTGGAATTGGTAACTTCCAGGACGCATTAAAAAAAGATGGCCTGGATTGTTGAGAGCCCCAGAAAGATGGTCCAAAAGTATTTTGAGATCAGAATGCTTTCGAAGGCTGGAATTTCCAGTACTCCTACAGTTCTCCATTCATTCAGTCTGTTGTTTCTAGTGTTGTGCTGTTATCTGAGTAATTCTCTGCTCCATCCAGTTCTCTGTAGAAGCCAGCTCTTTGGTTCTGAAAAACTGATAGATCTTTCTTCAGTGTTTATGAGCTTGTCTTTTAACTCACACTACACAGTCTACCTGTTTGTTGTTTTTACTTTTTACTCTGTTTTATAACATTTTAGCATAGTGAATTTTAAATTCCAATAATAATATTTTAAAAATTTTTATTATATGAATTTCACCTCATGTACCCTGTTCCCTCTCATCTAATAATAATTTTTTAAATGATGATTTGCATAAGAGCTACCAGATCAGTGTAATAGAAAACATCTCTAAAGATGGAATTCTTATGACCTTGTAGAAGACTGTCTTCGTACCTGCAGTTACTCCTGATACATTTTTCATTGTACAGTGATAGTTGGATGCTAACTGAGCACCGGGTTTCTTTACTCCTGCAACAGTCATCCAGTGAATTGGCATTGACTGTGTATGTTATATATTGTGTCTTAGGTGTTAGTGTTGAGCAAAATCAGCTCATGTGCCAAAAGTCACAAGTCTAACCTCATCACAAAACACACACACTTCACTCCACAAAGCCTTCTGGTCTAGCTGGGAAGGATAAGTAAGATTAACAAACAGATGCAAGAGGGCGGTAGGGGCTGGATCAGGGAAGCCAAACAATCACTGGGTGCAGGAGGTTACAAGGTCGTCAAGACATGATAAGCTGGAGACAGGAAGAAAATACAGATGGGAAATGAGTATTTTAACTTCTTCACTATACTTCATCGGAAATATTTTTTCTTCCTTATTGCTTATGATTGACTCTCATTTCCCCTCCAATCTCTCACCCCACCCAGGCTCCATAAAAGAGACTTACTTTGTTAATTGTTCCATTTCTCCTATAGAGTCAGGGCCAGCACACTGCAAGCAAGTTTTCAGTAACTACTCAATAGGACACATGAAGTCAATGATCTGGCCCACGCAGGGAAAGGATGTGAGCATACAGCAATGCCTGAAATAAAATGGGTGTGCCTTCACATGGGAGGGTCTATACATCCAACAATAAAATGATTGTTCATTAAAGCAAGACACATCAGTGATATGATTGTATAGAACTGCATACATAATGACAACATTTTCCAGGAGGTGTATCTCATTCCTGACTCTGCCTTCGGGTGTACAGTGACTATGCTGCAGTTCACTCTTCTTCCATTCATTACAATCACTACATCACAAACCTTTCAAGTTAGCTCAGTTCCTTATTGCCATTCTACTGAGGCCCTTAGGGGTGAAACAAACAGGGAAAACTTAAAGGCTAAGCTGTAAAAATTTAGGATTTCACATATAGGATATGTGTGTGTGTGTGTGTGTGTGTGTGTGTGTGTGTGTGTAACCATACTTGAATTAAGCAGGACATAGTAATATTTATAAGTATGTTTGCATATGTAGCTATTTACCTATAGAATACATTAATGTGTGTGTGCACTCGAGATATTTCCATACTGATTGAGCTCTCTGTGAATATGTTAGTGACTGAGATTCGCGGTCTTGTCTGAAACCACAATGGCTAATGTTACTGATGCAGCTTCTGCTCCTTGGACTGCATATTTTTACACACACACACCCAAATTTACACAGTAATATCGAATCCCCAAAACGATGATATTTGGAAATGAGACCTCTGGGAAGTAAGTAGAACCTGGACAAGATCTCTCATGGATGGAAATGATGGCATTGAATGACACTCAAGAGCTAGCTTCTCTCTCTGCTGCCATTGGTAGAGATGAGTGTAAGCCAGGAAGTAGGCCTTCCTCAGAAACTGAGTCTGTTAGGACCTTAACCTTGTATTTCCCAGCTGGTAGGTAGAAAGGTCAGGAACAAAAGCTTGTCATTTACTCTAAAGTCATTTTATATATTACATAAAAGTTAGAACTGACCAACAGTGGGTCAGTTTGATTTTACCCTCTGGTTAATTTTTTGGTTGTTAAATATATTTGCTAATGAAGTATTCTGTAAGAGTTCACTAAGTAGATTATTGTTGATAACAGGAGTCAAAACTACTCTTAGGTCGATGGCATTGTATCCCCCTTCTTTTATTACATTCTAATCCTTTTGGAGAAGAGAAAGTTTCTCACCATTGAGAAAGAACTGGTAGGTTGTCATATAAAATCCTAGTTTTGGTACTCTGGTGTTAAAAACAAATCGCCCAAAGGCTCACACTTAACAGATGGCAAAATACGAGGATGTGTGACTGAACTGAAAAGTTGGACTTGGAAAGATTATAAACCATTTAGTGCATCATGTTTTTAAAAAGTATAGATAACATGTAAGTGAGTGGGAGTTGCTCATGCTGGAAGATTGAGTGATTGTTTTGCTCTGGGCCTAATGCAGGATTCAATAAGGGTAAAGGATCAGCATGCTAGGCATTTCTAAGCTGGAGCTTTTCCTATTCCTGTCTGATCCCCTTTTCTGCCTCCAAACACCTTTTGCTGAAGGTTACAGAATCAGTAACCTGACACCTGAAAAAAAAAAGTGTGTAATTGTTTGAAGGGCAAACCTTTAAAAAAAAAAGTTTAACTGCTTCAGTAGTTCTGTCTCAGTCATGCATAAACACCAAATCGAAGCACATTACAGTTCCTTTTTTTTTTAAATACTTTATTTTTTTTTCTTCAAGTTACATCTCAGTAACAAACCCCTCCCTATTCCCCCTTCCTATCCCGCCCTTCCACCCTCTTCCCCCCAGAAGTTTCCCCTTTCAGTCCAACAGATGGTTCCTTCTCTTATTACAGTAAGTATTATACAAAACAACAGATATAAATATGCCACATTTATGAGAGTTAAATGGCCCAGTATACCTTCCCAATGTCCAGTTTATACATATTTGGCCCCTGACTTTAACATTCTACTATCTAACCATCTCCTTAAGTTTAAAGGTCTATATGTGACTCAACATTCATACTAACTTGCAACACACTTTTAAGAGTATCTTCTTAGTTCTATAACACCCTCTTGATTCCTAAACAACTCAAAATTTAACTATGAAACTCTAGCTGTCTATTCTTCAACCACCTCAGAGACCTGAGAGGGATAAATACATATGCTTATATAGGAAGTGCAGGGCCTGCAGCTTCCAAAACTAAGAAAGGACATACCAATGACTTCCTGGACAGTTCCCATTTTCTCTCCATACATTCCAGCATCAGTCTTCAGCCTTTGGGTCCTGTTTCTATGACAGACAGTTCCTTTTTTTTTTTTTTAGTGAAGAGGAAAGGTGTCTTTCAGTTTTTAGAAAATGTATTTGTTTTAAATTCTGAGCCACAGAAACTCAGTAACTCCTACACAACCACACTGAGGTAGGCAGAGCCACTCCTCCGGTGTTAACCAGTGGTGGTATTTTTTTTCTTTTAGTAACTTTCCTAAAGACAGAAGATATCATTTCTAGTTGTGTGGTTTTTCTTATCTGTAAAAGGTAGGATTTAATCAGTGTATGCATTGATTAAATTATACATAAATGTGTAATTAAGTGGGGATGCTGAATGAAATGAAAGAGAGAGAGAGAGAGAGAGAGAGAGAGAGAGCGCTAGTGCTTGTCAGGCATAAAAATAAATGTATCTTAAAATAGTAACAGTGCTGAGGTAAAGACCAGTAAGAGATGAGCTCAATTGATATTCATCTTTATCTCTGCTAATATAGGACATAAAAAAAAGTCTGCTTATGGAGTCAAGCTCCCTAGCTGGCACCATCATATCAATGTTAGCACTTCAGTAGGCTTTGGTTTCTTGGGGAAAGTGAGATTTTCATAATAAGACTGAACTTGTATGGACTCCTGGCTAAAACCAGGCAAAAGCTGGCTTACAGGAAGCTTTGGACTGTCCCTGGATGCCCTCTCCTGACCTGTAGGTGGAGAGTCCTTGGAATTAAGGTTACTAACTATTGGGCTGCCTTATCTTCCTATGCACTGCTGTTAAAAAAAAAAAAAAATCCCAGTCATTCTATTTTGCCAATGAGGACGCAGGAGCCAGATGCTGGTTGAAAACTTGCTAGCTCAGAGAGGCGGAGAAAACACTCAGCTGACATTCCTATGCCACCAATGTCCCAACCAAAAGCTCTAAGCTAAAAAGCCCAGAAAAACCTAAAGGAAGAAGCCTAGGTGGAAAAAACCCTCAAAGGAGAAAGCCCAAAGGAAGAACTCTGAAGGACTCAAAGGGAGAAGAACTTTAAGGAGAAGAACTCTGAGGGAGGAGACTTCTGAAGGAACTAAAACTCCTTCTCCACACTGTCTTAAATACTGTCAGCTCAGTGTCCCCCCTGTTTAATCCCTGTCAGCTGGTTTCTTGTTCTGCCTCTTGACCTAGGGTTAACTTTATTTAATCTTGTGTACAGAAAGTTCTTGGATTAAAGGTATGTTCTTAGAGCTGAGCCACACCATAAGTACCTGTTTACAATAAGCAGAAAGTTCTTGGATTAAAAGCCGAGCCATCTCACAATTACAAACAGATTTTTCAATTCACAAACTTGGGGTTCACAGTGTGATCAAATATTTTGCAACAATGTAGACTGTATTTGGATCTTTGGAATTCCCTCTCACACAGGCTTCAATATTGGCTCTAGGCATGCTTTAGCCTGGCCCTACCCCATCCTCTTAAGGGTGGACTTTGGCTGTGTGTACTTTTAGGCCTGGGGGTAACTGATTATGAAACATTTTCTTGAATTTATCAAACTAGAGTGTTTATACCATGCGTAGGATGCCTTTTGTAGATGGGAAGCCTGCTAGGGGAGGATTAAATTACAAGCCTTAAGACTAGGTATGGGTGGGTATGCCCAATCACTGAGCCAAACTTTGGCATGACACTCTCAGGGATCTGAGAAAATCAAGTTTGGACTTTGCTTTCAGATTGTTATGAAGGTAGTTTTGTCAAAAAAGGATACATGTCTTTTCATTTAACAATTGGCCAGCTCCATTTACAAGTTTTAAATATGTAGACATGGCATGCCAGAAAGATGTGTACCCTTGAGTCAGATAGCTAGAGAAAGGCAGGCATGAATTTAGGGCTGTGATCTACCCTCAGGACATGGCCTTCCTTCTGTGCTGGGTCCTACAAAGTAAGAAGGAAGTGAAATGAGGGTAGGGAGAAGCAATGAGAGCCATTACCCACCAGGGTTCATGCCAGGAAGGATGTCCACACACCACTATATAATCCCAAATCTTTGCAGTTCTGGCTTTGTAATAAAAAAAAATGTAGATGGAAAAATGTGGGTTTGAATATAGGTTCTTTCAATATTGTAAAACAGAATACATTCAGTAAGTATCTCACCAAATAGTTTACTGATAATGAGTTAGAGCAATTTGGTGTTTACACGTGTCTTTCATGATGCAGTGACTTCTTTCTGCTGTTGTGGCAAAGCTTGACTGGCTAGTTTTTGCTTTGAAGCACACATTCTTTCACGTTATGTCCTTGCCAGTGTTGCATCTTTAAAAATACTTCTTCTTGCTGCTGCTTTTCAGATACTAAAATTACAAAGGTAGGCCAGACAAATCTTCCCTATAACAGCAGCTTATAACGGTCTCTTATTTTCTGCTTCATTGAGTACCTCAAGGTTTCCTTTTGCTTTTTAATACCTGTTATCCTTTATTTTCATCTTGATAAAATGCAACACACATCTGAAAAGCTGAAAGCCCCACTCGATAGCAAAGGTGGAAAATATAACACAAGTACAAATGAAAAGTACTCAGTTAGCTGAGCATGGTGGCACACCTTCAATTCCAACACTTGGGAAGCAGAGGCAGGCACATTTCTGAGTTTACGCCCGGTCTATATAGTTGTTCTTGAATAGCCACAACTACATGGAAAGACCCTCTCTCACAACACAAAGCAAAATAAATCAAGCAAACAGGCAAAGATGTGCAGCTGTAACTCAGAAAACAGCAGTTCTGCGTATGGGTGGGTAGTGTTTGAATAGAATTCTACAAACTCAGCCTGAATCATGTGTTGTAAACTTAAAGCAGGAAAATAGAATGTTGTGATTAAAGGCTTCGTCGTCCAAGGGTATCTGGAGCAACTTCTCTCTTGATTAGTGAATCAGAGAGGAATAATTCTGGGATACCTGCAATGAGGCCAAATCAAAGAATGCCTTGGACTGTCTGGCCTCCCCTATGACTTGAGGAATCTGAAAGGCCACCCATCTAGCTGCTGGTCTAAGTGTCTGAGTGTGACACTGTTTTCCCTGAATGTTTCTTGATGTTAGGTCTCTGATGTCAATACAAAAGAAAAAAAAATTGTCACAGGTTTTCACAGATTTGTGATGTGGTTGATTGAAGACATTGTTTACCTCTCCATGCTGGCCTGATTTTATTCAGGAAAAAAGAGTGAGTCCCTTGAAGAATTATAAAAATGTCTCCTCCCACACAAGTACAAGCAATTTACTGTGCTCAGCAATCAGAAATTTAGAGTTAAACATACACCTGCTTCCTGGCTGATAATCAGTCCTCTGCTAAAGCTAAAAGTTCCTTTCCCTCAAATCCCTGGAGGTCTGGATCCCCAGAGGCCTGGATCCTCCTTACCAAGGTCTCTGTCTAATCTTTCCTGGGAGGATCCTGCCTAAAGGGGCATAGAAAGGAAGTACTTCTCTTCTGTGTGCTTAGAGCCTATGTGTGGGGAATACGAAAGGAATTGACAAAAAAAATGAAGATTAACTGGGGCAGGTGGGGGGGGAAGCTTCAGATGTTATTTGAAATCTATTTGTTTCATGTAACACAAAGCACTTTATAGAAAAAAAGTTCCAAGAAATAATTGGACCCAGACTTCTGTACTGTAGAAAAGCAGGACTAGGGGCCAGATCTCCCATAACAAATTGAGAAAAGTAGGTGGGAGATAGTATACAGGGAAACTAAGGGAGGCTATAGACTATTTCATGAAGGTTTGTTCTGCAAATTCATGTGGATGTCACCTGTCCATCTGCAGTGATGAGGAGCTCTCATATTTTAAAAAATATTAAATGGTTAACTGCAACTGTATTGATTCTTATTGCTGGTATATTTCTATAGTCCCAATTTTCCTAAATATTTAATAGTAGTCAACTTTTGACAACTGCAGTTTTTTGTTTTTGTTTTTTCTGTAGCAAAGAAAAGGTAATAGAAATCAACAAATTGAAGAAGAAAATAAAATTTATTGGTATCATAACCTCCACCTAACACTAAGTCACCATGACCTCAGGGGTACACATAGGAAACACAGAAGCTGTGATGGGAAAATGTTTAATTGCACCTCTAAAGCGCAGGTGGTGGTGGGTGCAGATCAAAACAGTGAAACATTAGAAATTTACAAATTTTAGGAGTGAGGCATTCCAGATTGAACAAGTTCCATTATTTGAAGCAAGGTGATTATACAATTCTGACCTTCTTGTTTGAGAGTTGATGAATGAAAGGTACGTAGACACCAGCTGAATGTTTGTGTTTGTCACTTAGGTTTATCATGCCACGTCATAGTCTTTACGACTTTGCAAAGTGGTTAATACCATATGTTCACAGATGATGAAACAAAGGTTCATAGAGTTCATAAAGGGCCTTCCCAGTGGTGAAATTGGTTCTTCTGAGAGTCCTGTGTTTCAAGGTCAGTGTGTGTGTGTGTGTGTGTGTGTGTGTGTGTGTGTGTGTGTGTGTG
>CAJQZJ010004763.1:4262595-4276712 GCA_907164525.1 Lophiomys imhausi
TGTGTGTGTGTGTGTGTGTGTGTGTGTGTGTGTGTGTGTGTGTGTGTTTAAACATTCTTTGTTGTTATTAACTTAGTCTTTAGTAGTCATGCCTGTTTCTGCTTTTTTTTTTCCTTAAGGAATTGACCAGTCTTGATAATGTTTTGAAAAATATTCAGAAGTTTTCAGATCCTCTGTTTTACAAGGACATTTACCACCATCTTTAAGCAAACCATGAGCAAGTATTTTTGAGGATTGTGTAATTTTACACTTTCCAAAAAAAAAAGATGTTTTATGTACATGTAAATTAGGAATATCTTCGAGCACAGTAAATGAAGTCAGCACTTCCTAGAATAACTAGAATAGCCTACACTAAAAATATAATGTGCATTAACTGAGCTAGTCTTAGCTTCTGATCAGCACTAATCCCATAGCACACAGCTAGCTGGATAGCGACTCTTATGGAAAACTGGGCCAGAAATGTCAACCCGCATTGCTCCTATCAGAAGATTCCTTGTTGTTTTTCTGTTTTCTATAGGAGTTGGTAATTAGCTTCAAAGAGGGGCAAAAAGACTCCTGGGGATTTTTCAAGACCATTCATGGTGAGAAAGAAAAACAAAGTGAACATTTTAGTCTTACCCTTTGAAAATACTTATTTTTGTGTATGCTTTATAACCACATGGTTCATTAATAGTATGTATACACTGGAGGTGCACGCTCAGATTTGGAAATTATTATATAGATCACACAGCACAGATACATATTGAAGCCTTGATGCTAGCTAAAAAGAGGCACATATTGAGTGATTTGTCCTCTCTGAAGTACACAAAGCTGGAAAATTTATAGAGATCGAAAGGAAAAGGCCAGGCACGGGTTGGCACAGCACTCAGGAACTGAGTTGGGTTTTGAGTTAACGAGTGAGTAGATGGAGAATCGACATGTGGCAGCCACACAGTAAACATCCTGCTGGAAGCAGGAGGCCTCCCCTGGTTGGTCCAGCTCAGCCAGCTTGTGATCATTTGCTCAGTAGCTTCAGAGTGGATTATAACGCAGATGAAGGATCTGCTCACCAGTTCTCATCATGTTGCGTGTTCCTCTTCGTTGTGTGTTGGGTCACCCTTTAAAATCCTGCCATTATTAGCAAGGGAAAAAGTTACATCTGTAATATACTGAAGGGCAGAAGAGGGCAGCCCTCAATGTTAAATCACATTTACAACTAGACATGGATAAAAGAATTACTAATACTTTATGAACCGATCAAAGATTCTAAGTAGAATAAATGTCTCCTTTCCTTTTCTTCTTGTATTAAACAAATATATCCACCCAAAAATTTCATGCTTGAAAACACCCTCTAAAATTACTTGTTAATTCCACACATTTAGGGCTGTCAGCATTTTACAATGATGCTGCTCTTTTTAAAACATTAAAAGTGATGTATTACCATAGTGCAGTTACAAGAAATACTTTTTACACATTTTATTTTTTATGTTCCGGAGATTCAACCTAGGACATATGTATGCTAGGCAAAGGCTCTATTCTGAGCTATATGCATAGTCCGTATTTGTTTTTTAATATGCAAAATATAATTTATACATCACTATATAAACTTTTATTAAAATTTTAATAGTAAAAGTTTTTGAATGAGGAAAACGTAATCACAAAAATTCAAGTCCTATACAGCTTTTGCTGTGTGTTCTAATATGTTTAAATTAAAAACAATAAAAATTTTATTGAAGATATACAAACTGTGGTTTGACTTTTTTTTGTATTTTTATATTGTATCCAAACCTTTATGACATCAAAGGACCTCATATAAGATCATGTTAGAGAACATACGCTATGATACGTGCACGTTTATGTACACATATACTGTATACTCATAGGCTGAGACATGGCCCACTGTTTGTAGATTATGCTTACAGTCTACAGTAAGTAATTAAATGGAACTTTAAAAAAAGTCCATTTCAGTTAAGAGGAAAACATATCCCATTTTTTTATTTGTCTAAAATCTGTTGAAATTATAATTAAGTGGATAATGAAAGACTTGGAATCTAGCTCAGTGAAAAAAATATTTGTCTCACATTGGTGTAGTGCTGGGTTTAATCCCAGTACAACACACAGAAAAGAGAGATAAAGAGAGAGAGTGAGAGAGAGAGGTGAAAAGGAAAATTACATACATCTATGCCTAAGGCTTTGACAATAAAAAGAGAGAGAGAGAGAGAAGGGCTGTGAAATGCTGTCTCCTTGGCACAACACAGTCCTTGTAATCATAAAAACACAGCAGCTGTGGTTGCCTGCACTGGGCCTCCACAGGGCTTGTTGTTAAACACAGATTGGGAAGGCACTCACAGAACCCTGCCTTTCCAACCAGAACTTTTAGTTACCAGCAGAATCTTGGGGGAGGGGCAGTCATTGTCTGCAGTTGGATACCACAGGTGAGCCCACCAGGCTCCAGTGGGCAGTTCCAAACCCATTGTAAGAGATATGGTCCTGGTTAAACTCAGTGGTTCAAAAAACCAAAGCAAAAGGACATGAATGCAAAAATAGGACTTGTGTGAAAGTGAGAGTCAATGGAGGTGGAAGGAGACAGGAGAGAAAGGGAGGAAGAGTAACCAGAATGCATTGTACTCATGTGTGAAATTGTCAAAAACAAGCTTAGCAAAAATTATAACTTAAAAAAGAAGGGATAAGCAATGATCTCAGCTGATTTTTTTCACAATTTATGCAAATCATTTTTTTATAGTGAATTCATGCATTACAGGCAACGGGAGAGGAAGAAGGAAAGGGGAAGGGAAGGAAAAAAGAAAAAGAAGTAATAAAAGAAAGAAACAAAGAAAGAAAGAGTGAAAAAGCAAAAGTTGGTATCAGTCCTTATAACTTACTAAAGCGTTGATTGGCCTCTCTGGAAGTTTCTACTCAAAACACATTGGCCCTTCCACGACCTCTCTCTCTGGAGGGGCAGCTGTGACCAACATCTGTTTCTTTACTTTCCTTCACAGTGCCCCACTACTCAGTAGCTGGTATGCTGTATTTCGCTCCGGTAATTGCCTTACTGCTTCTCTTTCATTAAGTAAAACGATGTTCCAAAAGATCAAGGCTTGTCCTTTGTGCTGCACTGCTGTGCTTCTACAATCCGAACAGTTTTCAGTAATGCCACTGCTACCATTTTGGGCTAGATCATGCTCAGTTGCAGGGTGAGGTCCCATGCACTGTGGGACACCAGCAGCCTCTTCACCATCATCAGCTGCTTGAAGCTCTTCTTCACATCTCTCCATCATGACAAGCACAACGGACATTAAATGTTCCCAAATATTATACCTCCTCAGAGGAGGTGTAAAATTGACGAGTTAAGAGCCGCTCAATGGCACAATGGGCACTCAATAATTATTTGTTGTCTAAATGAATGTGTGGGAAAAAAAACCGGGGTCTCATCCAGTCAAAATTTTGTACTCTCAACAATAAGATATTTATAACAGGAAAACTGAATACACGCAAGACTTACTACCAACCTGAGTTCTCACTCTATCAGGACTTAGAGCTTCCCTTTTCATTCATCTTTTCCCATTAAGGACTTTAAATAAAGACATTTCCAGAAACTGCCCACCCATTTAGCTCCTAATTGTCCTGACTGAGCTATACTGATCACTGTTAGAGCCTCTAAATTCAAACCTATGCTACTTCAGTAGTTTTCAAGCCTGGTGAATGTTGCTAATTCCCTTTAGAAACCCACCTCTGCAGCAATTAGCAGTCAGAGGAAATAAATCAGAAGTCCTGTGAGTCAAGATAAAGTATTTCCCTGCCCCAATACTTGAGCTTTCAAATCTGGAGCAGTGGAGGTTCAGTTCCTCTGTATTCTCACTGAATACCTCACTGACTTCCTTCAAACCTGCCTGACATGCAATTATTTTCAACCTAATTCAAAGAAGGCTCACTCCGTTTCATCTTTCTGTGGGTCAGATTTCCATTAGCTGACAAAAGGTTTTACAATGTGAAACTTATGTCCACAAGGCTCAGTGCAATCCTAGGCCAAGTGGCTTGGTGGGTTTTGTTTTGTTTTGCTTTTTGGTGTGTGTGTGTGGCAAGCATGTGGAAAAGCATAAAATAAGACCTGTGTTAAAGAACGTTTATAATCATATGTGGGAGGTGGCAAGAATCTAATGGGAATAAAACTCCAGATTCAATAACAAGTAGGTGTTTGGTCCACATGGAAAAAGAGAACTGGACTGATGGGGTTGGGAGAAGGTAACGGTCTGCCCTCAGTTTCTGACCGTTACTCACACGACTTGCTCTTTTTCTTTCTTTCTAAAAATATATATATATGTATTTTTATTTCATCTGTATATGTGAGTGTCTGCAAATATGTACACTGCATCTGTGCCTGGTGTCCAAGGTGGCCAGAAGAGAGCACTGGAGTCTTTGGAACAGGAATTTCAGGTGGTTCTCGGGGTCTGATGTATATGCTGGGAACCAAACCCTGGTCCTGTGTTGGAGCAGCAAATGCTCCTAACCACTGGGCCATCTCTCCAGCACAGACTTTTTTTTTTTTAGAAATTAGTTTTCTCTAAATAAAGCATAGAACTAGGTACAACTACCATCTTATCTCCCTATTATTTTTCTATTTTTCCTTATTTGGTTTTATGGTCACACTACCTAATTAGCCAACTCAAAAATCTAAGTTTGACTTCACCCTTCCTTTACCGTGCATTGACTGACAGTTGCTGCTAATTTTTTTCTAGGTTCCTCCTGATTTGCCCAGTTCTTGTCACTGCTCAGCAAATAGACTGAGCAGACTGTCCTTCTCTCCTTTGGCAGCTGGGTGGCTGATTGGTCACCTTTTCTTCCTTGCCTTAACACTTGATTGTCACCTCTCCTCTCAAATATGGTCCTACACAGACCGAAGTGACTTGCTAAAGTAACCTAATCACATCACTGCTTTCTCCAATGAGCTCCTGTTGTTAAGGTTTGGACATGATGTGTCTATTAAAAAGGTACAGTGTTAAAGACTTTGCCCTCAGCTGGTAGAACCAGTCACTAAAAGGTTGCTGGATCCTGAGGGCTCTGCCTTCACTGAGGAATTAACCCATTCATTGATTCATAATCTGATGCCATTATTAACAGGAGGTGAGGTGCACCTCATTGCTGGTAAGTGGGTCACCAGATGGGTGCCTCTGAAGGGTATCTTGTCCTTGGCTCTTCCTAGTCCTTCTCTTTGCTTCCTGGCTGCCCTGAGGTGAGCATCTTTGCCCCTCTATCCTCTTCTGCTGTTGCACTCAGCCTCCCTCCAAACCCTGAAACAAAGGAGTCAGATAATTATGAACTGAGATAGAACCATAGCCATAATACTTTTTCCTCTTTAAGTTATTTCCCTTGGGTATTTTGTCAGAGAAACCAAACACTAGCTAGCACTCACCGTCCTTAAAAGCTCAAGATTCCTTAAAGATGCCTTTAGGATCTGTTCCATGACAGTCTCTGTGAACTTAGTACTTTCTCATGCCTACTAACATTTACACTTCCCTCGCATGAAGCTGTTTTTCCATTTACATTTGCAGTCAACTTCAATATATGATACTCCTTCAGCGAATGGCATTACCTCTCCCTGCTACCTCTGAAGAGCCTAGCATCTAGGCTGCACTAGGATTTTTGCCTAGGTCACAGTGTATGGTAATTATAATCTCTCTATTATTCCTGCCCCACATATATTGGCTGATATTTTTAAATTTCAAAGTGATTATTTTGCAGGATCATTCTAGAATCTTTTTCTTCTTAATCCTTCTTACTTGTCTCATCCAGATTCTAACATAGCAGTTACGACTTGGCAACTTGACTTTATAAATTTGTTTCAAAGCATTAAGTCAGTGTTTATAGAAAACACACATGTTCTATCACTATCGTATTTTGCCAATTTATGTGTGTTTAGTTAAGTTAATGTAGTTACAATAAAAATGCAGCCAACACAGGCAAGTTTGCTGCTGTACACAACCAATTTATGGAAATGTACAAATTGATTATTAAGGGAAGTGCCTAGATATCCTTGTATGTTTTAGGGAGCAAAGGAAAAAGTTTGACTTATCTGGTGATGTTAATAACCCATCATTGCCTCTAGATTACCCATTTCCTGATAGTAAGGGCTGTTGCATTATTTATTACTACATATATATCAGAACCTACTCAAATCCAGTAGATGATTTTGGATAAACTGATATTGAATGAGATACAAAATTTCTTCAACTCTGCAAACTAGGAAACATAAAATTATCAACTTCAAATTCTGATACTGATTTTATTTAACTCTGAATATATTTGTGGTTATGATAAAATTATACATTAGTACATAGCTAGGTGCTTCTGATATGTTACCCTTCTGTTCTGCAATGAAGTGACTGTATAAATTGCCTGATAAATAACTGTTAGAGGTATATATGCCCCTGCCATCTCTGGTACCAGGGGACCAGAGGTAACATAAAGAGTAGGCATATCACATAAAGTGTTAAGCAAAACCTTACAGTCAGAATATAAAGTTACCAGTTACAACTCTTCTTTACTAAGGGAGAAGAAACATAATTATGAAAATAAAAGCCCATGATTATTTATTGGCAATCATTGATAAATAATACCAGCAAGAGACCTTAATCTAAATGAATAACCATCTAGAAGTCTAGGAGTGATACTAGATGGTACTCCAGCAGAGGCAGATGTGTTCCTCTTGCTTATTAAACTTACTTAAGAAGCAGGGCATTCTCAGTGAATTCTCAGAAACTTCTTAGCACCGTGATTGGGCCTTAAGATAAATGGGAGATAATTGGTGTTTTAGAAGTCAGTCATTATTACACTACAGCAAATGACAAGTCAAGGCAAATTCCCATGTCATTTGAATTCAGTTTGAGTGATAATGTGCATATTAGGCCTACTGTTAAATTGGCTTTCCAGTTGTCCTTGCTAGTTTTGCTTTTTCCAGCTGAGAGGGCAATGTCCTGAAGGATGTATAATCAGAACCTCCTGCCCCTGGGACATTTCCCAGGTGGAGTTAGGGGGAAGGACCATCCAGGCCATTCAGAATCAATGGCAAGTATTTTTTGGTAATACAAAGAACAAATGGCTCTTTTTGGAGGGGTATCTATGTGTCAGACATGGGCAGTGTGATTCCCACGCTTTCTCGCCTCCCACAAGTCCCAGGCAGCAAGGGATGGCTAAAATGAGGGATTGGAAGCCAGGTGAAAAGTCTCAGGCTCGAATCCTGGCCCTATTATTTAAAGCAGCAAGAACCTGGGCAAATTACTTAACCTCTGTTTGGTTCCACTCCTTCCCGTTAAAAGGGAGGGGGTAAGCATGTCCACCCTGTGAGGCAGACCTAGTACTTACATGTGACACCTCTTTACTATTGCTTACGATTGCCAGCTTTTCATATTTCTCTTTTAGAGATGAAACACTGAATGGTTTGGTCAGTGTCATATACCTCTATCCAGCAAAATTCTATTGCATAGGCACAGTATATCATGAGAGCATTCAGGGGTTGGGGTGAGAGAGCTCCAGCTGCGCAGCCCAGCACATCTGGCTAACCTCCAGTTCTTCAGTGTAATCTGTGAGTCATTGGAGAAACCCTACTTACATTTACATGCTTTTTCTTCATCACTAAAATTAGCATAATATTCCATTTTTAGGTTAGAAGGAAGATTAGAGATAATGAATATTTACAGAGTTGGTACTTAACAAATACTTGAAAATGGTTGTGTGCATTATAGCATGCATGGTATATTATGGTAAGTATAATGGAAATAGCAATGTTTAATGGTCTAATATAATAAAAGTAATTTCAGATTGTTTTCAAAAATAAGATATGGTGTGTACATGCAATAGAATATTACTAAACCTTAAAATGTAAGGTTTTTGAGTAAGGCTTCTGGTACACACTATGGCATAGATGAGCCTTCAGGGCATTATGCTCAATGAAATAAACCAGATACCAAAGAACAAAAGCTGAATAACACTCAGACTTGTATGGACAAATAGCAAACTGGCAGAGGAGAGAATGGGGGATTTTGGGTTTCACTTTGGGGAGATGGACGTGCTCTGGACACCTACAGCAGTAATGATGGCACAATAATGAAAGGCTTTTAATGCTGCCGAACCGCACACTTCAAAACAGAGCAAGATGGGGACTTTTATGTTATTCATATTTTGCTGCAAGGAAAAAGATGGGGGAAAGAAATGCAACCTGTTGAGGAAGGGAGCCACTGTTGGAAGTGATAAAATAACCATCATCTCGGGTCCAGTATTTCACCCAGAGCCACATTCATCTTTACCTTTGGTAGGAATAAGATGGTGTGCATGAGCCCTTTACCCAGAATGCTTGTCTTTGGGTTGGCAGGTGAGTATCAATCACTGTGCCTATCATTCTGACAGCACCACCACAGGACAGCAAGAGAATGTTTTTATTACACACATTACCTTGAAATAACATTTTTTTTTTTTTTTGGCCAGGAAACTTGACACAGCACACATAGTATATGACAGAAGGAAAGCAAGCTCAAGGCTGTCAGTCAAGTGCACAGCACACGAGGTGCATCGAAAAGCAGCCAAGATGCAAGAATGTAATTAACTATGAAGGTCGCTCTTCACCAGGGTGATATCTAGAACAAAGCTGCCTTTGGTTATATGGCTTACTCTATTTATACACCACATCCCCACTTTTATAAGCCTCCCCTTCCATGTGATGTTTAGAATTCTTTTTTTTCTATTTGTATCTTTTTTTTAATAATTTATTTTTTATTTCTTCAAGTTCCATCTCAATCACAATCCCTTCCCTACTCCCCCCTCCAGTCCCACCCTCCCACCCTCCTCCCCCTCAACTCCCCATCCTCTTCCCTTCTTTTTTTTTTTAGTTTAAGGTATTTCTTCCCCCCTAGAATTCTTATAAGATGTTATTTTTAAAGACACACTCTATTATGTTAAAATTGCTCTACTGAAAACTCAACTCAGAATCATTTTGAATTTTGGAACACAGCTTCTGACATTGAAGCCTCTTCCCTCCTTTCCCTTTTCAGTTACTATAGTAAATGTTAAATTGTCAGGAAATTTTAATATATCCAAAAGTCTTGGATGCCTCTGTTCTCTTTCTGTTTTATGATCTCATTATGTGGTATTTCCCTCAGTTAAAAATAATCCTGGCAAGGTCTATAAAAATTAACATCAAAACCATTTTAAATGTGGGCCCCAATAATGTTCAATATATCCATAATGCACATCGCATTACCACCCCCCACACCCCCTCTTCCCAAACCACTTTCAGCTTGTGAAAGTGTAACTCTCTTTTGTGGAGTACACTGACTGGGGGTGAAGCGTACCTGCTGCTCTCCCAGAGCACCCAACTTTGGCTTCCAGCGCTCACACCCAGGCACATGGAACAACGTGTAGCTTCAGCTCCAGGGGCACCCTGTGTCCTCTTGTTCCCTCCCCAGGCACCCGCAGACTCACTGATATACACATGCACACAAAATAAAGATAAATACTTTTTGAACAAGCGCAAAGAGAGCTCTTCACTGATCCTAGCAATTATTCTTCTCATTTCTCTCTCTGTGATTTTTGTTTGCTTGGTTTTGTGGGACAGGGTCTCATTGTATGGCTGAGGTTCCCCTCAAAGTCCCATCTTTGCATCCTGAGTACTAGTAGAATGACACCCACGTGCCACCACTCTGTCTATCTCTAGGATTTTGGACTGCTTTGGGAGCCTCAATTAAGTGACGTCATATGCATTCAACCTCTTGTGCCTGGTTTGTTTCTCTTTGCATAATGTTCACAATAGTCACTCATGTTGTAATGTACGCCAGCCTTTCCTTCCATTTGGAGGCTTAGCAATGTGCTGTTTAATGGGTTTACTACAGTATGCTTATTCATTCATCCACTGTTGAGCATTCATGTAGCCAATGCTGTTCTAAACATGGGTACACAGACTTTTTGCATATCCTGCTCTCCATTAAAGTAGATATACACTCACAAGAGGGATTTCTGCACCACATAGTAGCCTATTGTTCATTGCTCGAGGAATCATCACAATGTATTTCTCATTATATTATTTTTTGCATTCCCACCAATGGTGTGTAAGAGTTCTAGATTCCCCAAATCTTTGCAGGAATGTCTTGGGTTTTGTCTTTATTAGTAACCAGGATTCTAATGAGTAGTGTCTTAATTGTGTTTGATTTGGATTTTTGAATAATTGGCAATGTTGGGCATCTTTGCACAAATAAGGCACACACTGGCTGTTTGTATATTTCTGAAGAAATGTCTGTTCAAGTGCTTTGCCCATTTTGAATAATTTGTGGTGGTTGTTCAGTTAGAGAAATTCTTCACATAGTCTAGATATTAATTTGTAAATTTTGTCTCCCACATTTTGGTAACACTTTTAGTAAACTGATGTTCTTTTTTCACAAATTTTGAAACATTTTTATCAATTTCAGCTAATGAAGTGTTGTCTAATTGTTGTTGTGGTCTGACCCTTTGGTGTCATATCCAAGCAATTACTGCTGAATAAATACATCATGAAATATTTTCTTTCTTTCTTTTTTAAAAAATTTTATTTATTTATTCAAGTTACATCCTGATCACAGCCCCTTCCCTCCTCTCCACCCAGTCCTACCTTCCCACCCTCTTCCCTCTCTTCTATTCTCCTTCTCCTCAGGTGAGGGGAGCACCCTCCATCAACCCACCCTGGTTCATCAAGTCACATGAGGGCTAAGAGCTTCTTCTTCCACTGAGGCCAGACAAGCCAGCTCAGCTAGGATAAAGTGTTCCATGAGCAGGCAACAGAGTCCATGACAGAGACAGCCCCCTGCTTCACTTACTAAGGTATCTGCATGAAGATCAAGCTGCCTGTGAGCTACAAATGTGTAGGGGCCCACATCCAGTTTATATATGATTTTTGGTTGGTGCTTCAGACTCTGTAAGCCTCCTGGGGCCTAGGTTGCTTAGTTCTGTTGGTGTTCATGCGGGGTTCTTGTCTCCTCCAGATCCCTCTCTTCTACAAGACTCCCAGAGCTCCACTTAATGTTTGTGTTTATGTCTCAGCATCTGTTTCAATCTGCTGATGGGTGGGGTCTCTCAGAGGATAGTTATGCTAGGCTCCTGTCTTCTTTGAGTCTGTGGGTTGCAGGATGGCTATCCTATACTATATGACTAGTATTCACTTATAAATGAGTGTATACCATGGGTATGTTTCTGTATCTGGGTCACTACACTCAGGATAATATTTTCTAGCTCCATCCATTTGCTTTCAAATTGCACACTTTCTTTGTTTTTAATAGCTGAGTAGGACATCTAGGTTATTTGTAGTTTCTGGCTATTATGAAAAAAAGCTATTATGAACATAGTTGAGCTGATGTCCTTGTAGTTTGATAGAAAATCTTTTGGGCATATACCCAGGAGTTGTATACCTGGGTATTGAAGTAGAACTACGCCAAATTTTCTGAGATTTGTACAACCACATTGATTTCCAAAGTGGTTGTACAAGTTTGTACTCCTACCAGCAATGGAGGAGTGTTCCCCTTTCTCCACAACCTCACCAGCATGTGCTGCCATATGAGGTTTTTTTTTAATATTAGCCATTCTGATAGGTGTAAGATGGAATCTCAGAGTCATTTTGATTTGTATTTCCCTGTTGACTAAGGATGTTGAGCATTTCTTCAAGTGTCTCTTGGCCATTAGAGATTCTTCTGTTGTGAATTCTTGGTTTAGCTCTGTTCCCCATTTTTGATTAGATTACTTGGTTTGTTAATGGTTAATTTCTTGAGCTCTTTATATATTTTGGATATTAGCCCTCTGTTGGAGATGGGGTTGGTGAAGATCTTTTCCCAACATGTAGGCTGCCATTTTGTTCTGATGACAGTTTTCTTTACCTTAAAGAAAGCTTTTCAGTTTCATAAGGTACTATTATTTATCGTTAGTATTAGATCCTGAGCTATTTGTATTCTGCTCAGGAAGTTGCCCCCTGAGCCAATGAGATCCAGGCTTTTCTCCACTTTCTCTTCTATTAGATTTAGTGTGTCTGGCTTTATGTTAAGGTATTTGATCCACTTGGACACCTGAGTTCCAGTGGTAAGTTGCTGAGTCCAAGGAGGTGTGCAAGTGGAACAACAAGCTGCCAACATCCTCAGCTCTGCCCATCATCCCAGAAGGAGCTACTGAGCCTGAGAGACACACACATGGTTCCTGTCACTGGTCCCCAGAGATAGGAACCTGGGGAGCCATCTCCCCAAAGAACAATCTGGGTCTCCAGGAATAACCAGCCTCAGGACCTCTCAGCACCACCCACCAGCCTGAGAAGGGATCCTGCGCCTGAGCGACACACAGAAGCAGTCTTTACACAACTTCCTGAGTGCCAGGGTCCATACAGAGCTAACCACCCTCCTGAGGAGATCACCTGAACCTCAAGATCATTCACATTATACGTACCCAACTCTAATCCCCTGCTTGTGTATGAAACTGAGACAAAGCCAGCAGAGGTGAGTTGTAGGGTACTCTCTGGGATCCAGCCTCCAGCCCTACCTAGTACCCCAAAGAAGGCTGCCATTCCCAGGAGCATCCAGCCTCTGGCCCAGGGCTCTACCTGCATTCCCAAGAGATCCAGCGGGCACCAGGAACAACCACTCAACACCAGGGACAGTCAGATGGCTAGAGGTCAGGGAAGGAACAAAAACAAGAAAACCCAGGGCCATATGGCATCACATGAATTCAGCTATCCTACAGGAGCAAGCCCTGGATGCTCTATCACACCTAAAGAAAATGATAGAGGCCTTAAAAGAAGAAAGAAATGCAGGAAAATACAATCAAACAGGTAAAGGAAATGAGTAACCCCCTTAAAGAAATACAGGAAAATACAATAAAATGAGAAGGAAATGAATAAAACTGTTCAAGACCTGAAAATGGAAATAGAAGCAATAAAGAAAACACAAACCTAGACAATCCAGGAGATGGAAAACCTAGGAAAGAGAACAGGAACTACAGACACAAGTATCACCAACAGAATACAAGAGATGGAAGAGAGAATCTCAGGTGTAGAAGACATGATAGAAGAAATTTATGTATTGGTCAAAGAAAATGCTAAATCTAAAAAGCATCTAACACAAAACATGCAGGAAATTTGGGACACTATGAAAAGACCAAACTGAAGAAGAATAGGAATTGCAGAAGGAGAAGACTCCCAGCTCAACGTTTTGTTCTATGATTCTGTTGAAGATATTTTTCTGAGCCTTTGAGCCATTGTGGGTCATGAGTGTGACAGCACTGTCATGTCCTGCAAATAGCATTTCACTCCAGATGTCCACTCCCTCTGGCTCTCACAATCTTTCTATCCCCTCCTCTGTGATGAGCCCAGAGCCCTGGAACAAGCAATATTTAGAGGTCCCATTGAGTAGTGAGTACTCTACCGTCTCTTATTCTCTGCATGCTGACCAGTTCGGGTCACTGTATAAGTCCCCATTTCTTATACATGCATTTAAGTCTATTAATTCTCAGTATGTGATGCTCTAAATGCATTCTACATGATTTGGTATGTACAAGTAACATTTAATTATTTTTTAAATGATAGTTTCTGGATCTTAGTTAATTACATTTTATTTATTACTAGTGTGTGATTCGTGTGTATGATGTGGTGTGTGTGTGTGTGTGTGTGTGTGTGTGTGTGTGTGTGTGTGTGCATATGTAGTGTATGTGCACGGAGAAAGGTATTTGGAGATTAGAGGATAACTTTGTGGAGTAGGTTCTCTCTTTCCACTTCTACATAGTTTCTGAGGATGAAACTCAAGTCATCAAACTTTTGAGGCAAGACTTTTTACCCATTGAACCATCTCTGACTCATATTTCAATTTGTTTTTCTATCAAAATTAGTAAACTGATTTTTAATAATATTTTAAGTGTTTTCGAACCATATGAGCCATTAATTTTTTTCATTTCTACCTTAATTTAATTGCAGTCATGATTTTTATTGACTGGTTCTTTGAAACTTTATGACTCAGAATATGGCACATTTTCAGAAAGGTTAAGTGAGGCCTTGAAAGAACTGTGTCTTTCCGACTATGGGTTGTGTCTTCTTTCCTGGCAGGCCTATTGTGTACTACACTGTGTTTTAACTGCTATAGATCATGCCTGGG
>CAJQZJ010004763.1:4284405-4306877 GCA_907164525.1 Lophiomys imhausi
TTCACTTTTTGACTGAGCAATAATCACTCCACAACGTTCTACATAACTCTTATAGACATGTACATGAGTGTAGAAGTAGCTGATGCTAGCAGTTCATTAACTGATCAAATCTTCAATGTCCGTTAACTCTTTCACATCTTCCCTCATAACTACTGGGCTATGCACACCTACCCACCTGCCGCCAATTACTGTCAAATATGTAAATGGACACATGACTTTCAGGTCACCATGAAAACAACTGTAGTCACATCTGAGGCAAACCATGTTTTATTTTTTTAATAAATAAATTTATTTATTTGTTGTCTCAGGTTACATCTCCATCATATTGTCCTCTTTCCCCCCTTCCCAGTCCCGTCCTCCCACCCTCTATCTCCAAACCCTTCCATCCCACTCCTCTGGAGTGGAGTGTCCCTACATAACAGTCCCCTGCCCCAGTTCAGAAGTCATATGAGGGCCAAGAGCCTCCTCATACACTGGGGCCTACAAGGCAGTACCCCCAAACCATGTTTTATTAAACCTGACATTGTGTGTGTGTGTGTGTGTGTGTGTGTGTGTGTGTGTGTGTGTGTGCGTGCGTGTATTGGGCTGGGGATGATGTTAGAAAGTTATCTGATCCATCATCTTTTCAGGTTTTTTTTCCTGGCTTTTTCAAGACAGAGCTTCTCTGTGTAATAGTGTCCTGGCTGTCCTGGACTCACTTTGTAGACTAGGTTGGCCACACACTCACAGAGAGCCACCTGCCTCTGCCTTCCACATACTGGGATTAAAGGTTCATGCAACCATGCCCTGCCCCCTGATCCATCATGTTTTTGCTAAGTTAACTCATCCCACTGCCAGTGGAAACAAGGCATTTGAAAGAAGAAAATGGCAAGCCCAGGGAAGTACCAGCATCACTAGTTTATCTCAGTGAATGATGTAAAATGAGTGAGCGGGTCTAGACTTTTGACTGCCAGACCCTCTCTGACAGTCATGGTGGCAAATTTTACCTTCACTTTAGAACTTTCTGTCACAGGTCTTCGTTGACCTGAAAGCAGGCCACATTTGCCTTACTGGCATTATCATAAGCTGCCAAGAAGACAAAAGTACCCACAACATGCAATGTTGAAATAGTGGGAAAACAAGGTCTAGTTGTTATCTCAACAAGAGGAGAGTCTCTGTGGTTTTTGGCAGTAAATCAAACTTGCTCAAGCTAAGCTAGCAATGGACCTCTATTCTACATACAAGGAAAGGACAAAGGAAGGTCAAAAATAATAGGGAAATTTGAGCACACATCTTTATTTTTGTTTATGTTTATTTTTTTCAATTTCAAATACTCACATATTGCAAAAGTACGAAAGACTTCAAGGGGGCCTATGCCAGCCTTCAACTATCCGGTGTCCTTCCCTAGAGAAGTGGTTCTCAACCAGTGGGTCAAATGACTCTTTTACGGGGGTCATCTAAGCCATCTGAAAACACAGATGTTTACATTATGATTCGTAACAGTAGCAAAATTACAGTTATAAAGTAGCAACTAAAATAATGTTATGGTTGGGGGGGTCACCACGACATGAGGAACTGTGTTAAAGGGTTGCAGCATTAGGAAGGTTGAGAGCCACTTCCCTGGAGGCTGAGAACCACCTCCCTGGAGGCTGAGAACCACTGCCCTGGAGGCTGAGAACCACCTCCCTGGAGGCTGAGAACCACTGCCCTGGAGGCTGAGAACCACTGCCCTACAGGCTGAGGACCACTGCCCTACAGGCTGAGAACCACTGCCCTGGAGGCTGAGAACCATTGCCCTAGAGGCTGAGAACCATTGCCCTAGAGGCTGAGAACCACTGCCCTAGAGGCTGAGAACCACTGTCCTAGAGGCTGAGAACCACTGCCCTGGAGGCTGAGAACCACTGTCCTAGAGGCTGAGAACCACTGCCCTGGAGGCTGAGAACCACTGTCCTAGAGGCTGAGAACCACTGCCCTGGAGGCTGAGAACCACTGCCCTGGAGGCTGAGAACCACTGCCCTGGAGGCTGAGAACCACTGCCCTGGAGGCTGAGAACCACTGCCCTGGAGGCTGAGAACCACTGTCCTAGAGGCAAGCCAAGTACAGTTTCTTTTTACCCTTCCAGGGTGTGTGTATTTCCCTTGCCTTTGCTTACAGACAGTCTAATTGTGTGCTTTGAGCTTGAAATATTTTATTTCCTAGAAAGTGGCAAGAACAATAATCTGTAATTTCATGTTCACACTAGCTCATTGTAATCTTTGTTCAGTTTTGCATATACTATATGACAATTTTGTAAATAAAATTTATTAGAAAAAATATCAGGGAGAGGGGTCTGGGGAGATGGTTCAGTTGGAAAAGCACTTGCCATGCAAGCCTGAGGACACTAGCACCCCGTTAAAACTGACCTCATCTATAACCCCAGCTGTGGCAGGAGTGGCAAGAAATATATTTGGAGAGAGAAGTGGCCAGCCACTATGTCTAATCTGTGGGTTCCAGATTCAGTGAGAAAACCAGTTTTAAAATCATGTGGAGAGCAATAAAGGACAATGCCCAGTGTTGACCTCTAGCCTCCACATCTGCTCACACAAGTGAATACATATGCACACACCCATGTACATGCCCACACAAACACATACATGTGCACACACACACAGTAAAAAAATCAGTGGTATACATTAAGTCCCGTTGCTCAGAAAGAAGCATGATAAATATAAAATTTATATTTATATATAAAAATGAACATAAACATAGACAAATGCTTTCTGATGTTTGGATAGAAGTTGGAACCTTTTCCCTCTGGAGAATATATTCCTATTAGTTACTATCTTAAAAAATATTGAATGGAAAAAAATGGTTCTTTGTAATCTAGCAAGGGATTGTTAGTTTGAAGAAGATCATGTTCCTGTTCTCTAAACCCAAATCCCAATTTACAATCGTGTTGACTCGCCTAGGTTGGCAGTTAGTTTGTTGTTTCAGGTCCCCATGCCAGAGACTAAATCAAGTACTTGTTCTATGTGACATGTACCACACTATGTCAATGTCCCACCATGCTCGTCCCTCAGAGTCCAAACTAAATGACACCAGTCTATGACCAAGGAATGTGGAGGAGGGAGTCAGATGGGCAGGTCTATTTGGTCCTACTGCTGAGGACAATGCAGGGAAGGCCCTATAGGGCCCAGAGGACTGAGCTTCCTGTCTCTGCCAACAAGTGAAACTGTCATTCCCTGACAGCGATGGGTACATATGAGAAGGGCTCATCGGCCCTGTGGAAGCATAGTGTAGATCAAATTATCTCTGAAAGGAGAAAAACAGGCGGGAAATACAAGTGTACCACACTAATGAAGACACACTTAAACATAGGACAGTGGAAGTTTGTAATTGAAAAGGATGGGCATGGCCCAGTTGATTTTCTATGAATTCTAACCTATATTGTTATGTTAGGTAAGTGAAGGGCTTTTATGTCTCTTTTGAGAGGGTTGTGGCTTTTAATGACTGCATCCACACCACAATAAACCAGTTATGTCCCATATGAAGGATACTAAGAGCTTTAGTACCTGTTCTGGAAATCTCCAAGCACTCTACTTCCTGCTGTGTGTTGAAGTCTGGATGTCTCTGGGGTCTGTTAGAACCCCTCTATACTAGGTTGTAGCTCTGTGTTTGGCTCCTGGCTGTCTTTCTACAAGAAGTATGACAGGGCATTGTGGCCACACAAGAGAGCCAGTGGACTGCTTGCTTGGGGTGCAATTTCAGTCCCTCTGCTTGGCTGCATGCCTGAAATAACTCTTAGCTCTTCCTGGTCCCCTCTCCACCTTTCTCCTTAGCCCAGCTGCTCAGACCACTACTCAACAAGAATTCAGAGTTTGAAGCATAACACAATCTTTCTGTTGTTGTGGGACAAAAGACAAAACTGCTATTATGAGAGCTTGCTCAAATATAGCATTAAAGAATGAGCAGAAATATTTTTTAATCTAGTAATGATTAAAACATATTCAACTTTCCCAGTTAAATGGGTAACACACAGAAGCAGATACATAATTAAGCTTCTCAAAGCTGTTTGCAAAAATTTTGCCTAGAGAATCAATAGAGGAACTGTATGTGAGTGTTTGGTAGTGAACTTTCGTTTCACAGGAGGATCTGAAGTTTATGGTCATCCTTGGCTACATAGGCAGACAGTTCACAGTCATCCTGAGATACTCAACATGTTGTCTCAGTAAGAGAGAGAGAGAGACCCACACAGAGATAGAGAGAGGCAGACAGGGAGACTAAAAAAGAGGAAGACAGAGAGAAAGGAGGAAGGGAGATCTCAGTGACTCAGTGGAGTCTTTCCTTACTTTTTCTAAAGTTTTATTTCATTTAAAAAATTGTATTATTATATATTTTATGAGTTTGGGTATTTTACCTGCACATATGTCTGTGCCCTGCATACATGCCTGGTGCTTGTAGAGGCTGGAAGAAGGCACCAGACCCCCTTGGGACTGGAGATAATTGGGAACCACCACATAGGTGCTGGGAATCGAACCTGGGCCATCTGAAACAGCAGCCAGTGCTCTTAATTGTTGAGCCATATTTCCATCACTAAAACTTTATTAATAAGAGAAATTCCTATGTTTGTTGGAAACTGCAGTCGTGGACTGGAAAGTTAACTCAGTAGGCAAAAACAAAAACAAACAAACAAAAAAACAGCCCACTTGTCATGCAAGTGAGGACTTGAGTTTGGATCCACAAAGCTGTACACAGTAGCAGACATCTGAAATCCCAGTACACCTGGAGGCTCAAGGGACAGCTGTCCTGACGTATGCAGTGTGGAACAAGTCAAGACCCTGTCTCAACCAAGGTGGAAGGTGAGGATGGACACCGGAAGTTGTCCTCTGACCTCTACACATGCGTGTGGCAAGCATGTGCCTGGACATGCGCATACACATGCACACACACACACACACACACACACGCCACATGTATACACACAAGCTTAAAATAAATACATAAACAGAAAATAATAATTAAAGAAAACCACAGTTATAAGATATTAAAGTTACAATTTTAACATTACACAAACTGAGTGCATCAGTGCTCACATCCATCCTGACTCTCTCAAACACCGACAGTAAGCCACAGGCTTCCCTTCCTTTGCTGTCTCCCCAGGAGGGACATTTCAGTCTTGCCATCCTGGAAGACACATAGCTTGCTGTTGCATTGGATTCAGAATTAGTTGAAGAGGAAAGTGACACACGCTGTTCTAGTGGGGGAAAACTTTCTCTCCTGGACAGGAAGTTCCCACTTCCTTACCTGTGTCTGTTCAGGAAGCCTCTCAGAAATGAAGGAATCTTCTATCCCAGAATGGCAGGGTTTTGACAGAGACCATTCTCCAGTTATGTTTATAAATATCCTCTAAGCTCCACTCATGGTGACTGTGGTTCTAATCTATAGTCCAGTCAGAACCTGCTGGGCCAATGAAGAGATAAACAAACAATTTTCCCAATTCAGTGCACATATTGGCATGCTCAGAACTGAAAGTCAGAGATGTGATAGGCAGATTTGCTGTAAAATCCAGGAGCATCCCATTCAGCTTGGGAAGACAGTCGATCCTGTACTTAATACTTCACCTCTTAGAACTGAAATGCATATACAACCTTTTTGATTGCTTTTATTTGTGAAAAGTAAGCAATGAAATTCCACCGGCCATGATTTTGAAAATGAGCACAAAACATCCCGAATGAAAAGCTTGTGAGCTTGTGGCAGACTTACTTGGATGTAATTCGATGTAGACATGTGTGTCAGGACAAGAGCCATAAATCCCAAATTCCAAAGAGTAACACTGGACAAGAAACAAGGAAACTTTAAATGTTCAGTTAAAGGTAAGAATAGTAACCTAGGCGCTAGGACAGACATCTATAACCCACTGGGTCAGGAATATTGCTAGGTTGAGAATTGCCTAGACTACGTCATGAGTTCAAGTGCAGCACTGGTAAAATAATGAGATCCTATTGCAAAATGAAAACAATTGGGGATATACCTCAATGGTAGAGCAGTTGACGGGCGTAAATAAAGCCCTGAGCTCAATGCTCAGTACAAAAACAAAACAAAAAAATAAGAACAAAACCAAGCAAACAAAAAGAGCAGGGTCAGAAAGGAAATACATACTGGAAAAATAATTTTTTATTGATAAAGACTTTTAAATTAGCACTTTAGGCACAGACAAGGTTGATGACTTCCCTAAATTAATTTTAGGTCATTGAAGTCTATAAAATATATGAAATTCAGTTCCTAGTATTAAAAAAATCCCTTAGAAGCAGTAGTTAGAGGTGATAGGTTTCTTACAGTTATGAGAAGTTGTAAGGCAAGACAATGGTTGATAGGCACAGTTGGAGTTCAGAGAAGGGACAGATCCCTTCCAGACTGATTGACAGGGCAATATTTCATGGAGAATGTGACTCTTTAGTTGAATATACAAATTAGATGGTTAATGTTTGTCAAGACCCTACTGTCTGCAGTGCCTGCTACTGAACTCTGCATGGCTATCATGCAGATGTGTGCCACAATCCTGACCTAGAAGAGTGTATAAGAGGTCAAGAAAATGCCTCCTAAGCACATAGACGCACAAACAGCAATTGCCAACATACTTCAAGATGACATTAGAAATGATCATGACAGGAGGCAGTTCATGATTAGTTATGCTAATTAGTTATGCAGCAAGCAATTGCTTTAGACACTAGCAGAGGGCGTGCTTATTCTCTTGACCTATTTGCTTCGCTGAACAAAAAGCACAGACTGCTGGTGCCCCGCATCTGTGGCTGTCCTTTATCCATCCCTTTACTGCCTGACCTCATCTCTAAACTCTAGTATAGTTCAGGGTTGAGATTTGGTTTTCTTAGTCTGTAGCCATCTAGGGGTATGTAGTCTGGTTCTGTGGCTATAAATCCCAGCTGTGTTCTTATGGTTGGCGAACCTCAGCCCTGATGTTGGCCTGAAGTCCTGTTCTGTTTATTCAACTTCTTGCTCAAATCACTGCTTGGTGACTACAAGGCATCTCAAATTCTACATGCTCAGAACTAATTTCCTAGTTCCCTTGAACACTTCTCCCTTTTCCAGTTACATGAATCCCCTGAAATCCATGTGTTAGACACTTAATTTTCAACACAACAATGTTGAGAGAAATAATTTTTTTCAGGGGCTCCATTTTCCTGGTAGGATTAATGCTGTTATGGAAGGGAGTTTATTTTAAAAATAGTTTATACCTCTATTTCATGCATTTTCTTCTTCTCTTCCACTTCCTTGCATGGGATGACACAGGATTGTTATCCTCTCCAGCTTCAAGCCTCTTGGTCATGGATCCCCTGCACTCCAGAACTAAAAGACATATATCTCTGTGTTCTTTATTAATTGCCCAGTTTCCAGTGTTCACTTGTAGCAGCACACATTTGACTTGAAGTCTATTGAATCTCAGTAAATGGCAGCTTCATTCTTTCATTTGCTCAGGCACCCCGCCCCCAGCCCCAGAATATCAGTACAAGCACTTTAATGATTTGTTATTAGTCAGAAGAATCTGAAGTAGACTTCTTCATTCAGGACTCTTCAAGTTCGACTAATCTCTGATCTGGTCTTCACGTCCTTGGTTTTGTCCTTTCTTCTTCACTGAGATTTCCCCAGAGCTCCCTCTTTTCTGTGCTGTGCTGGTCTGTCCAATTCTGAACTTCTCTCCCAGAGTGCTTCTGGCGGCCTTTGGGTAATTTGGCTGCTTAGCTACATGACTGGTTACAAGACTTGCTGTCTGGCTGTGATATTGACTCAACTCATAGGATGACTTAATTAGCCACTTCGAATCTAGTTTCTCCCCAAGAAATTTCACACATACAAATCAGTGGTTTTTGAGAAACCTGATGAAATAATGGCTAGTTTACCCCAAAAGGCTTTGTAATCTGGAAGCCAACTGTCTAAGTAAATGCCACAGTAATTGGAGAATCATCCAACCATGCGGTGCTTTCCAAGGCTTTATGCCAGCATCCTCTTTCTCACTCACTGTGATTTCTGTTCTGAAAGCATTCCCCTCCTCTGTCTCTTCCTCCTAAGAAGCAGTTCTTTCTGCTTAGAAAGTTCCCCCCACGGCTCTGCTTCTCAGATCTGTACTTTATGTGTCTCCTGTTCTGTTCCTCTCCCACTGTACTTAGCCAAAACATCATTGGAGTTTCTGGGTTGATAATGGAATGAGCTAGTGTGTGTGTACATCAAGGACTCACTATAAGTCAAGTCATGGAACTTCTTTAGGGGAGGGTATGAGACCAAAGATCTGTGAGACCAAGTCAGATGACACCACTGGAATTGTAATAGTAGTGGTTAGTATAAGTAAAAAAAAAAAAAGTCCAAATTTGACTCTGCTCAACTCTGCGTTTATTACCAAACTGCTCCAAATAGAAGTATAGAAGCTTTCCCAGCATCAGATTCCAGAAGCATTTGGTTGAAAATAATCACCACCTTTTTTTCAAAAGCAGCGTTATTTGCTTTCTTTTGTATTTTACAGATATTGTAGAACACATGTATGGGCAACATGTGTGTGTATTGGGGACTCTGAAGTGGCATGATTTTGATAATAAAATTAGAAGCCTAAAATAAAACTTGAGATCAGAGTTGTAATAAGTGAGTATTCAGAACTCAATATTGATGACTTGGTAAAACTTGCTTTTAAAAAGGTTGTTTGTTTATGTGTATGACAGTGTATATGCATGTGTGTGTGGCTATGTGCACTCCTATGACCATGCAGAGTCCTGAAGAGCGTACTTGGTGTCCGTCTCTATCACTCTCTGCCTGTTCCTTTGAGTCAGAGTCTTTTTCCTGAACCTGGGATCACATTTTGTTGTTATCGTTGTTGTTGTCCTTCAGCAAGGCTAGGAGCCAGAAAGCTCCAAAGAGCCTCCTGTCTCTTCCCTCATTGGAACTGGAGATCCAGGCATTTTGGGGACACTTAAGATTAGCATGTGTGGGATGGGATCTGAACTCCAGCACTCACTATTGTACAACAAGTGCTCTTAACTGCTGAGGAGTCTCTCCATCCCTCCCAGAACTCATTAGAATCCCTGCAAATATTAGTAATGTATTCAGGTGTTATACTTATGAACTCTATCATAAAGAAATAATCATGAAAATGAACAAGGCTTGATCCAAGATATCTACAATAGAAAAATGATAACTAGACAAAGCAGAACAAAATGTTTGCACATATCTTCCCACTGAGCAGTACAAATGAGGGAACTAATGGCAGGAAGTGATGTTTATGTAAAGCCTGAAGATTTTTAAAACTCTCATTGTACATATATACTTCCTTTGAACAGATACACACATGCAGCCACCCCACCTCACACAGAGTTCTGAAGAATATACCTAAAAATATCAAACAGCATTTACTGTTTGATGAATGATGAGTGATTTTCTTTTCTTTCTTTTTATCTATGTGTCCTTAATTTTCTGCAAGGCATATGAACCACTTCTATGCGACTAGCATTTTTTTTTTTCAGGAGTCTGTTTCTAGACTCTTTCCCAGTCTTCAGCTTAGTGTTAGTGGTGGAATGCTTACCTGCTCTTCTTCAAGACTTGTTTGATTTAAATCGAGTCAGTCATTTCAAGTGTTTGTTATTAAACAGAAAAGAATGAATAGTTACATTTGCCAAGTGTAAACTAAGGAGGAGGCTTGGTTCTATCAGTAAAGTTCCCACATAATACAAACAGCCAAACTAAGTACCATAGTTGCTTCATAACTACAGCAAAGTAATACATTATAAAATATCCACTTAATATGATATCTTGAAGTTTCCAGTTAGATTTTCATTTTTTGATCTGCTTTTGATCTGCCTATTTGCTACTCAGAGCCCAGTGAAATGATAAAAAGAATATTTATGGGCTTCCACAAAAGAATATTTTAATTGTAAAAATTCAACTTAATTTAAATGATAAATTTTTTATTGAATGATTGTGTGCACACAGAACTATAGTAGACACAGTGGGACATTAGAATAACTCAGAAAGGTAAATATGTTGAGAAAATTCAGTTTTGACAGCAAGACAAAAAAGTAATAATTATTCTCTGTAACATTTATAATATCTGTAATGAGATTCAGTCTAAATATAATACATATTATATTATATATACTTATAAGTATAATATGTATGTGTCTGTACATGAGCTTCAATTTAAACAGAAAGTAATACAATCAAGAGTTATGGACAAGCAACGAAACAACCAAGGGAGTTAGCACACACCTGTAAAATGAGGAAAATCACTGTAACTTATCAACCCGCCAAAAGATTGAGGTGCAGAGTACATGTCAATAATAAAAATATAAATCAATTAAAATTGGGCAAAGAATGGATGGATAACTACTTCTGAAGAAATTCAGTTAGCCAACAATTTTATAGAAAAAAAAGCCCAATATCACCATAGAGGACAGAAATGTAAGTAAAAATTACTACTTAACATCACCTCACCTCAATTAGAAGACTATTATCAAAAAGAAAATAAAAGTCAAGTAGGGGAAAAGGAGATGTCTCATACACTGTTGGTGGCAGTTTGAGTTAGGGCAGGCACCATATAGACCTACCATATGATCCATAACTTCTCTTCTGGGCATATATTCAAAGAAAATGATATCAGTAACATTTGCATGCCTACTTCTGTTACTGCACTTTGTACAATAGCTTAGATTTATAATCAACTTTGATGTCTGTAAATGGGCCAACAGTGTGTAAGTTAGCTGTCCTCATTGCTGTGGACAAATATGTGACTAGGAGCAACTTAAGAGAGTATATTCTGGCTTATGGATCAAGAAGGAATGCAGGCCATCATGTGTGGAAGGCATGCTGGCAGGTGTGTGAATCTGCAACAGTGAAGCAGAAAGTGTGCAGGAACTGGTGCCATGCTACAAAACCTCAAATCTTACCCCATAGTGATCCACTTCCTCTAGCAAGGCTCCTCCTCCTGAACAGTACCAGCAGCTGGGGTCCAAGTGTTCAAGCATATGAGCCTATGAGGGGCATTCACATTTAAACCACAGCAAGTAGGAAAAGGTGGTTTACACATACCCAGTGACTCCGTACAGTATTTAAAAAAAAAAAAAAAAGATTTGCAGGAAAGTGGATAGGATTGGGGACAAAATGCTGAGAGAAGTCAGATATAGAAAGACCAATTGCATGTTCTCTCTCATATGTAGACATTGCACGTAGAATAATGCTTACTGGAAGTTGGAGGGTTGGGAGCAATGTTCATAGAATGATAGATAATGGGTACCCATAAGCAATCAGAGCTAATACTCTCTAGTTTCAGCAGTGGGGAGGAAGGTGACTACACAGTAATCCATTACATATTTTACGAGTGACCAGAAGAGAGTAGCCTGAAGTTTCAAACACAAGTAATAAAGCAATGGCTGTGTTTTGCCCTGCTTTGATTGACATATTGCATGCATGTATTGCAGAATCATATTGTGCCAAAAAGTGTGAGGAAGTATAATCACTCTCTGTTAATCAGAATTTTTTTTTAGGTTTTAAAGACATGGAATTGTCAACTAGCCTAATTTAACCTGTAATGCTGTATGCATGTATTGAATTATTTCATCATTCCATAAGTTATACAATTAAAATAATTTTGAAAAACAGATAAAGGTATGAGAGAAAAAGGAGACTAATTCTCATAAATAAGCATAAAATCTTCCTTGGAAGACATAAGTTTTGGCTGAGAATTAAAATTGTATTAGTCCCATTTGATTATATGATAAAATAAAATCCAAACTAGGTTAAGTAAACACAGCTGGTAGGTTTATATGGGAAGGATATCTTGCTTTGGCAAGGATAGCTCCAGGGGCTAAAATGATGTTGTCAGATGCAGCTTTCCTTTCTACATAGCCTCTACCACATCAGTGTTTTATACAAAGATGACTGCAAAAACCAGACAGTTCCATATCCATTTATGATAGCAAAAAGCAATAAACAGTGGCTTATATAAGAGAACTTTGTTTCTCACAGTCAGCAAGTTAGTAAGTCCAGAATTCAATGTCTGCTCATGGAGCCCTTCTTAGACAGCTGTCTTGTAACTGTAACTCTACATGGCAATAAAATAAAATAAATACAAGAAGCCCCCTCCAAGTCTCTTTTATAAAGTTACTACTCCCATTCATGAGAGCAGAACCTCAATGGCTGAACAATCTCACAAGGGCCTTGTACCAGTTACTTCTTATTCCTATCATAAAATACCATGATGATGGATCTGGATAGGTACAGAGATGGGGAGGCTCTGGGATAAGTTGGGGAAATAAAAGAATATGATCAAGACATATTGTATAAAATTATCAAAATAAAAATAAAACATAAAGCACTCAGAGGCAGAGGCAGGCAGATGTCTGTGAGTTCGAGGCCAGCCTGGTCTACAAAGTGAGTCAGGACAGCCAGGGCTCTGTTACACAGATAAACCCTGTCTTGAAAAACAAAACAAAACCATAAAAAGAAAAATAAAGAACACACTTAAGCTATTATTTATCATGTTGAAATTTCAAAAGCAATCAAAAACCACAATAAAACATCATGACCAAAAGTGATTTACAAAGAAAGAATTGATTTTGGCTTATGGTTCCAGGAGGAGAGTCCATAACAGCAGGGGAGATGCCAGAGTAGGAAGCTAATATGTTATATCTTAGCTCCCACAAACAGAAGGCAGAGGGAGAACTGGAGATGAGGTGAGAATACAAGCGCTCAAAGCCTGCTGTCCCTGGAGATGTACTTCTTCCAGCAGAGCTCTGCCTCTTAAGAGTCCCATAGGCTCCTCCAACAGCACCACTGATTGGGGACCAAGTGTTCAAATACCTGAGCCTTTGGGGGACATTTCTCATTCAAACTACCACAGACCTCATCTCCTATAATGTGCCTATCATTTGAGAGTGGGGGAATTGTAAACATTCAGACTATAGCACATTCACCTAGTGAGACCGTGATTGACCAGTCAGCTAGGTACCATGTCTACCACAGCCAAAAGAGGGGGTTGATTGGAGAATTCCAGCAGAACCAGATAGAATTAAAGATCAAGGGTTCTTGCTACTCTTCTCAAATGAAAAGGAAATGCAGAGATGGGCAAAACACATAGACAAATATAATCCTTACCAGATTTCATTTACATGGATAGTATGTTCTGTGAGGACAAAGCATTTTGGAGTAAATGAAAGAGCTTGGACCATGATGTAAAAGCAGAAAAATCAAGGAATGGGTTGTCAGCTTCCTGTGGGGTACAAAGTAAATCTGTGTCAGTTATTGTAATCTTTGAATTAATGTAATTTCATAAATCTATTTTCCTTTACTGATAACTTTATATTCAGACATTTATACATATATATCACACACATATAGGTACAAGTTCAATATTTAAAATTTTTGATTTTTAATTAAAACAAAATATTATATATATTTATGGTTATATGAAACTGCAATTTAATTATCACTTGTATTTCTTAATAAGTATAAACTGTAGGATTAGGCCAGCAGAGCAGCTAGTGGCTTGGCAGAGCAGTGGGCCGCCTGACAGGATATAGGCTGATGGGCCTGGCCCGCCTTAAACAGCAGCCTGATTTATCCTAGGGAAAGAGCCCTGGGGACCAAGCGTGCCTACACCACCTGTAACCTGAACTGTGTTAAGTAATATAAGTTGTTATATGAGGCTGGTAGAATTACCAGTGGCTTGGCGGGAGATTTGCCGGAGTTTGATGGGACTCCAGGAGTCCGAGGGCCCTGGATTACTTGGACTGACGGTTTATAGTTTGCCGCAGTCCTTTCCCCAATAATTAAATACACCAAGACCTTTTAATGTTTCAATGCTTAACCCTTAGCTGGGCCGACTCTCAATTAGCTACTCTAAGTTAACCCAGATCACCTAACCCCAAGCCACCATGTGCCTGTGATTACTTTCCCATATTCTCGAATACATCTATCTGCTTCTGTGCCTCCCGGTGGAATGAACTAATCTTCTGTGTAAATTACAGGGTTTCTGTTTTAATTGCAGGAAGTCCTGCCTCCCCATACTCTTCCTGCCCAGCTAATTGGCCATCAATGACTTTTATTAACCAGTCAAGAGAATGCCTCAGAAGGGGCGATAATCATATCTCAGCATTGAAATCAGCCTATCAGACCTTCCCCAACAATTATAAACATGATATCTTTATATATGCTTACATTGTGTAATGATTACATTACCTGTAATATATCTTTGTGTGTGATAAGAACACTGAAAATATATGCTGTCAGTACTTTTTAGTTATATATCATAATATGTATGATACATAATGAATCTCTTGAACTTGTTCCAAGTAAAACTTTATGACTTTGACAAGCAACTCCCAAAGGCGAACCACCGCTAGACTCTGGGATAATTTTACTATTTTCTAAGTTTGACATTGCTACACTTTCTAAGTAAACCATGTGGCATTTGTGCTTTGACTAATTTATTTCAGTTAATATAATACCCAAGTTCATCCACATTGTCACAAGTGACAGATTTCATGTTTTTTAAGGATGAGTAGTATACCACTGGTCAAATACATGCCATAATTTCTTTATCCATTTATCCATCAGATAGACATGTAGATTGTTTGCATTTCTTAGGGTGAATGATACAGAGAACAAGGCATTGCAGCACTTTGTTTGCTGTTCTGTTTTCAGTTCCTTTGTATAAAATTTAGAGGTGAGGCCCTGGATCATATGACACCCCTACACAGTTCTCCATGGTGGATAAATTAATTTCCATTCCCACCAACAGTTTATGGGGTTTCCTTCTCTCCACATATTCACCAATACATCTGACCTTTATTCTTCAACAATAACTATCCTAACAGATTTGAGCTGATATGACATTGTAATTTTATTCTGCATTTTCTAATGATTTGTTATGTTGGACATTTTTACAAATGCCTTTTGGATATTAAGGGTTTTATTTCTTTTGGAAAAGTGTCTAGTCTTTTGTCCATTTTTAACTAAGGTCGTTCTAATTTTGAGCTTTCACTCTATTTTGAGTGAAATATTTTGATTTTTTGCAAAGTGATTAGTCAGTTTTCTTAGCACATTAATGAGGAGATTGTCCCCTTTCCGTTGTTTGTTGTTTATTGAAATCAATTGCCCATAAATATGAGGTCTATTTCTTGGATCCCTGCTTTGATGTTGGGATATGTGTTAGGTTTGTGTCGATACTTCACTGGTTTGTTTACTAAAATGTAATGATATATTTAAAAATCACTGAAATTTTTTCAGTGATTTTTAATCTGAAGGTGCCAGAGATAGATGGAAAGACAGGAAGTATTCCTGAGATAGAAAAATACTGTCCTTAAAATGTCCATGCAGCGCAAAGCAATTTTTTATCAAAACTCCAAAGATATTTTTCTAGAAGTAGAAAAAAAAAACAATGCTAAAATTTTTATGAAACTATAAAATAATACAGGTAGCCAAAGTACCCTTGAGCAAAACAGCAAAAAGTTATCACACTACCTGGTGTTAAATTCTAGTAATGATTTGAATGTGATGGGGATGTTATTTGAAGTGTATCCCATCATGAACACTTCTGCAAAACAACACATTAAATTGTCAGCATAAACACTGACCTTTAGTTACTACGTTTTGTAGCACTGAATTACTATTTATTGATTTGCTTTAGAATTGCATTTACTTAAACTTTTTTCAAAAGTAAATTTTAATCCATTTAAAGTAGAATTTGATTTTAAGCTCTTAGAACATTGCCGGTTTTGAGTAAATGATTAATAAATATATGTGGATGTTTCCATGAATTTATAACAGTAATCATAAAACCATCTATCACTTTTAAAAGCTGATTTGGACCAGATGTTTGTTTGTTCCTTGGCACAACCGTGCCTGGATGTGAATTCATTTTATGATTCACAGAATCCCCAAGGGCCCATGGTGATAGGATTGAAACCAGGCCAATTGATGTTTTAATCCTTTCTGTCCTTCAGGAAGAAATGGAATGAAAAACTAAGTTTCTGTTGTTCAGAATTTGTTGCACTGAGCTAAGATTATAGATAGAATGCAGTATTAGATTCTTGCTAATGGATTTGTAATCTAAATTAGATATACAGGATAGTGGCCTTGGGAAATAAAGGTAGAAGTAACAACTTGGTGAAAAGTCACCAGAAACTGAAGAAGTTTGGAGCTGGTGACGCACCTGTGAGTGGCGTTTGCTGAGCTTTATGTAGGATGAAGGTCATGGTGTATAATCTCCGTGCATAGCTTCACATGTGGCAGCTTGCTTTACTCTGTATGCCTTCAAGATGGCTCTTACTTCAGAGAGAAGATGGGGGGATATGAAAGAAAAAAATTAAAGCACTTCAAACTGACAAAGTCAAGATTGCAGAGCACAATAAAATAATATGGGCACAGGGTATGAATTACATCTAAACACTGTCTTACAAAGCAAGTAAATGAGGAAATTAAAGCATCACACCTCACAAAGATACATTCCAACAAAATAACAACTAGCACATTTTATTTCTTCCTGACCTAGTAGGCAAATAAATCTTTAAGGTGAGTAGTGTAATAGGTCAAGATGGTTTTTACCAGCTGATAATAAATTATTAAACAATGATTTCATACATGCTAACTAACAAAAGAGTCAACAGCTGTCATGTGCTTCCACACATTTTGTACAATATTAAATACACTCCATAACATAGAAAATAGAAGTCCCAAACATTCCTAGATTGAATGTTTAATGAAGGTATATTCTTGGAGACCCTGGGTTAAAGACCCTAAAAGCCAATATTGATTGCAACTGCAAGTAGTAATTAGAGAAGAAGTGCACATAATTTTTGCAACAGTTTTTTCAGTGCTAGGTACCGAATTCAGGGGTTAACACACACTGATATTGGCACTTTCCCACTGAACTACATCCCCAGTCCTAGTAAATTCAGAATATGCAAAAGTAATTGGAAAAGCTGGGTGTCATGGCTGTGTCTTTAATCCCAGAACTCTGGCGGCATAGGCAAGCAGATCTCTGTGAGTTCAAGTCCAGTGGGGTCTACATAGTGAGTTCCAGGACAGCCAGGGCTAGGTATGCAGAGAGACCCAGTCCCAAGATAAAACAAAACAAAACCAAGGAAAGTAGTAAGAAAAATGATCTCCAATTCTAGACTAAAAGAGGCAATTGTATGAATTTGGTGACAAGTGAGTCTTGGAGTTCTCTGGAGGACAGCAGTGATGACATAAGACTGAGGAATTTTCTAACGCTGATTGAAAGAAATGTGTAAAGTGTAGCTGTATAGCATAAAAAATAACTGCCATAGTCATTGTGTTTTGCAAAGGTGCAATGTGAATGTATTCTTCCAACTTCAGTGAGAGGATGTGCTTACCAAAATAACACATGTGTACAATATGGAGAACATACTGACTGAGCTCCAAAAGGAACAACAAGAAGACCAACTCACTGCTTTCTTCCTCCTCACTCTAAGAGACTTTGATGACAAAATATTTAACCTTCACCTGTAGATCCCATCAACACTCTTTCTGTCTTCCTCTCTCCATCCTTCTCCTCCTTCCTCTCTCTCTCTTTCTGTGGTAGTGTGCAGGTTTGAGGGGAAGTCAGAGGTAGAATGTGGGAGGTAGGTGTCTTCCTTGGTGGCTCTTCACCTTTTTTTTTTTTTTGAGACAACCTCTATAGTACAGCTGTTCTTATCCTGTGGGTGGCGATTCCTTTTGGGGGTTGAACAAACCTTTCACAGGGATCACCTAAGGGCATCAGAAAACACAGATATTTATAGTATGACTCATAACAGAGGCAAAATTACAGTTATGAAGTAGCAACAAAAATAATTTTATAATTAGGAGGTCACCAATACATGAGGAACTGTATTAAATGGTTGCAGCATTAGGAGGGTGGAGAACCACTGTTCTAGTACAATCTAGAGCTCATGGATCCTATCAAGCTACACTGGCGGGTCAGTGAGCCCCAGGGATACTCCTGTCTTTGCCACATTGGCGCTGGAATTACAAGCATATGTTATCACACCTTCTATTTAAGTGAACTGATGCAAACGCAGGTCTTCTTGCTTGCAGATCAGGCGTTTTACCCACTGAGTCATCACCTGGGGGTCCCAGGTCTTGCTCTTGCCTATGATCATTGTAACCTCCCTTAATTTATTGGTCCTCTGTCCTTAGCTGGATGTAAGCTGTCTCTCTTTTCCGATTTTGCTGACCTCTTTCAACAACTCTGCTCATTAGCTTTGCTGCTCCTCCAAGGCAAGCTTCCTGACCACCTGGCTACCCATCCACTGCCTCAAGCAGAATAAATCATGGATAGATGGCACCAATTCTTATTCTTTGTGGTATGATAGCATCTGTTTATCCTACACCAATGCAGTTGTATCCTGAACAAACATAATTTTATTATAAAAGATGAAATAGTTTTTTTAAATTAAGAACAAATCAGAGTGTATTTCTCACCACACTGAGATTATAGAACATGGCTGGCTATTCCTCTCTTTACCAATCACTCCCTACCATAGGGTCTCTCTTCTGTCACGTTTCTGAGGACATAGAAGGTACTCAGGAAATATTTGGTGAAAGATGAATAAATAAGATTTTATGAGAAACATATATAATGCATAAGAGTGATCACACTGATTTTTGAGTCTATGCCTGAAATTATAAGATATCCTTAATTAGTATATCAATTAATATATTATATAATTAGTATATTAACATGTCCTTAATTAGTATAATTTCAAAGAAAAAGAGCAAGAAGTCTCCCAGCACATTTATTTGCCACCACTTTTAGAACATCTATATTTAAAACAGCTTTGACATAGTTATTTGAAAAATTTATGGCCCAATTTCTTCTGTGAAAGCAGTAAAATGTTCAATTTTTAATTTTTGTGTAATGTGTATGTTATGACACATTTTCAGGTAGCCACAGAGGCAAGAAGAAGGTGTCAGGTCCCCTGGAGCTGGAGTTGCAGGAAGTTATGAGCAGTCTGATACGGGTGCTTGGATTTGAACTCAGGTCTTCTGAAAGAGCAGCAAGTGCTCTTAACCACTGAGCCATCTTCCCAGCCCAACAGTAAAATATTCTAAATTCAGTGGTACCCACCTGCATAGAGGGCAGTCAATAAAAATACCATTAGGTCTAAATCTTCCCGTTCCAGTTTCTAGTGAGAACTACAGTTATACATTCAAGTCAAGCGTTTTTGTTGTTGTTTAAGACAGAGCTATAATACACTATCACAATTTCCATAATAGAAACCTATACATTTATGCTATATACATTTACATTTAGAAGCCCTAGACAAGCATGTTCACAGAGTAGGGTGAGGGTGGTGGCACTGCAGCATGGGCAGCTGTTTAGCAGGAGGAAGTGTGGTACACCCTGTAGTCCCCTTCTCATCAGCTGGTGGTCAGTGTTTCTGCTTCCTCAGATTGACAGGCTGGACGTGGAGGGCTTGTTTAGCAACATTGAAGCCGTGCATCAGATATCAGCCAAGCTACTGTCCTTGTTGGAGGAGGCCACAACAGACGTGGAACCGGCCATGCAAGTAATAGGTATGTTTATTCTCTTCTTGAGTTCTACAATACAACAGGAAATAGTATTTTAATAACCCCCTGGCACTTTGGTTTTATGTTTCTGACTCACAAAGCTTCCCAGGAGATATATAAATGTTGAATCTATCTCCAGGCTCATTGTAATTACACAAACTCTACATTTATCTCCAAATGGGTTTATAGCCATTTGTTGAGGTCCCTCAGTAGCACTGAGCACATGCAGAATTTGCTTTTTAATTTTCACTCTTTCAGTCTCTCTGCTTTCCAGATGGTCTTTCATTTTGTTTTATGGCTAGTATTTCCTTGGTCCTTAAAGAATTAAATAGTTTAATAGCTATTCTTATTTCAGTCACAATGGATTTTTTTTAATGTTAAATCTATGAATTGACTGATTTTTAAATGAGAAGTACATGATTTCCAAAGAACTTAGACATTTATATTTTCAGTGTTTTCCACTTTACTCTTAAATAGCTCTGTATTGTGTGTGTGTGTGTAAAATATATATATATATATATATATATATATATTTACTCTAACAAGGTTTTTTAAAATGACCACAGAGAATATCATATGAAAAGTATTCTTCTTAAATTCTATTCTCTGCAAATAACTCCTTGAAGGAGGTTTAAGTATCTACACATATTGTTGTGCAGCCTAAGAATTCTTTTAAAAATGATCATAGGGAGGGGGCTGCTATCAAGATATAACTTGAATAAACAAATAATAAATTTTTTAAATTGTCACTTTGCAATTTTATATGTATTACATCTTATAAAAATATTAGAACTGAGGATCTATAGGGTAAGGATGAAGGATTGTTTATATACGCCTCCAAATCCATTGTCTCTCCTGCCAGTGACCATGTCTATTAATCTCTGGGGAACGTCTCTTTGAGGCACACTCACATTTTCTATCTTTATTGGATCTTCTTTTTCAGTGCACATTAGAGCCATAGAAAGAAACAAAATTAAAATTTTTCTCCTTTAGTATCCATGCAGGTCCAAAATTTGGACGCTATGCTGGTCTTAGGGAAAGATGAACCAAAGGACTCAGTCAGGCTTAAATTCCATCTTTCCTTGAGGTTCAACATCCACAATAAACTGTGCTAGTGTTTTATTTCTTCATAAGACTGTACACATTTTCACTTTAGTGGGGATTGCTAGCCATTTATCCACCTGTCCCATGTATAGCAATAAACAGCAGCATGCTTAAAGAGGAAGATGCTGTGTGGCACTGTTGGGCCAAGTGAGATGGAAAGATAATCTCTGACCTTCAAAAGCTCTCAGTAAAATAGTTTCGTGAAGCAGAGGTGAGTGTCTGATACAACATCAGATTGCTTTTACACTACTGCCAACCGTCAACGAGAACATTTTGGGTAGGGATCAAGGGAGGACTACAAAATGTTGTGCAGGTTTAAGGGCATTAGTAGTATTTTGACAAGTATGGTGCAAATTGGGCAAAAGATGTTCTTTGGGAATTTCTTCCCATTTAGAATGAACAGAGAATAGCAGGTGTGTTTAGAGAATGGCAAGTGATTAGGCTGGCAGGAAGGATCGTGAGTGGGGAATACATCTGGAGGTACAGAATGAGGATGCACGGTACTGGAAACAAAGTTGAAGTTCACAGTGGTCCAACCTCAAATGCCATCTCTTTCACAGTAAGCTGTGAGGAGCCTGGCCCTTAGCTGAGTTAAGCAGTATAGCACACAGTAGACCGACACGCACCCTGATTCCTTCCCTAGCGCCTTGGAATGCCAAGTAGAGGGCACTAGCTGATACCAGGAGGACCTGTCAGGCTAGAAATGACCCTCTGTTCTTTATTGTTCTGGTGGCCATGGGCGGTGTATTTGATGCTTCAAACTGGGTGCAGCGGCTAGATGTGCCACGGCCTATGCTGAATGCCACACACTACGGCCTGTGAGAGCATGAGGTTACCAGGGTGCCAGTCAGTGGAGTTGGTGGGACGATGTGCAGAGATTTGCAGATTAGACATTAGTGAAGCACATGTGGGCAGAAGAGGCAGGCAGCTTTGCTTGGGAGTTTCTGCATGTTCCCATAGCAGTAGCCAGGCCACTTGTTGTATGTTGGTATATCCACCACTTCTGTTAGAATTTGGTTATGTTTGTTCTATTTTGGGATAAATCCTTCAGAAGTAAAGGTTTAATGTTTTCAAATATTGTAAGTATTGGTTTTCTGTTTACCAAAAAAGCTGATGGTGAAGATATGAAAATCAGAATACTTACCCCACATATCATAGGGAGCTTACTGTTGCCATCACTGATCACAAAACCAACCTAGAGACAGGAATCTGCTGAAGAAGCAGCAACATTCATGTCAGAAAACATTAGTCATTGTTTGAAAAAGATTGCTCAAAACAGATGTTTGGACCCGGACACACATAGTTGCTTCAAGTGTGTTTATGAACCACGCCAAACAGCAAGATTGTTCACGTCCATCAGAAAAGAGTTGGCCTCCATTGATTCACTCAACCTTATTTTATAAAAGCAATGGCTATTGATGTGGTGACACCATTAGCAGAGGTTTTGCAGTTAAATGATGGGTGTATCTGTCAGCAGATAAAGTGAATGGAATACCAGTTCATTCTAATAACCATTTCATATTTAAATCAAAATTGCAGAACCAGAAACTAATTTAGGGGAAATTTATGATTCAAAAATTGATTGTCTGATCTCATTGTAAATGTTACTGTCACCAAGACTTTAAAATTCAATATTATAGGGGATGAAGGGATAGTTTAGTGGTTAAGAGCACATATTGCTCTTGCAGATGACTTGAGTTCCACCACTCCTGTTTGGTGGGTCATAACCACCTGTAAGTTGAACTTCAGGGTTCCCAACACACTCTTCTGGCCTCTGTGGATACCTACACTCATACACACACACACACACACACACACACACACACACACACACACACACA
>CAJQZJ010004763.1:4307968-4323731 GCA_907164525.1 Lophiomys imhausi
CCCCTGGATCAAAGTTTTTCTCTGTTTAGAGTTTGTTTTGTATCAGGACCACATGGATTTTAACAAGCCTTGGCCTGCATTGAGCAAGCTTGGCCCACCTAACCTAGCTCTTAATTCTATTACCCAAATATGACCCCATATATACATATGCCCCCTGGACTGCTATTATCCACACTATGCCAATGTTCCTGGTCATGTGGAATGAGGTTCTTTTTTCTAACCCATGGTGTGTGTCTCCTTCTTCCTGCTGCTGGCTGGAATGCTTAAATCCTCTGTCTAAAGCACAGGCTTCCTGTTCTAATATCAGGAAGTCCCACCTTTCTCTGTCTTTGCCCAATCTCAGGCCTCAGCATTTATTTAACCAATCAGAGACAATGTAACAGACAGCAAACAGGACCAATTAGCATGTAGAATGCATAACACTACCCCATCAGTTATCTTGTGCATGGCAGTCAACACCTTCTCTGTTGTGCTCACTAATCAGGATTTAGAACTGCAAAGTGCCCCACGGTGACTGTGGAGTGGTTTGTGAAGAAGTATGGAATGGTGTTGCCATGTCTTCAGAAGCATGGGAGGGTTTTAATTAAGCTGTTTGGCAAACAGAAATTAACTTCATAGTTTTATGTAATTATGGAAAATAGATTACAAACAAGAACACTGGAATTTGTTCTTACCAGAGCTTAAAAATTAAATGAGAGCTCATGGTGTATAAAATATTTTTGAGATTATGAAATTGAACTTTCATACATTGGCTTGTGGAAAGAAGCTTTTGATGGAGCACTTCTAATTCATTTCATTTCATGTTTTGATATGGTGTTTCACTCTACAGTCCAGGCTGCCCTGACCATCATTATGATCCCCCTGCCTAATCACCTGAGTGTTGGGATCCCAGTCAGGAACCACCATGCTTGGCTCCATGCTCTTCTTTAACATGATAAAATTATATTATGTACTAGATTTTTAAAAGTCACATTTTGAAAAATATTAAAAATCATAAATAGCAATAAATTGATGTTTTTCTACTTATAGAAGGAAAGAAAATAATCTAAACAAAGGCAAAAGACAGAAAACCTGAAAGTATTTCAGCTCAAATAAATACACCTTTTAATACTGACATGCATAATTAGAATTTTAACATCTTCCATTTATCTGAATCTTCTGAGTTTGCCAGTCGTATTTAGAGATTACATCCCAACTTAAAATACGGTTCACAAATGGGACTAGTTTGGTCTGAGATGGCTCTGTAGGTGAGAGCACTTGCTGCTCAAGTGCTAAAGTGAGGAACAGAGTTGGGAACCTCAGTTCCTGTGTAAAAACCCAGGCATGGCAGTGCACACTAGTGCTGTGTGCTGAACAGCAGAGACGGGGCATTGCTGAGGCTTGCCGGCTGCCAGTCTAGCTGAAAAGCAGGCAGTACCAGGTTCAGTGAAAGGCTCTCTATCTCAAAGGAATAAGGCAGAGAGCAAGAGAAGACACACAGTGTCCTCCTTGTCTGACCTCCACATGCGCATGATACATCTACATACACATATGTAAGCATTCGTGCCCCACACGCCAGTGTGTGCGCGCACACACACACACACACACACACACAAATAAATAAATAAATTAATAAATAAATAAATAAATAAATAAACACACACAAATATAAAGATAGTATTGAATTATAGCTAATATAACAAAATGAATAGCAACAAATATATTAATATAAATGGGAACCAAAACAACTCTCCAGAGCTCAAGGACACCACAAGAAAACCTACAGAATCAACTACCCTGACTTCATAGGGCCTACAGAGACTGAACCACCAAACAGATCATGCATGGGGCACACCTTGGCCCTCTGCACATATGTAACACTTGTGTAGGTTGGTCTTCATGTGAGTCCTAACAACAGGATCAAGGGCTGTCTCTGACTCTGTTGCCTGCCTTTGGATCCCTTTTCTCTAACTGGGCTACTTTTTCTAGTCCTACTGCAACTTGATATGCCAACCAGGAGGGGAGTGGTATCCATGGGAGGCCTCCCATTTTCTGAGGAGAGAGGGAGAACAGGAGATGGGGGGGGGGGGAAAGGAGAGGGGGGGGGAGTAGGGGAGAGGGGGGAGGGGAAGCTAACCTCGATCAAGATGTTACCTTAATTAATTAATTAATTAATTAATTAAAAAACAGCTCTCCATATATTCGGGGTGAATATATTACAACAAATAAATAATAAAGTTAGAGAACACAGATTTCAAGGTCTCAAAGTTTCTCCACAAGTAATTTCAGACATCAAAAGGAAACATGATAACCTTATAGTAAGAAACCTACTTTAACAGATCAAGGTCAAGAACAGCAGAAAATATCAGCCTCACATCACAAACCTTGTCTATTGTGACCCAATACATCATCATATATATTTGGTATTTTGCCTCCAAATATATAGACTCATCCAATCAGAAGAAAGCATATCAAAAAAAAAGCAAGGGACACTTGATTATAGAAACTGATCAGCTTCCTTTTACTGACAGTAATAGTACAGTTATTTGCTACATTAACATAGGAAATCTTGATGGTGTGCAGGCTGTTTGAAAATTGTATTGTCTGTGTATTTTCCTTTATTAGTATGAAATCAGCTCAAGTTGTAAAGTAAAAAACAACTTAGAGTTTGCAGAGAACATTCTATTAAAAATGCTCATACTTTCAAATGTACTAATGAATTATAACTGGAAAGATTACAAAAATAGTTAAGAAAATTAAAACAATGAAGGCTATAATTTTAAAAGTTTCGGCTGGAGCTTTGCTTTCATAGCTTCACCATTGTTTGCTGATGTTTGAGGATGTTTTGCATAACAATAGTTAACTCATACAGAATCACAGAGGAAAAAATATTTCAACTCAAATGCTGAGGAAAATTGGATTAGTAATGTAGCTTTTGGATTTGCACTTGACTGAGTTAGAAGGGCTGACATTACATGCAAAAGATAGTCTTGATGAGAAAAGAGGACAGGTCCCATGTTGGGACAGTATGGGAAATTATTCTTTAGTATTCCAGGGTGCCTTAGACGCAGTGCTAGTAGGCCTCCATGATCCTCCATCATGGTACACATATCAGGGCTGACTTCAAGGGCAGTTCCTCTCCCTAAATCTTTAACCACTTAGGTTGCATAAGGTAAATTGATTGGGTGAGGTGTTTCAAAATCATGTTACCACAACATGAAAAGCACAGGGTCTTGCCCTGTGTCTTCAGGCAGCAAGATAAGAGTCTGTGACTGACTCACAGTTGCAGTGTCAGATCTACTAGATGCCTCGATAAATGAGGAGAAATGTACTCAACAAACCTTGGTGTTTGGATGCAATCCAAGTTTATATACAGATGCATATGCTCACAGGTATGAGAGCTTTGAGGGAACTGTCTGGATTCTGGTGCCAAACTAGAAAGCGATGTTAAAATCTATACTGAATCTAGATGGAAAAGGTGTTTTAAAAATCTCTACAGAGGAATATATGAGTGTTGGTTCATGTTTGTATTTGAATAGAACACATTCTATGACAATTTGTGGAAATAGTAAGCAAGGACAAATTAAAGATGGTACAGAATTTAAGGGATAATAATATATCCTTTAGTATCAGATTGAACTGGATTCTGTCTCTTCCTATAGCTACATCTTAGGCAAGTTATGAAACCCCATTGAAGTGCAGCTTCATATCTGGAAATTCAAGGCAGTAATATTTACCTCATATGAGTTTTATGAGATTTAATAAAATCAAGTGTGAGGAATACCCAGTGCTTGTTCTTAATACACACAATGCAACTGAATTGCTATTACCCATCCATGCTAATTGTACACATCTATTTATAAAGTTGATTTCTTTCATATAACAATTGAATATAATGCAAATTCTTTTTGAAAGTTTTAATCATAGTTTACAAACAAATACGATTTGGATTATGTAGTATCTCTGCTCCTCCTGACATCTATGCATCTTTATAATTTGTAGCACAATGATACATTTTACGTTAGGAAGAGAGGTTTAGCCTATCATATGTCACATCTCTGTTTGGCAGAGTATGTGGTTAATTTCAGAAGCTGATTTCCCAAAGACTGCTCTCAATGAACCATGGCTTCCAGTTTTCACACTGCCAAGGAGCCTAGACCCACATTGACTCTGACTCCTACAAACAAGCAATGGAAGTCACACTGTGACAGTAACTGGGCTAAGCCCCAAGCACGTAGAATGATATCTGCTTTCGTAACGATGCCAATTCAGAAGTCCTCCCACCTTGATCGAAAGATGATGTGAGGAGACCACATGGAGGGAGGTAAAGAAATCATTTCAGCCATCCCAGTATTCCAGCAAAGCCACATGTCTACGTGACTGTCAAGGGGCCAGACTTGTGAATGGGCCATCTTGGACAACACTGTCCAGTGATATCCTCCAACAACTACATCCCCAGGGAACACAAAGTAAAAGATTCATGAGCTGAGCCCAGTGAACATATAAAGCAATAACTGAAAATCAAAATGACTGTTTTAATTAAATGTGCCTTGGAACAATGGTTTGTAACATAGCCTTAGAGAACCCAGCTAGCTATTGTGTTGTCTTAGCGATATGTTTGCATGATGTGATGCTTCAAAATAGTTTAAAGAAGACTGTCAAGAATATGCTACAGACTGCTTTATATGCTCTCCTCATACATATTGGATAGAGAAAAGGGCTGGAAGAAGCCTATGAAAGAGAAACTGTAATTTCTCATATGCTTTTTCCTGAGGGTGAGTTCATACTTAAGAGGAAAGTAATTTAGAGTTTCCAATATCTGAGGTTCATAGGTTAGCCACTGTTGTTCTACAGCAGTTCTGCATTCTCTTAAAGCTTTGTCTTTTGCAACTTGTAAGAATCTGTCTCTGGGCAGTAAGAGCCTCCTTCGTTAGATGAATTGTTGTTGAGAATTCATGCCATGGAGCCCTGCAGGAAATGCTTCAATGTGGCTCATCAGAATGAGTTTTCCAAGAGAAAGAGGGAGAGGGAGGTGGAGGGTAGATGGGAAATGGGAGGGAGAGAGGATGGGGAAGAGGAATATACATACATATATATATATAATAGATAGATGATAGATAGATAGATAGATAGATGGGTGGATGGATGGATGGATGGATGGATGGATGGATGGATGGATGGACGGACGGATGGATATATAGATATATCTAAGCCAGCAGCTTACTGGAGTATACATAGTCAGTGTTGGGAGAGATCCAAATGAAGAGTTGAAAAAAATAATAGAATTTTTCTCACACATAAGCAGTGACAGGAAAGCCATCATTTCAGAGAAACAATGCAAATATGAGGTTTTCATGGTCAAGGATTCAAAAGCCTACACAAAAAAAGCAAGACTTGTGAGGGAGAGGTTGCTAGGCAGAAGTTTTGGGGTTGGGACCACAGTCTCCTGAGTGAGGTAAGGATAGGTTTCGGGAAATGGTAGGATTTATTTCTTGCAGTAATAATAAAACAAAGTTGGACAGTAAAACAAAGGTCCTAGGATTCTAGTTTCAGAGAAGAGTGGGTTCTAGGATGTTGAGCTTACTTACAGCTAGCTGGAAGGTTGAAGGCAGATTTGAGCAAACTTGCAAATCAGACACTGCACAGGATGTACAGGGAAACACGTCTGAAATCCCGCCAGCATGAGCATCTGCACATTCCTGAGCACATCCATCCTCCAGAAAACTAAAAGCTGATGAACACAGTGGGGGTGAATCCTGAAGGTGCACAAAGGTCAGGAAATAGCCCAGCCTTTGGAGGAGACAGATTGTGGTTTTAACTGTGGCCGCATCACTACTGTCCAAGCTGTGGGAAGTCCACTCAGATTGATGATGATTGAATTTGCCAGTTCTGGGTAGAAAACCAAACAACAGACCTAGCTAAAATGGACTCATAACTCTTGTTATGGAAACAAGAGTTTCCCATTCCTGCAATTCAGAATCTGTGTAGCTCTTTACAGCTTTTCCCTACAAACTCCAATGCTTGTAGCTTTGAAACTGTGGCCCCATGATAACTGTTCCAATTTCAGGCACCACTTCCAGTAAGAAGTAGAAAAACTACTTCCTTGTGAAGCCCTTTTCATTTTTCGGGGAGTATTTTACACATGGTTTTATTTCACAACACACATTCAAACATGTTCATGAAGGTGTACTTTGCCACTCATACATAGCTACCAGAAATTTGAGAACTACCAGACATATACTTTTAGCCAGATGTAGAGCTCAGAAGAACAGGCTCACAACTAGCAAAGGATGCTACATCCATTTGTTCATTTTTTGGTTCTTTCTTTCTTTCTACATTTATTTATTCATTTCATAATCTGATCATCTGATCGTGGCCCTCTCCCTTGTCTTCTCCCATTCCCATCCTCCCACCCTCTTTTCCCTTCCCCTCCCTCCCATTCTCCTCAGAAAAGGGGAGTCGCCCCTCACTCTACCAATCCTCTCCAGCTCATCAAGTCAGATCAGGCCTAAGAGCAACTTCTTTCCTTCAGGGCAAACATTGCAACTCCACGAGGGGAAAGTGATCCGCCAATTGGCAACAGAGTCCATGCCAAAAGGCAGTCCCCTCTCCATTTGTTAGGACATTCATGTGAAGACTGAGCTGCCAATCAGCTGCATATGGGGGGGGGGGCTAGGTCCAGTCAGCCCAATGTTTGACTGTGGGTCTCAGCATCTGTTTGATCTACTGCTGGTGGAGCCCCTCATAGGACCGTTATGCTAGGGTCCTGTCTGCAAGCATGTCAGAGTAGCATTAGTAGTATCAGGGGTTGTCTCTCTCCCATGGGGTGGGTCTACAGTTGTGCTAGTCATTGATTGGCCCTTCCCTCTGTCACTGTTCCATCTTTATGTCTGTACATCTTGTAGGCTGGGTGACTTATAGGTTGAAGGTTTTGTGAGTGAGTTGGCAGGATTTCTCTGTATAACAGCCCTGGCTGTCCTGGAACTCTCCTTGTAGACCAGGCTGGCCTCAAATTCACAGAGATCCACCTGCCTCTGCCTCCCCAGTGCTGGAATTAAAGGCGTGTGCCACCACTCCCAGCCCATTTGCTCTATTTTAAATAGAGATGGCAAGATCTTCATAGCTGAAGGGCACAGGATCTAAGGCACAGACCTTACTCCCTCTGAATACAAGCTCCATTAGAAGACTTTGTGTCTACTGCATGACTGTTAGGTCCACAAGGGCTGACAGCGCTCTGTTCAACAAGTACTTACTCATGCATGAAATATGGAGATAAGACAGTTAAGTCGTTACTAAATCAGACTGTAGTTTTGGTCAGTGTTATTCTTAGAGGCTGATAAGTATGATAGAATAGTAGCAGGTAACCTAAGAAAAGATATTTACTAAATTGAGATGTGGGAGAATTGTGGACCTTTCCTCTGTGTTATCAGCCTTGAGTAGGTGAAAGAGGTTACTGAGCTTTCACCCAATCAGAAGACTGCAAGCTTTCTCAGAGAAAATCCTAGTCTCAGTATGTCAGATTCGAGGATTCCTGTCCTGGAGTTAAAGAATGCAGAAGCAAGCATACTTCATGTCCAGACCATGAGTTACTACTGAAATCAATAGCTGGGTTCTTGGATGTCAGAGCAGGACTAATACCTAAGAAGCATGCATCCGTTGAGACAAAAATGGGTGAGAGTTTGAGTTGCCCACATTACACTACAAACTCTAGCTACAAGCAGAAAGGAACCCAGTTTCCTTCCATTCTATTTCCTGTCTGCCTCCACTCCCCATCAATGTACCCCAGTTTGTCCTACCCAGCTGCAAGCCTGTCTTCCATGGTTGGAAATTCTGAGAAGATGCCACCTCAATTACAGAAAGGCTCTTCAGTCTACGGCCATACCACCCTGAACGCGCCCGATCTCGTCAGAAAGGCTCTTCCTTGAGAGCCTAGCTCTACACATGACAGTTTTCCCTCGCTTTGGACCTGATGACATCACAGATAGGACACACCCCCTATCTCCTTTCTTCCTGTTTTCCTCCTCATGGTCCAGTTTCCGTCAATGGTCCCAATTCCACACCCATCTTTGACTCCTAAAATCACTCACCTGCAAATGAGGTTCCTTCACAACCACAGCTTCAGAATTATAAACCAAATGGATACATTTTTCTGAACATCTCTTACACTATTGCTTTTGAAAAGCTTCTACTGAAATATTTTTGAAATCAGAAGATAATTATCATAAGCCTCAGGGAATAACTTGAAGTCATAGCTCCAGGCGAGGAAAAAAAAAAAACACTGACGTGTTACTTTATTTTTTAAAATTCATGTTGTTTCCAGCCTGCTCTCTGAAAACAATTTTTTTTCTTTAAATGCCCTAATAAAACTGATGCTTAAGGGATACACCTATTTTAGTGGAGTGGAAGCACACCCCACTTGACACCTGTATTTGGGTTGAATTGTACCCTCAGCAGTCTCCAGCCAAGGTGAGACTAAAGGCAAAGGACTGTGGCTCCCTTTCGTAGCATTTATTCTTCCAACTTCCTCTCCTTTTCCTTCATCCCTTTCCAGTCTTAAAGAACAGAATAAACCTAGGGAAAAGCGCAGAAGCATATGAATGAATTGGCACTTGTCTGGCTAACCTGCCTTATTTAGTCCAAGCAGCTGGGCTCCTACCCAAGGGGGATAACCAGGCTCTAGGAAACACCATTAGTTCTTCTGCTTGTTACAGACAAGACTCTTGCTGTTGGGAATGACATGCCTAAGCTTTGTCACCCAGGAAAGTGACACCTAGAAGCCTACAGCATCACACCCAGACCACCAGTCTTCTTTTCAAACAGTGGCCACATCTATCCTTGCTTTGGGAGCCATCCTGGCCCTTTCTCTGTATTCTGAATATTCTGTTTTTAAAAACAAGGTTTATTTAAGACCAGAGAAAATTGTGAGAGATAACTCAGACCTTTAATTTTTTTCTAAAAATAATTTAGTGGTAATTCAATGATTAAAGAAAAATGCTTTTTACATATATGTAAAGATACTTTTACCAAAAATATATTGAGATATATACTTCATGACAGCTATTGCAATTCAGTTTTTGAAATATAGTCCAAGCATATCGGGGAGCTTCCCCTGTAGAAGATTCTATGTTACTCAGTAGTCAATTAATTGCTTGTAGCTCTTCTCATAGGGGTGAGGTCAGACCTTTAATTCCTAACTGAAGTTCTTACAAAATGTCACCTCAGCTGGTTTTTAGAACTGAACTTGTAATTTTTTTTTGGTTCTATACAAATCACCTCCTACTTTAAATTTTCATAAGTAACTGTCACATTTCACACACTTTAAAAATGAAGTGTGTGGATCAGTGTGTCTCCTCAAATATTTCCTTCAAAAGAGGAAAAGAAATAGAGTGTATTGGGTAAAGTTAAGTTTAACCAGGAAGGAAAGATAAAATACAAACAAAACATTTGTGGTTTAAGAAGATGTTATAATTTCTCGGTGACACAAAAGCCTGGGAGCCTACGTTCTCAAGTCGGTGGTGGCAGCTTTGCTTTGCCTTCAGGTTTTTGAATCATAGAAGAATAAGTTCATTTTTGTATACCAAAAGTATTTGGAGCAACCAAACTTTCTGTTGCTTTAGGGGAAAAAAAAAATGGAATGCAGCTAGGTGAGAGGAGGTTACAACAACACTGCAATGCCGTACTTGAATCTCTCTCATCCTAGGCCATTCAAAGATACTGCGTGGCTTAACCCGCCTTGTGACCTGGATTTTACTCACCTTTAGCTACCTAGGGGCTCAATATGCCCACACTGTGCTGCCCAGCTCTAGTATTGTTACTTTCACCTGGCCTAGTGAATGGAAACTGATTCCTCTCTCACCCTTGCTGGCTTATTTGAGGCATTTGAATGAAATATTGGTTCTTTGTGTCCACAATACAAACTATAGTGCTCAGTGCAAAACAGTCAATCAGTAAAATCATTGCAAAAGAAGGATGAGATAAAAAGAACAGGCACAGCTGATTCTTTTTTTGTGCCACGTTTTAAATACAAAGCCTAGAGCCTCCTTGAATATCATCGCCTTATTCTAAGTTTACATACTAACAGAGGAAATTTAGAATGATACAGACTCTGTATGACCCACCTTATGTGGAGGAACGGGCTTATAAAAGAAAAGAAGAGGTGAATCATAAAGAACATAAAAATACAAGAACCTGAATATATTTACATCGGGGACAGGCAACTGCCATACAGGAGTGATTACACCAGGACATAGACTGTGTTTGAAAAGTTGCTTCTAAAGGCACAACTAAAGAAATTTAAAACACAGTTGGTTTTTGGTTGTTTTATTGTTTTGTTTTGTTTTTCTCCTTTGAAGGATAGTTGCTTCGGGGGAAATGTCACTGCAAAAATAAAAATCTTCAGTTGTAGAATTTTTAAAAAGGAGATAGATGGTAGTTTTGTTTTATAGGATTCTGGAGTCTTTGTGTCAGGCAGCCAGAGTGAAATTACCTCTCCTGGTCTTGGTTCACGCCTTTCTCCACTCCTAATCATCCTTCCAGCACACACACATTAGACTAAGCAGTTGTCCTTCACCACTGAAGAAATGCAGCCAAGACTTACTTATGTTACCGTGGAAACAGAATCACTTTTGGCCGCAAGACACCTTGCTTCATCAGCACCATTATGAAACAGAATGGGCTGGGAGGGAAATCAAATATTCTGCCCACCAGTGTCATAGCTGGCCTCTGGGTGAATAAATGACTTTCAATTAGAGTACTTAAATATATTTTAACTTCAATAATTATTATTAGAGCCCCAACAGAATTTTACTGGGAGAATTAAAAAAAAAAAAGGTTTTGCTATTAAGGAGAGATTGAAAAATTCTGGGGCACTTCGGCTAAAGAACAGACAAGGGAATTTTCGAGTGATGCTTTACTTGCATGGAAAGCAAGTGTTATCTTTATTTTTTTTAATTTTCTGATTTGATCATATGCATTTTGTTTGTCAGGCTGTTCGTTGCTCCTCCTCCTCCTTCTTTTTTATCTCTACTCTTTGTCATGAACATGCATATTTGTAACTTCATCTTGTGTTAGGTTCAGATGCCAGGGAGCCTCCATCCAAACTTGCCACTGATGTTACTTCTAGGGCTTGGGTCTGTCCCAAACATTCCATTTGCTACCTGCTTGTATTACTTGGAGTCTCTCTTTATAACCAACCTTCAATTCACTTGCTTTCCTGTCTTATTTTCTGATGTTAACTGTTTCTTTCTCTGTGTAATTAAAGGGCAGATTTTCAAGATTTACGATAGGAGAAAGATCAACCCCGGTTAAATCCCAGAAACAGCAAGAATCCCTCACACCTTCAGCTATAAAGATGTGCAAGTCATTGTGTTAATTCCAGGTCACCCAAACCTTAACTTCTTCCCCCCCCCCCCCCCCCCCCCCCCCTCCCCCCCCCCCCAATCTAGCTAAAGCAGAGAAAAAAGTCCCATATAATGATGAGGAAACAAAAGTCTTTTATTGGTTATATACAAGCTATAAATGAGCGGGATACTTTAGAAATATCCCAAATAATATGAAGGAACATAGATGTAAAAAACTAAAACAAAGAAATCATTCCTGATATCACCAAATAAGCCCTGGTTTCTGACTCTGACTTTTGCAATCTTCCCACCTCAGCCAATGTTCAGCAGAGCTCTGGTGTGTGAAGACTGAAACTCAAGAGCACTCTCTGGCCTGTAAGTCTGGCTTTGTCACCTCCTGGCAGGACTTGAGAAAAATCATTTATTTGCTTCCAATTCAGATTTATTCACTCCCAATTCATATGGATAAATAGCCTCTTATCTCTTCATGCATGTAGCGAAAGAAACGGTTATATGTATAAAACATGTTTAACGTGCTCAACATCATCCTGTTTCTGCAGGAAGATTGACTTTCTCCTATACTCTATATGGCAGGTCTATGTCACCACCAATCAATCCAGCTACTGCAGCCAATTTAGCTTCCAAAGCATTACCGATCTCAAGATTATAATACTTTTTCAGAATAGATTTTGTCTCCTGTTTCCTGTGCATTGCCTTCAACATCCATGCTTTTGCTCAACGTTAAGTGCTGGGCTGAGCGGTTGAATCAGACTACCATCTGGTATCTACTGGGCCCACTATTTATATTTCTAGTGTCATCACTATATCAAAGAGGATTCACTAAATGTCTGGACACAAATGGCCCAAGATGTTTCATGAAGCTACTCTAACACTGCTTCACAATGTTATCCAATTGAACTTTAAGGAATAATAAACCATCTTTTCTTGATATTATATAGAGGGAAGTGTTCTATTTATCTAAATTCATTTTTTGACGTTTATTTTTAATGTTTGTTACATATATACAAGTGCCCACAAAGGTCAAAAGAAGGCACTGGATCACCTGACCTGGAGTTAGAAATAATTGTTAGCCAACTGATATGGGTGTTGGCAACCAAATTTGGTTCCTCTGGAAGAGCAGCAAGCACTCTTAACTATTGAACAACTTTTCCATCTACTCCCTTATTCTTTTTTATCTAAATTCTTCTGTTTACCTGCCATAGAATCCTAGGAAATGTTGGTAGTAGACTAAAATATCAATAAAACAACATACCTTATATCTAGTTTCATCTCCTATAGGTTTGATAAGTCACCAAAAACTTTTTTTTTTTCATTTTGAGCATTAACAATGTGTGCTCTCTACTCTGGGTTCTGCACACACTACCTTTCTTAATTGTAATGATATATCTATGAAATTGAATCTCTTATAGCCGGTAATTTAAAACAAGAACACAGTCAGAGAATTAAAATCATTTCCTTAAGTCTCAAAGCCCATCAGTAGCACAGCTTGATTTAAACAAGGGCAAACCAAGCTAATCTAGTCTGCTCTTAACTGTGATTCTGCACACCACCACGTTAGGCACTTCATCATTTGCTTTATAAGAGGAAGAAAAGAAGAAATGGGAGGGAGGGGGGAGGTATGGAGAGGAGGAGGAGAAAAGGGGGAGGAAGAAAAGGAAAGGGGGAACTATCCACTCAATGTGTAGCCCCTTTCCAAATGATCTGAGGATCAGGTGGGAGAGACCTTACATTTCACAATAGCACATGAAATGAAGTGTCACTTTGGTCTGATGAGGTCATTTTGTCTTTGTTTTGCCTTGCTCAGGAGAGGCATTCTTGCAGATTAAAGGACCACTGGAGGATGTTTATAAAATCTATTGCTATCACCATGATGAAGCGCACAGTGTGCTGGAGTCCTATAAAAAGGAAGAAGAGCTGGAGCAACATTTGAGCCGCTGTACCCAGTCCTTAAAGTAAGGCCTTTTCATGTGGCGGTTCCCATCCTGTCTGGTTGCTTAGCGGGAGCCCTTTGAAGGAAGGTCAGGCACAGCCGGCGTTTTACAGGGCTTGCTTGGCTGCTTTATGAAAAGCCAATGTGCTACAAACCCAGATTGACTTTTGTTCCTCCTTGATAGGATGACTAAAAATAACACAGGGGACAATGAGTCAAGGCCTGGTAGAGGTGGGGAAAATGAGATATTGTCAAACAACAATAATAAAATAAACCAGATATGAAGGTAGGCTGCTACTCATGAACTCTCAAGGACTGGTGGGTAGCAAGCAAGTTGATTACATTAGTGGAATTTCTGAATAGTCCTCCTTGTTGCCCCAATTCACTGTGGGGAGATTGCAAGGACGATTAAGGCTCTGCGGAAGTTAGCTTCAGGACAATTAGACACTGCCTTTCTCATCCATAATATGTAAGGAGGCCATAGTGGTGTTGTTACATGTGATACATTGTTTCTTTCCTAAATAAATATCTATTCACTATAAAAATCTGAATCTCTAAGTCTGAATAAGAGTTTTAAAACTCTTTTTATTCCCACCAACAATTAATAATCACAAATATTATCTTTTGTGGACAGGAGACCCTGAGATGAAATTGGAAGCACATTGCCTGTATTGCTTTCCAGCACTTGAAATTTAAAGCTAAACTCACTCGCCCTTTTCTCATCTTGTCAGGTTTTCCTGTGAACTTTCACTCTTAAGAACTGTCTGCTGTCAAATGGGCTATATGCTGTGTACTGGGCTGCATCGAATCAGGGATTAACCAGCTTCAGGGAGCTGAGATGGGCAAGTCAAGATACACCAGTCTGAAACTCCAGTACATCTTTGGGTGTTGTATTGTGTGGGAGGAGTCCTACTTTGATAGGAGAAGTTTGTAGCATTGCAGCAGCGTTGAGTTGCAGTGAGGAAACTCACCGAGGCTACACTGATAGAAGACTTCCATGCTTTAGAAATGAAAATGAATTTAATTTGGTTCCCATGGCAAAAAAAAAATCTATAAAATTTCAACTTTATTGCCCTCTACTGGCCAAAATTGCAGGTCTTTAATATTTTTCCATACCTTCGGAATAATAAAAAAAAAAGAACATTTATTGAAGTCTTGTGCTGTGATGTGTATACATCTGTGTGCCAAATAAATAATTTAAATAAAGAAACTAACTAACTTACTAACTAACTAACGAACTAAACTTTATACTCTCCAAGGAGCTCGGCATGCTCAGATAACCCATGTGTGTGCATGGAGCATCTCTAGCTAATTTTGACTACTTCAGTATAGGTCAATGTTGCCATATCAGCTTGAAGAAAAATTAAAGTGTGAAACTGTATTTGCCTAAATAAGTGCGTATACAAAGAAGTTCTCTACATGGACTGGTGCTTTTATCCTCTAATGATGTCCTGCGTACAAAAAGCCTTCTCATCTTAAATAAGATCTAATCCAATAGATGTATATCTTGAGTCACTTTCCGTCAGGTTCTAGAAATAGTAGGATAAAAGATCACATAGCACACAGAAAACTGGCTCCTTCGATTACATTCAATCTAACCGCAGGGCACAAGGGACCTGGACGGAAGCTAGGGGCCCACAGTCCTCCTGACTGTCTCTCAGAAGTGTTCAAGTGAGGGTAAGCATCGGTGTGCCATACAATAGCTAAGCTTCTGATTCCTAAAAGAAAAGCAGAGCCTGCTACAGTATTCTCTATGCAACACAGCTCAATATCATTTTCTTTAAAAGCAGTTAAAGATAGAGGTAGTTTTGGAATCTCAAATTTACTTTCAGACCTAATAACTTGTTTATTTTTTCAAGCTTCAAAATTACTGTCCCATGATGTGTCCAATTTTCTTTACTCAGAACCATTTTGACTTTTAGAAATAATTTCACCCGCCAAAAGGTGTGAAGGTGTAGAATACGCACAATCCAAATGAAACAATATTGGCAGAGCTATTTCTTAAGGGAATGAAAAATCAAAATAAAATAGTTTAAGTTAGACCTGTTCTCTCCAAAGTTGCCTTTCCAAGAAAATAAAGTTAATGGTGAATTGTGTGGGTCTGCCCGGAGGTTGAGTGTGATAGCATTATTGACATCGCTGTAATACTGACCTCAGCTAGATAGAGCTTTAAATTCTGAGAAACAGGTTTTCAAACAGGTTTATAGGCCAAAGAGAGTCACAAACAACCTCAGGGTTAGGTTTCCCTTGCCAAGTAATCAGTCAAAGCTATTACTGTCACCCTACCATTTCCTACTGGCTAAATAAAGGAGCGGCTGACATTTTTAATGAACATTGGCTGCAACCTCCATTTTTGACAGTGTAAGGGATATAGAAATGAGTTGGTTTGAAGCAAAATATCCACGTGAGAGGTAGCTTCATGCCTCAGAAGCTAAAGTGGATTTTTTTTTTAATAATTTATTTTTTATTTCTTCAAGTTACATCTCAATCACAA
>CAJQZJ010004763.1:4324131-4341710 GCA_907164525.1 Lophiomys imhausi
AATGATGTGACTAAGGGTGTGCACCATCACCACCCTGTTTCTTGTAATCTCAAACCGGATCCAAGATCACATCTAAAGTGGATTTTAAAAGCAACTTAGGTTACATTTTAACCAAAATTAAAATGTTTATTGAAGGCCTCATAAATATTTAAGAGTACTAGATAATTTTGAAAATATTTTAAAATAAATAAGCATGGTTCTTACCCCCCAGGAACATAAACTCTAGTCAGAGATAAAACCTGCTGGAAAGCTTACCCAGCAATACAGAGTATAATTACTAATACACCAGAAGGTATCTCAGTAGTTTGAATTCAAGATTAATCTCCAATAGAATTGTTCTATATGAGATTCAAGCTTAGGAACCATGGTTAGTGTTTGAAGCTCGTTTTCATTCAAAAGGGAAAATTATATCTGTATCCCAAAAATTAGTTTTAAAGTATTAGGGCAGTATTTCTTGGTATGTGGGTTCCTCAGTGCTAGATACACCAGAAATGTGTATTAACAATGAGTAACTTTTTTAAAGAGTGGGAAAGATGGTTTCATGATTAACAATACTGGCTGCTCTTATAGAGGACCTGGGTGTGCTTCCCAGCATCCACCTGGTGACTCACAACATTCTGTACTCCAGCCCCAGGGAATCTGATGCCCTCTTCGGACCTTCTTGGGGATCTAGAACCACAATCACATGGTACACATACACTAGGCAAAACACTCATACTCACAAAATAAATCTTTTTTAAAAAATGAAATTATCCAGGAATTCAGTGTGCATTTGCACCTATAACTTAGAAACTGGACATTGGGAAGCACTTTTTACTCAGCAAGGAGTGCTTAGCAGAGTAGCATAAATGATCCCTAGGATTGCCTGCAATGTTGTATTAATACACTCTGTAAGAGTGTAGAAGTTGTTTACTGAGGACCTCATTATTTTGCCTCTTTGGGGTTGCTTATGATTTCTGATTTAGGTGAAGAAGTGAAAGCTGGAGAGCTATTTAGCAAGAGTAGGTATAATTTGAACACCCTGTCTGTTGGCTCCTTAAGTCTGTCCAGTTAGAAATATTACTAAAGTCACACTTATATGTCAGTGTCTCTAACAGCTCTGTTTATTTTATAATAAAATAAGAACAAAGGGACTTTTGTAAGGTTTTTTTTTTTTGGTGGCTGGAGTCATATTTCTAGCTTCACATCTTAGTGTTATAAATTAATCTGTATTTATCTAGCAATGTGCTAACAAAGGTCCCAGCCTCAGGAGAAGAAAAGACTTACCTTTAGTAATCTAGACATTCTGCTCACATTGTTCCTGCTGGCTTTTCCACTTGGAGAAGCAGCAAAAAGCTCACACAATGCCCAGGCTAAGGGGCTGCATTCTTCTTAATTCACCACCTTGTGTTTTTATTCGGAACAGAGGGCCCCAGGTAAGAATCCAAACCACAACTGGAACTTCCTTCAGCTCCTTGCAGTATAACATTGTTTGAAAACAGAGTATAATCTTTAAGGAATAGCCACATAACACCTTTAATTCGTGAGTCAAATTATAATGAGCCCAGCAGGAGAGGGGAGTAATTATTTTATCCCATTAAAAAAAACCTAAATGGACACTGCCTAACGTCTTCCTAGATCGTCTGTGGCTGGAATCACCTGTTGGAAAACTTCAAAATCTACAGTAAAAAAAAAAATGGTGGATTTGTTTCTTTTTCAGTGGTGAGAAAATCAGGCGAAGTTACAATGCAGCACTCCTTTCTTACAGAGTATGGTTTCCTCTACTAGAAAAATGTCAGGGCCCTTTATATAGAGTGGTATGTTACGTTAATCGCATGCTTAGTTTTATTATAACCTTAGGTTGTTTTCTTGAAGTAAATGAAATAGAAAGAGAGGGGGGAAAAGATGTCCATGTCTCCTCCAGGATTTAAAAACACAATAATTTTTTTTCAATTTCAGTGTATTTACTTTCTAAATTCTAATTTCTAAAAAATTGTGGGTTTTTTCTTGTTTTACTAATTTTATAATATATGATTTATAAAAAACAAACAAACAAAACACCAAATCCTAGAACAAATGCAATTCTCCATTAGAGGAAGATATAAATTAGTGGAAGAATGTGAACATAAAGGAAATGGATGGAAGAGAGGCAATTTCTTTCACTATAGAATTCTTTAAATATCAATTAATAGTTTTGTAAAATTTTGTAAAATCACAACAGGTGTTAATTTTAAGGATAGCATAATTTTGTCTTTGATTTCTATTTGGAGGTTTTTGATTCAGCAGAACCCAGTTATTCCAAAAGGTTTAGGAGTCTTATTTACATATCCAGGTCTGGGAAAAGAGGAAAAAAGTTGCTTCATACACATGTAACTGTTTCACACATGTATGAAGAACTGGGATTTTTTAAACTTCTTAAATCCAATTCAGCATAGGCATTTATTATTAAATTTTTTATCTTAGTCACTGAATACAAAAAAGGTAGGCATTGTAACACATGCCTTTAATTCCCATGCTCAGGAGCCAGAAGCAAGAGGATCTCTGTGAGTTCAAGGCCAACATGGTTTATAGAGCAAATTCCACAATAGTCAGGAATACATTGCCACAAACAAACAAACAAACAAACAAAAGACTGTCTATTACTGAAGAACATAGTCGTGCAATTTTTTTAATATTAGAAATACTTACTGAATTCTGAAAGATTAAAAAGCACAGGGAGGCCATGGGGTCATATGATAAACAGAAGTTATCATGTTATCAGGAAAAAACTTTCATCTTTCTTATTTCTTGTTGGTGGTAAATAATTTCCATAGTTTTTCGTTACTAATTTGTTTGACACATACTTTGAGTCCCTAACACAATCTTGTCACTTTTTAGATTGGTTCCTTAGAAATAAACAAATCACGTATAAATTCAAGATGGAGAGAGAGACCATAAACTGCAGAAGTGTGGCATATAGTATGAAACATTAACAACTATTATGGAGAGAGAGAAAAACACATTGAATAGCAACAATCAGGATGGTGTGGTGCATGGTGGACTTTGCAAAGGCTGGTCAGTGACAGCTTCTCAGGGAAGGAACGTCTAAGCAAAGGTCTGTAAAGGACAAAAAAGTAAGGCATTTAGGGATCTAAATGGAGAACACGCTGCACAGAAGAAATAGAAGGCTCAAAATCCTGGAGGCTGGCGCACGCCTGCCTGACTTTACTAGGAGCATGAAGTCTGTGATTGCCTTAGCACTTGGGGAGAAATGCATACTAGGAAATGGGTTAGAGAAACAGTGAAAGGAGACATAGACTGTGTGCAAACGGACAGCCGCCAATGCTAGCAAGGCCTTCATGAAGACTATCTTTGAGAACTCTTAAGAGTTAATACCATGCATGAGTCAACCATAGGGGAGCACCCTTGTAATCCCAGCACTAGGGAGGCTGACAGATTTCTAGTTTGTGGTAAACCTTGTCTATATGAGAAGTTCAAGGTCCGTTGAGGATACAGGGTGACATCCTTCTAAAAAGATTTTCTTCCTAAAACTATAGAGAGAGAATATAGAGTACTTGATAACATTATTCTACAAGTCAGTTTAAGCATTAATTTCATAATCATAAGTTCACTTATGTTTGTATATAATGGACTTTTAAACTCAAACAAACAAATATGATTTAAAATTATTAAAAGTTATTCACTGAATCACTACTTTGAATTTTATATATGATATCAAACAAGTAGGGTATATAAACTAAAGCAGTATTTTTAGAACATACACACAAAATACACTTGATTCAATGGGGCATTCATGAAACTTACTACTTAATTTAATATAGTAAATTTTGAAAGCATTTGTAATGTATATTATCCCATATATTTAAATTGTATTGATTTACTTTCTCCCTTTCTTTTACAGGAATATATATATGCAAGAGTAAGTACTTTTTTTAAAAAGATTTTTTTCAATATTTAATTTTATTAGTTCTTTGAGATTTTCATGCAATATGTGTTGATCACATTCACCTCTTTCCCCAGATCCTACCAGCTCTGCTCCCTCTTTCCATCCAACATTGTATCTTCTTTTTCCAGACATCGAGTCCAGTTTGTGCTGCACATATACTCATGGGTGTGTGGCTTTCCACTGTAGAATGGTTGACTTATCAGAAGCAACATTTTTAGAGAATATTGAGTCCTCCTCTCCTATAACTATCAATTGCAATATCTCCTTGGCTAGGTGTGAGACTTCATGTCTACGTACCCTCTCCATTCTGAGATTCAGTCTAGCTTAAATTAGCATGGGTCTTATACATGCTGTCACAGTTGCTGTGAGCTTATATGTACAGCTGCCCTGCTGTGTCTGTACCTCTTACATTCTTTATGCTTCCTTTTCTTGCATTAATTCTTGAGCTTTTGGAAGAAGGGTGTGATACAGACATTCCATTTAGCGTGGAACATTCCACAGTCTCATTCTTTCCACCTAAACCAGTCATGGGTCTCTGTGTTAATCTCCAATAGTTTGAATTGGAGATTCATACCCCATAGAGCATTTGAATTCTTGGTCCCTGGCTAATGGCTCTGTTTGGGAAGGTTTAGAAGGTAGCTTGATGGATTAAGTATGTCACTGAGGCTTTGAGAGTTAAAAGACTTGAGCTACTTCTAATTTTATCTCTTTGGTTCATACCTGTGGTTATTCAAGATATACACTCTCAGTCTGCTGTTTCTTTTGCCATGCCTGCCACTTGCTGCCATGTTTCCCAGCTGTCATGAACTCTACTCCCCACTGTGATGGTAATGGACTCTTATCCTTCTGGAACTAGAAGTCCAAACAAATAGTTCCTTCTATAAGTTGCCTTAGTTTGGTAGTTTGAATAAGAATGTCCCCCATGAGCTCTTAGATTTGAATGTTTGGTCACCATGGAGTAGCACCAGGAGGTCTAGACTTGTTAGAGGAAGTGTGTCACCGGCAGTGAAATTCAAGGTTTCAAAAGCCCAAGTCAGGCCAATGGCTTTCTCTTTTCTTACTACCTATGGATGCAGATGTAAAACTCTCAGCTCCTTCTCCAGTACCATATTTGCCCCATACTTCCTACCATACTGATAATGGACTGAAACTGTAAGCAAGCCCCAATTGAATGTTTTCTTTATAAGAGTTGCCACAGTCATGGTGTCTCTTCACAACCATAACACTATGACTAACACAGAAGTGGTACCAGAAGTGAGGTGTTGCTGTGGCAGGCCTGACCACACTTCTTGTTGGGGAAATGTGGACTTTGGATTAGGAAAGCAGTTGAATACTTTAAGCAGGCCTTAATGGGACATTACTAGTAAGAACAAGGAAGACAGTAGTGCTGAGAGCAGTATAGAAAATGACAGCCTGGTTCAACGGGTTTCAGAGGGGAAGAATATTAGTGAGTGCCCTAGAGACAATTCTTGTGATATTTTGGCAAAGAATGTGGCTGCTTTTGACCCTTGTCCAAAAGATCTGCTTGAGGCTAAACTGTAGAGGTTTGGTGTTAGGAGAAAAGATTTCAAGACTGTCTAGTATTGACTGTGTCATGTAGTGGCCACTCTTACACAGATCATCAATGAAAAAGAAGAAGCTTAGCAAGGAAAAATACAAAATGTACACTTTGAGGAGAAAAGGAGTACCAATATCAGAATTTTCAGTTTCTGTAATCAAGTGTGTTACTTGTAATAAATAAGTCTAAGATTTCAAATTCATTTGCTACAGGTAATATTGTTACAGGTTATTTCAATATTAATCAAATTCCAGTTTTTCAGAGATGATCTTATGTATTAAATTGCTATATATACTTTATTAAACAAATGGCAATATAATTTTAAATAAGTTTTAGGTGCCAAGAAATCTCAGGAACTGCTCATCATATATATCATTAGTATTCCAGATGTACCAAGGAACAGATCTTCCTCAGTGCATCAGTCCTAAAAGAAAACCTTGGACTAGTACTGTACGATAAGAGTGGAGAAGGTGTCAACAAGTAAAACACAAAAATGTTTATTTTCTATATTAGTGTAAAATGTTGGTAACCTTTCATTGTGAAATCTTGTATGATTTCAGAGGGAAAACATACATATATGGCTTATAAATAAAATATTAAACAGTTTCATTAAATGCAAAATAGTTGGCTAGACAATACAGAAATTATTTTATAAAGACAACATATAAAGAGGAAGAGAAGGAGAGAAAGAGAGAAAGATGGAAGGAAATAAGGAGATATAGAGACAGATACAGACAGAGAAAGAGACAGAGACAGACATACAGAGAGAGACAGGTAGAGACAGAGATGTGCTCTACACATCAAGAATGTAAGAAGGAGATGCACAGCCATAGGAGGGATGAGCAGTAAGGCAAGTTTTCTCCTGCCCCCCTTTTTTCCTGAGGTCAGGAAGTAACCCACTGCAACAGGAAAGGGGAAAGGCAAGGTGGGGGGCTGTGCAATCCTGGGACCCCTTAGCAACCATGGGCAGGCTTGTCTAGCTGAGTACATTTAAGAGCTGTGGAGCTGGGGATTCCAAGATGGCAGCAGCTGGCTCAGACACATTTTGAACGCAGGGAAGACAGCTAGAACACCACAGAGATATACCACACTAAGCAACAATCTGAGAGGCATGAACATGCTGGGTTTCACCTGGCAAACCCAGGGTCTAATAAAAGTCCCCAGGTGAGACACTCAGACACTCAGAAAAAACAGTCTGGCCAGATGGGGAAGCCGTGGAAGCCATGGAAGCAGGAGATCTTCACAAGGAGAGGAGCCTGAGGGTACAAGCCACTCAAATACCCAGCCAGCAGCTCCTAACCCCAGACAGGGGTATTCACTACCCTCCTGAGCACCCAGCTTCCACACAGTTGTTCCAGCACCAACAAGAGAACCAATGGAGCCACGGGAACAGGTATATTCTCAGCAGAATCATTATGGTGGCTATCCACAGCACCTTCTGAACTACAGGAGAAATGCGGGACCACCTCAGTATATCCCCAGTGGAGCAGTGGTCTGGGAGGCCAAGCATATCTTGTCATACCTAGAAAGGTGTTGGACATACAAGTTCCTCTACTGGATTTAAAATCACTCAGAAGAACACTGTGGCCAGACAAAGCAGCGGGACACACTTCCTGTAGCAGGCTGTGCTTCCTCAACCAGTACAGTGTCCAGCAGGTCTGATCACTGCAGGGCTTTGACAGGCAGCTCTGATCACCAGATAGAAATACCTCCCAGATTCCTGAGTACCCAGTTTCCACAAGGTAGGTCCAACAACCAAAAGAGGACTAGTAGAGCCACAGGAATGGTAAAATCAGAGTGGGCTGAAAGGCAAGTGGTCAAGTTAAAAGGCTGCAGTACTCCACTGAGTCCAAGCCCTGTGGATGGGTTGTGGTGTTCATATCAGATCCCTCAGCCAGTGCACCTGGAGCCTCCTTGTCAGGATACCAGATCTTCAGCATCTACAGTTCCAGCCCTGGAGCAGCAAGTTCTTGGCCTGTGTGTACTGCATGAGTGATTCAGACTATAAGGGCTTAGTGCTTAGGGATGAGAGGCACAGAGGTGCCCTGGAAGGAGCCACCTGGGGTGACCATGACCCTCAGACCTGACATACTAGCAGCAGGGGATCTGCAGCTCTAGCTTACAATCCATGGTCCTTTGAGCCCCACTGACATCACTCAGAAGACCTGCTAGAACTCAAGTCCCTGAGGGCTGGAATAACACATCCCACCCAATCCCCAACCTGAGTTCCCAGTTGGGACACAAATGGAAGGAGTGAACTCCAGGGGGCTTACTGAGATCCAGGCCCCAACAAAAGACCCCACCTAGCTTGTGTTGAGATACATACCACCAAGATTATATGGCTACTACACTTAAGCTCCATGCTTGGCACCAGGTCCAGAAGACACTAGGAACAATCAGCTAAGGCCAACCAGATGGCTAAAGGTCAGTGAAAGAACAAATCTGACAAAAATCAGGGAAATATGACTCCAACAAAATACAGCAATGCTAATACAGAAAGCTCTGACCATCCCACCACAGCTGAAACACATGAAAATAATGACAAATCTATACTTAGGAAAATGATATAATCCTTACAAGAATAAATTAAATCCCTGAAAGAATTTAAAGAATCCTCAATTTTACAATGAAAGCAATGGAGTATTCCATTACAGATGTCCAAGCCACCTCAGCCAAATATGAATGGGAAAGAGGCAAGGCTATGAAAGATTTGAAGGATTGGAAAACAAAGACAATCAAATTGGAGCAGGAAACATATAAAACTGTTCAAGACTTGAAATGGAAAATGGATGCAATAAAGAAAACACAAGCAGAGACAATCCCAGAGGTAGAAAACCAAGGGAAGAGAATAGGAACTACAGACATGAGTATCAAAAATAGGTACAAGAGATGGAAGACAGAATTTCAGGTGTAGAAGATTCAAATGAAGAAATCAGTACAACAACCAAAGAAAATGAGAAACTAAAACAATTCCCACCCACAACATTCAAGAAATAAAGGACTTAATGAAAAGATGGAACCTAAGAATTATAGGCATAGATGAAAGAGAAGACTCCTGACTCCAAGGTCCAGGAAACATCTTCAACAAAATTATAGAAGAAAACTTCCCAAACCTAAAGAAAGAGATACCGTAAAATTCCAAGAGGCTTATAGAACTCCAAACAGATTGGATTAGAAAAGAAATTCCTCTGGCCACTAAATAATTGAAACTCCAAATGTACAGAACAAAGAAAGAATATTAGAAGCTATAATATATAATGGCAGTACCCATCAGAATTACACCTGACTTCTCCTCAGAAACTTTAAAAGCCAGAAGGGCCTGGGCAGACATCCTACAAGCCCTAAGAGAACATAGGTGCCAGCACAGACTAGTATACCCAGCAAAACTTTCTATCAACACAGATGGAGAAAACAAGATATTCCATGACAAAGCCAAATTTAAACAGTATCTATCCACAAACCCAGCTCTACAGAAGATCCTAGAAGGAAAATTCCAACCCAGAGAAGATAACTACACCCAAGAAAACAAAGGAAGCAAAAACTTCACTGCAGCTAAACCAAAAGATACACACAACCACCACCTACATTAAAATAACAGGAAATAACAACCTTTGATCATGAATATCCCTCAACATCAATGGAGTCAAGTCCCCAATAAAAAGACACAGGCTTACAGAATGGATCCGTAAACAAGACCCATCACTTTGCTTCATACAAGAAACGCAAATCACTAACAAAGATAGACTTTACCTCAGAGTAAAGGGCTGGGAAAAGGTTTTCCAAGCAAACGGTCTCAGGAAACAAGCTGGAGTAGCCATCCTAATATCAAATAAAATAGTTTTTCAACTGCAGTTAATCACAAAAGAGAGGGAGGGGCACTACATACTCATTAAAAGAAAAATACATCAAGATGACATCTCAATACTGAATATCTATGCCCCAAATTCAGGGGCACCCACATTTGTAAAAGAAACTCTTCTAAAGCTTAAACCACACATCGATTCCCACACATTAGTAGGGAAGACTTCAACACCCCACTCACAACAATGGACAGGTCATTGAGACAGAAATGATACAGAGAAATAATGAGACTAACAGAGGTCATGAACCAAATGGACCTAACAGATATTTACAAAACATTTCACTCAAACACAAAAGAATACACCTTCTTTGCAGCACCTCACAGAACCTTCTCCAAAATTGACCATATAGTTGGAAACAAAGCAAGCCTTAATATATACAAGAAAATTGAAATAACCCCTTGTATCTTATCAGACCACTATGGATTAAAGCTGGATTTTAACAACAACAGAAATAACAAAAGGCATACATATTCATGGAAACTGAGCAACTCTCTACTCAATTTGGTCAGAGAACAAATAAAGAAGGAAATCAAAGACTTCTTAAAATCCAATAAAAAGGAAGACACAACATACCCAAAACTATGGGTCACTATGGTGACCCCAGAAACAGCAGTCACCACATGAGGGGGTTCTCAGTGAAAGGTGAATGCGCTGTCCGCTGCTCCATCAGCCTCCCCTCTTTCGAAACAATCAGACGAGACAGGGATGATGTCTAAGCATTTCCCATTTTAATGTTTCATTCTCTGGCTTATATACAGAACCAAATGGGGGATCTCCACATTGGCCAAGCACATTAAAGGTCATGCCATCACACTACATAGCACAAGCCTGGTAACAAGGTGATCGATCATGCACTGATCATGAGTGTGCAAGTCTTGCTCACCCAATCAGCTATACCCCAATCAGGCTTCAACTCCTCCCCTGCATCTTCCAGCTGGTGCCATCTTAGATATCTCCCACAAGCTAACTTTCATTTTCCCAGAAATGAGGCATTTCCCATAAGCCTCCATTTCCCGTATCATCACAGGACACAATGAAAGCTGTGCTATGAGGAAAGTTCATAGCAGTAAGTGTCTTCAAAAAGAAAACTGTGACAGCTCATATTAGCAACTTAACAGCAGAACTGGGAGAGCTAGAAAAAAAAAAATAAGCAAACACACCCAAGAGGACCAGAAGGCAGGAAATCATCTAACTTAGGGCTGAAATCAACACTTAGAAACAAAAAGAAGCATACAAAGAATCAATGAAACCAAGAGTTGGTTCTTTGAAAAAAATCAACAAAATAGACAAACACTTAGCCAAATTGACTAGAAGGCAGAGGGAAAACACCCAAATCAGCAAAATCAGAAGTAAAAAGGGAGCAATAACGACATCGAAGAAATCCAGAGTCTTTAGGTCTTATTTCAAAGATCTGTACTCCACAAAATTTGAAAACCTAAGCGAAATAGCCAATTTTCTTGATAGATTCCACCTACCAAAGTTAAATCGAGATCAGGTTAACAAATTAAATAGTCCTATAACCCCTAAGGAAATAGAAACAGTCATTAAAAGTCTCAATGAATAAAAAAAGCCCATGATCAAGTAGGCTTCATCCCAGGAATGCAGGGATGGTTCAACATATGAAAATCCATCAACCTAATTCACCATATAAATAAGCCTCATTCATTACTGTGTCAGCCATGTCTTTCCACATCACTGCATACAAGCCCAGAGTTGCAACAACTGCACAATACTCTATCTCATGCATATGCACCATAATTCAGCTGACGAAGCACCGACAACTGACTTGTGCCTGCCTGTTGAGCATTGAAACTGTATATTAGCTCTCAGACATTATAATTTGTTACAATAATGTGATTGTTTCCTTAATACAAATTTCTGAAAGTGGAAGTGAAAGATCACAGTCCATTTGATAACTGGCCATAAAAGTTTCAAAAAGTTCAGCTAGCTCATACTCCCAATGTCCATATGTGGGTCATCAGTACCTTCATTGTCAGCACTAGAAAAAATGAATATTTGTATTCTTATACAATGGCAGTGCAGTGGGTCAGAAGTGCTAATCCTCTGTGTAATTTCTATTATTAATCTTCTCTGCATTTTTAGGTGTATTTCATCATTTTGACTCATTGCTGGTGAATGATCTTTTTAAATGATTGTTCACTTTATTACAATGTTCATCTTTCCCTAATAGAATTATAATCTCTTTTATTAACAAACATATTAACCCCTGTGCAGTTTTTGTAGAATAGATTTTCCAGCTAATTATTTTACATTAGCATAGTATATGCTGCTTTTTTAAAGTTTGTGTTTTATTGGCACAGTGGTACAAACTAACTTTGTTAATTGCTATGCTATTTTTATTATGTCTTTATAGATTTTATACCTTGCTTAGTTTTAAAAGTGTCCTCTCTTGTTTTCTTGTATGGTTTCTTTTCCTACTTTCTTTGTTGCTGTGGACTGACTCCATTCTAGACACATGCTCTCATCGCTGAACTAAACCCCTTCAGTGTTTATCTTTTAAAAGTCAGTATTTGAAAAATATTTTAATGTTAAGTATGGCAAAGGAATCCACTCTTATTATTTCATTTCATATTGCTAGTCACACACCACAACACCTGATGTTGAATCACATGCCTTCCTACTAAGTGGAAATATCATATTTGCATGTACCTGATTCCCAGACATGCTCAAGTCTACCCCTTGGTTTTCTGTTGCTCTTCTCTCCATAGAGCATTATTATCAACTGACTCCATTTTTGTAGCTTTACAATACACTTTAATATTAGATATAATTGGTTTCTGTTTAGTATATTTAATTTTTCAGAATTTTCCTATGTACTTGAATTCTTTCTCATTTTTTAACTTTCAGTTTTTCCAAAATGATATTTACTCACAATTTTAAGAGGCAAATCTTTCTACAAAATTTGGTATGGGAAATAGTAGTCCTTCTTCCTACCACCCTTTAAATGCTCCTCACTGGAATATCTCACATATTTTAGGTGATTATTTTGGAAGTTTTCATACCTTTAAAATTATAGTTGAGATTTTCAGCTTTTTAAGTTATATTTAATTTATTCTATGGAATACAAGGTTCTGTCTCTGTCTCTCTCCCTCCTTCTCTCCCTCCCCCTCTCCTTCCCATTTCTTAATTCTCTTTATGTAGTTATATAGTAGCTTACCTAAGTGATAGTGTTTGAAATATTATATCATATCTGATGTAACCTAATCTAATTCTGAAATTAGACCTTGCAGTAAATTGCTACTAATTTTGTGCTGAGAGTTAGCAGGTGGCCATCATCCTCTTTTGCTGGCTCTTCCTTTTCCTCTTCATTTTAAGTTTTCTTTGAATTAATCACATTAAACTTACTTCCTTTTAAACCAAGTCATATCTCAAGACAAATAGATGTGTGTCTGCTACATAGTTCATATCTCCCAGAGCTCTTGTCAATTGAGTTTGAGGCCTCCCTATGTCTGTACTAGATTCTCCTTGCCTTCTCAATATTGACTTCCCCCATTTTGACAATTATCATTGGATAATTTCCTTTGTTCTTTGAGACTATGTGGAACATAGGATTTAAGAACTTTTTCTACTTCAATATCTTAATTTTATCCTCACACAGTTCACATTTTGGCTGGCTGTAGAATTCTAGATTGAGTTTGACTCACTGACCCAATGTAGAGGTAAATCTCGTTGTTTTCTTGTTTACAGTGTTGCATGAGAATCTGCAGCCGACTCGGGTCCCGAGGGGTCTGTGTTTTAAGGTTTAGTTTTAGAGTCTCCTCTATCCCCAGTGGCCGAAGTTTGGTGGGTGGTAAAATGTGACTGTTTCATCGTTCTGGGCAGTGGATGCTGTCACCTCCTGACTTTTCTTAAATCTCCTCATGATGATTTCCCCCTCCACATGTGTGCTGATGTTTTATTCAGGGAATTCTATTAACAGTTACTGACTTCTAGATTCATAGTGTACTATGTAACAATGTGGCTTTTATTATTTTTCCTATATTATCTAATATAATTAATTTTACTATACTTAATATCGCTACCTCCCTTTGAACCCCCATTCTTTCCAACCCCCAACACTAGGTGGGAGAGGAAGGAGGTTAAAGGTGAAAGGGGACATAGGTCTCTCTGGGCTACTCCCTGCTGATTAGGGTCCTTGGGTTCTTTAGGCGCAATGCAGTCTCAGTAGTCATAATATCTAGAAGTCCAGCAAACCAGGAAGGAGCAGAAGTTTGAGGGAGCAGCAGCCTCTTTCTTCTTTGTAGCCCGCCTTCTCCTTGGGGGCTCTGGCTTTTTATCCCTCTCTCAGTCCTCTGAGTCAAACTTCCTCAACTGGCTAAGCCACACCCCTGCTAGCTCACCAGGCAGTTAATAGTTTACACCTGTGGTCTTAACTGAGGCAGCCTCACACCTGGGAATAAACAAAAACATTCTCACAACTGTTTTTTTAATAAACAAAATTCTTACCACATACTTAGTTTTTATTTCGGCTTTTATTCTTTTAATTTCCAAAACTTCTTAATTCTTCTGATGACCTCTCCTAGTTTTTTTGTTTTGTTTTGTTAGTTTTTTTTTTAGCACCCCTCAAATTAGACTGTTTCTGAAATGGTGTTTTCAACTGATCCTTCTTATTTTGATCCCCAGCACTCTTGGTCCCTACTCCTTTAGAGACCCAGAAACTGTTTATGATAAATTTTCTGCAATAATTTAAGTATGGCTTTTTCATAGTTACTGCTTCCTTATACTCTGCCACATAAGTTATGATTCATTCTCTTCCTTCATTCTTCTAAAACTTAACAGTTTTATATTTATTGAGTTCCCCCTCTTTTTTTTTTACTGCAAATGCTATTTGTTATGTAACTGTCTACACTTTTCTTTATTACTGACTTAAAAGTCCCATAAGGAGATTAAATTTTTAAAAGCTTTCTTTACGGTTAGTATAAAACAAGTATAAAATTTAGGATACTTGTGGACATGAAAGAGAAGAAACTCAAAAAATTATAGCCATTCATCAAGTTATAATTTTCCTCCAATTCTCCCTCTGTTTAAAACATACAGGCATCTTTCATGTGGAATATTTTCTCTATTTTCCCCCATAGTTTTTACAGTGTTTAAATATTTTCCCTACATTTTATTGGAACCACTTTGTGGCAAAAATGGATACTGCTAAAGGAAAGCTAACTGTGTTTGCTTAACCCGATGATGTGTAATGAGATTGGTGTAGCTGTGTCTGGCACTAAACACTTGCCAAGAAATTCATGATACAAGAGGATGCTGAAACAGTTTCATGTGCTAACGACTGCATTCAGTTTCAGCACAATATTGTGGAGCACTGTTACACGTTTGGTTTCTTACTATGGGGTATGCAGGCGACAATCGACTCATCTGCCTTCACCATTATCAAACTTTCATCTCACTAAGAGGGATTAATTAGAAACGGCAGTGAACTGTGTGGCATCAAGTGCCTGGAGTGTTGTTATCTCACAACACCTCCTGTATCTTTTCTTCCATATTGTAGTCTGTCCGATGCAGATACCAGAACATTTTCAGTCATCATTTGGGCAACTGAAAAAAAATTATGTCTGAAGACACCTGGGAAATCTCCCATTCTGTCAGTTGTGTCTCAGTCTTACATTTATGATGCTTTAAAGCAACAATGATCATTTCTAATTATCATAGAAACATGAAACAAAGGTACTAGAACTTTGATGCCCAAGCCTGATGGGAAAAGTACTGGTGAAACTTGAACTCAGTTACAGGCCCAGACTGATGTGTGGCAGATCTAGATACAAGAGGAAAAGGGTAACTCACAGAAGCAGCTTCACCAGTTAATATGCCTGTGCCTTTTGCTGTTGTTTTGCTGGTTTATACCGGTTTTAAAGGTGTCTATATATATATATATATATATATATATATATATACACTGACATAAATAAATGATTTATTAACGTTTTCAAAGTATTTGATAGTACTTATTTTGGATGGCATTTTCAATAGTTTTTGAATGATTACACACATTAATGTTTGGAGATAATTAAAGAATTAAGCTCACTGAGAAATTCTGACTACAGTCACCTAGGCACTGCTCCTGACTTGTCTCTTGTTTCATTGAACTGTCTCCATAAGAGCATAAACTACTGTGAAGGGATAATCTCTGCTTTGATGTGTGTTACCTGCTACTGACATCCCATCAACTAAAATGTTTTTAGTTGGCTTCTCAGTGTAATTGATTGTATTTCATCTACTTCATTCAGTTGTCTTGGAAACCAGAGATGTTTTCCTTCCATCCCTGATCTCTTTTTCTGTACCTTGCTCTTTCTCTCTGTCACACCCTCTCCTTGTCTTAATCTTTCTGTTTCTTAATAGACTTCAAGCACAAGAGAAAGTCTATTAAAAGAACTCTGCTTTCTTGCAAATCTTTACTATATTTTCTGGTTTTCCTTTTAGAATGTTGCCTTTCTATTTGTTGTAATATTTGTATCCATTAGGCTAGTATACTTTTTTTTTCAGGACTATAACTCTTTTGTTATGTATTTACCCACTTTGAAATTTAGGAGGGAAATTTTCAAAAGAAAATTAAATTTCAGGACACAAAGTCTGAAAACTCATTAATTTCTTGGTCTAAATATGAACATTAATAAAATGTAATCATGGTGGAGATATAGTGGTGACAGAAATTGGTCATAAACTGGAAAACTGGGAAATAAAATGATTGCAGACAGTGGCAAGAGAGATGATGAATGTAAAACAGGGACATGGAAGAGGTCTCTCTCTCTCTCTCTCTCTCTCTCTCTCTCTGTGTGTGTGTGTGTGTATGTATGTGCTTGTACACATGGCAATTAGAGTCCTATAGTTTCTCATTTGTCAAATGAAGAATTGAACTAGATGGTTTCTAAGATGCCTTCAGACCATTTTTACAGTACTAAACATTTTATATTAACCTTATTTTTCAAATTATGTCACTATTGTCTATCTCTACTAGTATTTTTTTTTAAGTACAAATCCACCTGTTGGGATTTTTAAAGCTTCACATCACTATTTTCTGTCATCTTTATTTGTGTGTTTCCTAAACTGATTTTTAGAAGTCACTGCTGGCTGAAAGGTCAGCTGGAGTGGTTTGGATGGTGGCGGCTTGACTGAGCTAGTGGCTTCTTTCTCCTGCACACCCAGGTCAGTGGGAAGGCTCCCATCCTGTCGCCAAAGCGCCCGTGGAAGTGCCAGGTGTGAGTGCTGACGGTCGGGCAGAGACTTAAAGAACTGTTTATGACACTTCACCTGCAAGGGGGTGATGAGGCATCACGTGGGTGGTGATTAGGGCTGTTCCATTTGTTACAAATTTCTTCTGGAGTCTGTGGTAGGTCCCCTGAATGAAGATCTCTTCAGTTTGGTAGAAAACAGAGGGCAGGGTTTAGTTTTGACAATGTTTATTTTCAGGTCACCTGTTTGGATTTTTTCAATACCGAGTTCATTTTGCTCCCTAGAGATAACAAAAATAGAGTGAGAAAATTTCTTTTCTTTTTTTGGTTGTTGTGGGAAAACACACTCTGAAGCAGGTGTTAAGCCTGATGTACACACTGATCTGTAAGTAAAACATACATGGGCGCTTTGGGGTAGGTAGGTATACCTTGTTTGTTTTCTTTTAGGTTTTTGTTTGGTTAGCAGGATGTTCCAGCCTAGTTTCTTTTTGTCATTTTTTTTTAGCTCTTGTTTTCATTTGGAAATTTTATATAGTTCAAAGGAAAAAACTGTCTTAGAAGCTATTATTATTATTATTATTATTATTATTATTTCAAAGATGACAAAGTGGGGGGGAGTCAGTAAATTAACATGTGGATATCACTTACATCTGTTGTAGAGGCAAGCCAAACCTGCTGGACATGGGCTCTCTGATGATCAAACCCATTCAGCGTGTGATGAAATACCCGCTTCTGCTGTGTGAACTTCGGAACTCAACCCCTCCCTCTCACCCAGACTACAGAGCACTGGAAGAGGCCTTCGCTGCTGTGAAGGACATTAATGTTAACATCAATGAGCTAAAAAGAAGGAAAGACCTAGGTAGGTGGAAACATGAGTGACTGTTCGGCATGATTGGAGTATCGTGTGTGTGTTAACATCAATGAGCTAAAAAGAAGGAAAGACCTAGGTAGGTGGAAACATGAGTGACTGTTCGGCATGATTGGAGTGTCGTGTGTGTGTGTGTGTGTGTGTGTGTGTGTGTGTGTGTGTGTGTGTG
>CAJQZJ010004763.1:4351428-4405674 GCA_907164525.1 Lophiomys imhausi
CTGCTTCCAAGTTTTGTCCTTTTTGGACAGAAGTCTGTCTACAGTTGAAGCAAGTGGTTTTTCTTGCCAAGAGAATGGCTTACCACCAATTTAATCATCTCCCACTGGAGATTCTTCGATGCTCATCTTCTACTTGGAGTAATATAGGGGGTGCTGTCAGGAGCTGACATGTCTCGATATCAAAAAATCTTAAGTTAAGAAAACATCTTTGAATGCCATATTCTGCAGATCTCTTGAGGTTTTTGAAGATGCCCTATCTATCTCTTATATTTAGATAAGCAAATATTGCTTGTCTCTTAGCAACTTGATTTCTGAGTAGCTTAGAAAATAACTGTGATAGACTGTCATAGTAACTAACAAAATGACATGTTTTCATGACTATTAGTTTCCGTTTCTTAATTATCCTAAACAGTTTATGTCGGTTGGTAGCGAGAGGTCAAAACTTGACATTTCATTTTTAAGTATTACTACGAACAATACCTTTAAGAAGCGTTACCCTTAATTTTGTATCAATATACAAAGATCAATACCAATGTGGCCAAATATAATCTTAATTTTGTATCAATATACAAAGATCAATACCGATGTAGCCCAACACAATCTTAAAGTTGTCTGTGGAAATGCCTTGAGTTTGAATGCCTGAAGGAGAACAGACTGCCTGTGCCTGAAGGAGAACAGACTCTGTCTGTGACCTGTAACACAATGCATATCAGACAGCAAAGCCTTTGCATGGTGAAAAGACACACTTAACAGTCAGATATTCTGCCTACTCATGATAGATTCTTTTTTTTTTAATTCTAGGAATTGAACCTAGGAACCCATGCATGCTAGGCAAGCATTCTACCAATGTGCTATGTCCCCAGCCCAAACTATTTGCTTTGTAGGAGTTCTATAAAATATATGTTAGGAAGTATAAAAACATTCTTGAGTAATAAAATGTTTGGGTGGTAAGCTTTCCTGGGTAATACTAATTTTAGTTTAGCATCTTATGTTATTGCTTCATAGCAGTAATTAGTCTATTGTACAGAAGGCATAATAGGCCACATTTCTGTGTTGACTTCGTTGGCATTTGGGCCAAATTGTCTTCACCAAGTGGCCCTTGAGTTGGATTATTTTAGCAGTCCTGTTCCATGATGCTCAATATCTCAGCAAACTTCCCTACCAATCTTCAACCAGTGAGCTCCCAAATAGTTCCAAACCTTAAGAAGTGACCAGACCCACATCCTACTTCAAAACAACTCTGAATATACAGCTGGTTTGGGTATTACAAAATAGAAAGTCGGAATTTCATTCTTTTGATAAACAAGCTCCAACCTTGCTATGCAGGCCACGCTGGCCTTGAACTCATAGTGTACAGCTTTCCTTTGCCTTTCAAGTCCTGGGATTAAAGATCAATGCCAAATCCTCACAGACATGCCCGGAAGTTTGTCTCTCAGGCAATTCTAAACCCTATCAAGTTAACAGTCAAAATAAACCATTTCCATGCAAACATACATGTACACAAAATAAAAATAAATTAATGTAATATTTGTAAGAACCTGATAGGTGCTTCAATGAGTACTTGTTATGAAGCCTGATACCTAGGTTTGATCCCTGGGATCCACATGGTGGAAAGAAGATCCATCGCCTACAAGTTGTTGTCTGACCTCCCCACGTACCCCATGACAAGAATGGCCTCTGACAGGAACACAAAAATAAATAAAAAATAAAAATCTAAGAATATTAACTATCATATTATCCAAGATGAAGAGATGGAGACATAAGCCATTCATGAATGGACAGATGGATGAGTAGATAGAGAAGTACATAGACAGATGAATAGTTAGAAGTTTTTACATCTGTGGGTTTAACGGGAAAGCATGACTAAGTCTTTGTGGGGATTTTCCAAGGGTTTAATTATAGGATGGGCATTGTAGAAAAGCCATCTGTGCTCTTTAAATCAATTTAAAATTTCCAAGTTAATAAATATTACCAAAGTCATTTGAGCACATGCTATGTAGTTTCTCCCTTAGTAAGCTTGCCCCACAGTTTGACAAAAAGAAGGAAGAAATTATCCTGCCTTCCTTGATAATATTAGATCTGCCAAGTTAAAAGAGTCATCAGAAAGTATGATATAAAAGTAGCATTTTACTGGGTAACATACCAAACACTTTGAAATTGAAATATTAACTCAAAAGCTTACCCCAAGGCAGAGAAGTTATTCCTATCCAGACATGAATGATACTTTTCTACACATACTGTGCAGGACAAAATTTTAAAATACGATATGCTTATCTGTTCCAACTACTGTCCCTCTGGTAAATAAAGTTGATATCTATGGGGCAATGGACATATACTACAATTACAGCATAATCTTAAAATTAGTAACCTGTGGATCCCAGACCAGTCATAAACTTACCATGTCTGGGATAAGTCATAAACACAGTTGTAAATGCATTCTTTGCTTAGTCCAGGGGCTCATTAAATGGTGGCCTGGGCCTGGTATCTATTGATTATTTTATAAACCAGAGATCAAATCTAATTTGTGTTGGCTATCACTGGTGCCACTAACAGATGGGGTTGCCTCTCTTTTAAATTTCCCATGAGTTCAGACAAAGTTAGCAGGAACCATTTACATTAATTAATACAGGCTGTTGCTCAGGTTTCCTGGAATAGCATTGGGCTTACAAAAGGTTAAACTACTTCCTGCTTCCTATAACATATGTGATGACCGTAAGGCCGGGCAGTCATCAGACACAGGATCAAAGTTCAATATAGTGGAATACAGGGAAAAGACACAAAAAGAAAAGAAATTAAATGTAGTATTCTTGAGTAGTGGCATGATGATGGGCACTAATGCAAAGTTTTTCTTTATTGTTTCAGACCTGAAATAATAGCAGTTTCGGGTATCCAAATTAGCAGTCCTCAATCCTTCGATGTACTTAATTACATTAAGCTCTGGTCACTTCTGCCACAGAAATAAGATATACTTTTAAAGAATCGGTGTTTGCAATGGGGAATACAATTCCATCCAAAACATAAATATTAAGATTAAACTCCGGGGTTGGAACTGATGTGGAGTGGAATATCTCCCCTTAGACTGCTGTGTCCATTTTGCTGACAGCCAAGAGGTGAAGGTGGTGACTTGGTTAGTCATAGCCACACACTGACATTCCCCACCCCTCCCCATCCCCACCTTGATACTACGGTGTGAGCGCTTAGCTTGGCTCTGTGGCTAGACTGAAGGGAAGGGAGCATCCTGAAAGAAGCCCCCAGGGCGCAGACTCAGAGACAGTAAACAGTAAACGGAGCAGTTATGATCGGGGTGAGCAGACTTTCTCTTCTCACTCATTTTCAGGCTCAATATTGCTGCTTTAAGCCTGAATAGATAAATTTAGGCAGACCTCCTAAAAGTGCGATCCTATTCTCAAGTGACTGGGTGCTATGCTGTTTCCTTTGAGCTTCAGAAGAGCTCAGCAATGGTCAGAGTGGGCCATCCTCTTGGTAATGGGGCTGTATCTTTTGCAGGTAGCTCGCTCTCAGAGACTCATCGTGAACCCCCTGTCAGCCTTGCTGTCCTTATTCCCAGGGCCTCAGAAGCTCATCCAAAAACGCTATGACAAACTACTCGACTATAATAGCTCCCTGCCGCGATCAGCAACTGATGAATCAGACTTGGCCAAAAGGGAGTACGAGGCCCTAAATGCCCAACTTGTGGAAGAGCTCCAGGCATTCAACCAGGCTGCCAGGAAGATACTGATGAACTGCTTGTGTGGTTTCATCGCTCTCCTCCGGGACTTTGTGCTTTTGGCTCAGCAGGCTTATCCCACAGTCAAGCCGGTAAGTACAATGCTACTACCCCTTGGGCACCTCAACTTCAGTCATTATTCAGAGCGTGCATGTGTGTTGTCATTTAAGTATAAAGTCAATCAGATGTCCTTATGCATTTTGAATCATATAGTTTATTTATTTATTTATATATAAATATGCCTCTGCAACATTTTTATTCAAACTCTGTCCCTTTGATTATAGTCCTTCCATAAATTTGGATTCATACACAGGGCATAAATTATTTGAATTGTTCATGAGTCATGATACCAGTAGAAATAACAATGTATTGAAACTGAGCATTTGAAACAAACAAACAAACAAACAAACAAAATGACTACTTACAAAAAAATGCAGGTATGATCAGGGAGCCTAAGCGTGGACACTGTCTTACAGGTGGCAGAAGAGAGCATGTGCCAGGACAGTATTGTATGTGGGCATGTCACTATTGTAGCATGTGGGAATACAATACTGTACAATACCATTCTGTCTTTTATCTCCCAGTACCTTGTATAGTATGAGCTACGAAAGCTAACCATCGAGAATAATTTCCAGTTCAAGATTTATTTATTTGCGCCCTGACACAAAAATGCATGATACCTTCAGTAATACATCTGTACCAACAACCTATGGAGGGCCACAAAGAGCAATGGCAATAGCCTGTATTATTTTCTGGGTCTCTGGGGTCTCTCTGACCAAGAACTCAAAGGGAGGGGTCCATGCCTGACAATGAGGTTTTCATTTAGTGACTCGTGTCTCCTGGGAACAGCATCATTCAGTGATGTGGGGTACTTTGATTCAAACTCATTTTTAAAAATTATATTTTCAATTAATGTACAAACAAGTTGGGTTTTACAAGATTTCTTAATATATGCTTAGTTTTGGTTAATCCATTCCTTACTCCTCATCCCCCACCTGCCTGTCCCTATTCTTGCTTAAACTTTTAGCTTCCACTAGTCTCTCCCTGTTTTCTGAATCACATGTGTTGTGGTTTTGTTTTGTTTTGTTTTTTTAACTTGGACTTCAAGAACATAGGTCCCAAATAGCTTCTTCATTGTGTTTAAGACTTTGCTTGCCCTGCTCAAACCCTTCCATCTTGACCCTCAGCTTCCCCCTCTCTACTTTCCTTTCCCTTCTATTCCTCTCCTTATACGCACCCCCTCCCCAGACCTGCTCATTCCTAGTTCCCAGCTTCTATAAATCATTCATGTAAACACGTGAGACAAACAGTCACTCACTCTTAACCCTGCTTCTTGCTGTAGCCTCATTCCCTGTTCTGTCCCACTGTCCCACCTGGGGTGCTGCCAACACCCCAACTTCTTGAGCTTGTGTTCTCCTATGTAGCATGAAAGTTTAAAAGGAAAAGTACCCCTACTGCCCTGTGGGACTTCAGGAACACCAGCTTGCCCATCCTTATAGAAACTCGTGAGTTGCCTGATCTTTCACTGTGACTCGGTCTTCCATTCCCCACCATCACTACAACCTGGGGAAGAGTCAATTCCCAGTGTGGTTGATTGTCTGAAAATGCCACATTGTCTATCCCACAGGTGCCACTGCCAGTCTTGAGCATCTCTGAGATTCAGAATCGAGTGCTGGAAGAGGTTCAGAACTTGAATTTTGTGAAGGACAACAGTGCTACCTTTATTGAGAGGAAACTTAGCTTTGAAAAGAAGAAGTGTGCGCATGTTCCGGTGAGTTTAGTGTTGCCCGCGAAAGTGCAGATGTCACCTCCTTGACTAGTCCAAATTGTAGCACGTTGATTCCCATACCATTCATGCCATCCAAACAACGTCTCATTTGCCTTTTTGTTAAATTTTATTCTCTGTTTTTATCTTTTATATTATAAACACCATTGGAGAGTGGTATTGGTTTCTGTTTTATTCATGATAGTTCCCTAACACACCAAAACATGTGCTTGATATGTGGTGAATACTCATATTTGTTGACTAGGGTTTTAAAGAAAAATCTTACAGTGTAGCCAGCCCCTCAATCCCAACCCATTTCATTTCCAGTCCCCAGAGATGTAGTGGTTTTCTCAGAGTCACTTAGTGCCAGGGATTAGAAAGTGTCTCTTCCTGACTCTTGCCTTATTTATTCAGAAAAAAAAGAATGCACATAGACAATTTACTGAATTAAAATTACAAAGTACTTAGTATGCAAGAGATTAAACACAAAATAGTAAAATATCACTCAACAGTCAGGAGTTGTTAGAACCTCTTCTTCTTTAAACTTGTTTTTAAAATTACAATGTTTTTCTTTTTTGTGAGTATGTCTTTCTGTGTGTTCACCCAGATGACACACACACACACACACACACACACACACACACACACACACACACACCGGGGGTGGGGGCATGCACTTGGAGGTCAGAGAATAACTTGTGGGAATTGGTTCTCTCCTTCCACTCTGTGGGTTCTGGTGTGAGCTCAGGTCATCAGACTTTGGGACAGGCGCCTTTATCCTCTGAGCCACCTTGCCAGTCCTGGAGCTTCTGCCTTGGTAGCCCTGGTTGAATTTTCTTTCTTTTCTACAACACTGCCCTCATGTGCTTACTCGAGATTTTTAAACTGAAAATCTCAGCTGAATGCACTTACAGCCCTACCCAAGCATCCACCTTGTAACAAACCCAGATTGGCATATAACTTCTGTAGTGAAATAATTCTCTAGAAGAAAATCTTTATGAACTCAATGAAGATTTCACTGTACATCCATCTGAATCGTGACTTCTTACTTTTCCCAGCCAGAAGTGCCACATCAAACTGACATTCACCGTTCCAAACTTCTGTCCACATATGGGGCAGAGGAACTCTACCGAGCTAAGCGCAAGTGTAATGCTACCCAAGAACATGACATCAATCTTCTGGAAGGAGAGTTGGTAGCCGTCCTGGAGCAAAAGGATCCTCTGGGGAGTACAAGCAGGTGGTTTGTTGACACGGGATGTAAGTTTCTTTTCCCACAGACCGACCACTCTTCAGGTTGAGATTTTCCCAGGAGTCTCTGCGTGTTTGGGAAAGGTCCTCGCATAACCCTGGTGCGTTCTTTTTCTTTCTACCAGTTGCAAAAGGCTATGTGTATTCCTCCTTCCTGAAGCCCTACAACCCAGCGAAAGGGCAGAAGGTAGATGCTGAGAACAGACTCTGTGATGACGACTTCGAGGATATCAGCCTCTTTGTGTCTTGCCGCCCAGTTGGTGACAGGGTCACCGAGACCCCTGAAGGCAGCATAAGCGACAGCAGCTCATCTCTTAGTGGCACTTGTGGGAAGTTTGAAACAAATGGTGCTGATGTTGATGTTTTCCAAGAGGTAGATGAACAGGTAAGACTTTAAATTTTGATGTAAAAATACTTGACCACTCCAAAGAAAGGATCTCTAAGTGCTTACATTGAGTACATACCATCTGTGGACCGTTGAGCAAAGAATTTAATTATCTAAACCCATTTCCTTTATATATTAAAAAAAATCTCTATACTGAAGAATCGGTGTTTTGACTAGAGATATGTGTACGCTGGGCTCCTGGCACAGAATCCAAATCATAATGGTCACTACTTCACTGGTAAGAACTCAGGGTAGTCAGGAATTTCTTTTTAATCCTCCACCGTTGGAGAAAAGCAGCTGGATTGTGGTCATCAATATCAGGTAGAAACTTATCTCCAAATCTTCTAGAACAGAGGTTCTCAACCTGTGGGTCACGACCCTTTGGGGGTTGAGAGACCTGGGTCGTCTAAGACCATTGGAAAATACAAATATATATTACAATTCATAGCGGTAGCAAAAATACAGTCATTAAGTAGCAACGAAAATAGTTTTATAGTTGAGGGGTCACCTCGACATGAACTGTATTACAGGGTCGCAGCATTAGGAAGGTTGAGAACCTCTGCTTTAGAAGCAATGTCTTCATTGAACTGTGTAGGACTTGGACACCTCATCTCTCATTAATGTCATCTGCTAACCACAAAAGCTTTCCCACTTGCCATTCATTGTTCCAATGCAAAGATTACTGACATAACCCCTTCACTAAATGGTGAGCTAACTATAATGTAAGGTTCATTTTTGCTACCTCATAAAGTTTCAGTATTTTCAACTATTAATCTCCAAGTAGTGACCACCTAATTTTCTGCCCTTTTAGCTTGGTAACTTCCATTAGCTAAATTTCTTTTCTGTTAGGGTAATATATTCTATTTTCAGAAAGTGAAATGTAATGATATAAATAAATTAAATGTAAGTTCTTTATTCCTTCCCCCTTTAGTAGTACTCTTCAAAGACATCATTCTGTGTGCCTTTCGGGTACATTTTATGCATACATAAATATATATACAAATAAAACATATGTGTTACTTTTTTAAAACACTTAAATACCACTCTACTTATATAGCGAGTTTAATCCTTAAAACAATTCTCTGAAGTACCTTACAATTTTTATATTTTGTTGAGGCAGAATCTCATGATACAGCTTAGGCTGTCCTTTCACCTCAGTCTTCTGAGTGGTATAATTATGAACATATGCTGCCACACCAATTTTATAGAATAAGTCATATACATGATTACTAACCCAGTAAAAGATAGTTAAAATATTTTGTTTCTTTTTTTAAGTGTGAAACAATAATTCTGGGAGTGTTCCTCATCACTTTTTGTATGCTTTTATAAATACATTTGTAAGGAAAGTTAATAAATATATTGAGGGGTCACAGGGTATGTAGAAAATGTTTACAGAGCTTCCCACATTGCCCTTCACAAATAGCATTATTTAGCTTTTATTTATATGCCATAGAATTCACTCATTTTAAATGTAGCATCCAATGACTTTTAGAATACATACAGAGATGTGCAATCCAATTTTAGAACATTTCTTTTATGCCCAAAGCTCCTTCAGATTCATTTGCATCCCTACTTTTCCTTTCATCTCTGTATTGCATCTTTTCTGTATATTTCAATGGATGGAACTGAATATGGTGTTTTGTAATTGGCTTTTTCTCTCAGCCTGTGTTTAATATCCATCCCTGCTATAAACATGTGTATTTTGCATCTTTTTTACTCTCTAATAGTAAGTATTCCATGACACAGATACAGCATTTTATTTAACTATTTGTTAGTTAATACATTTGGCCAATATCTACCTTGATATTACAGTGAATAATGTCAATATAGATATTAATGTGAATCTGTGAAGATTTCAGTTCTCTTAAAAAGACACAAGGAATGGTTTTGCACCATGGCATGGTAAATATATGCTTTACTTTTAGAGGAAATGCTAAATCACTTTTCAGGTGAATTAGATGCTACATGTTTTCTTTATAAGAGGGGGGAAAGAAGGGAGGAATTTTTCTCTTTCTCAAAGTAGAAAATATATTGGAGGTGCCCCTCTAAAAATTCTATTTGTTCTTTTTCCTCTAAGTTTGGAAACCAGTTAACACAGGAAGCTGGCATTGGGTAAATATTAGCTTTATGACTAATAAATTTGATTGGAAAACACATCTTAGATCAGTGGTTACATGGGATAGCTGATAACTTCCCTTAGATTAAAATAATTTCGTTCAAATTGAAGGCTCCCCATTGCAAGCATAGAGTATACCCCAGGTCAATTACTGCAAAGAGAGATGACCCCTGTGGGGGCTCCAGCAGGAGAGAGAAAGAAGAGGAAGGAAGGAGAAACCCCTTTCATGCTTTAGCACTGAGAGCAAGAGGCATGTGAACTGGTGGTTTTCAGACTCCTGATGCAGCTGTCCTTCATCCCTGGAAACGAGGAGAAAGGATTATATTTCCATGTTTGCCACAGGCTGGTATTTCCACTCCATCAGCTCTCAGGCAGCATGTGAATACTTATATTTATGGGTGACAGTTTAAGAGAATGCCATAGCATGGAGGTTCATGTAAGTGACTGAAAATGGTTGTAAATTATATCTTTGTCAATTTCCATATCTGATGTACATCAATAGCATTTTTTTTTACAAAGCTATTTAAACTTAAAAAAAAAATCAGCTGTAGTCTATACTGCTCAGTTGGGTATTGTTTAGTACCACTGTTTCCTGCTCTGCTCTTTCCTACAGAGGAAGTACTTTCTGTTATCCTCCAGACTTGCAGAAGCATATGCTGAGGGGAGTTTTAGGCTGTCCTGTAGTTTTGGGGAGGACTCAAGTGAACCCTGACAAAGACAGGTGGATGGGCAGACTTTGCTTCTGCCTGATGCTCAGGGGCATCTCTGAGGCTTGAGAATTACTGAGATATGGACAGCAGGAGAATGGTTTATGCTGTATCTTCTCTGTGACTTCCATATTTGATCTGAGTCCTTAACCTGGACCTGAAGGACTTAAGGGGCTTTGTGTGTGTTGTGTGTGTGTGTGAGGGGGGGGGGTCTTAATTACTTTTCTATTTCTGGGATAAGATACTATGACCAAGTCAACTTGCAGAAGAGTTTATTTGTAATTTACAGTTTCAGAAGGTTGGAAGCCATGACCATCCTACCTGGGAATGGCATGGGCTTTTGTGACACACCTCCAACAATGTCACACCTTCTAGTCCTTCTCAACCAGTTCCACTAACTAGACCTAGTATTCAAGCATATGCGCCTATAGGGGCCATTTTCATTCACACTACCACAGAGTGTTTCCTCAATTATTTTGGAGATGTGCTTCTTTTTATTTTATTTTATTTCTTCCAGTTACATCTTAATCACAATCCCTTCCCTACTCCCCCCTCCTGTCCCACCCTTCCACCCTCTTTCCCCTCAGTCCCCCATCCTCTACCCATTTTTTTTTTTTAGTTTAAGGTAGATCTTTTTCTCCCCAACAGCTCCCCCTTTCAGTCCAACAAATGGTTCTTTCTCTTATAACAATAAATACAATACAAAACAACTGAAATAAATAGGCCACAATTCTGAGAGTTATATGGCTTAGCATACATTCCCAATGTCCAGTCCATATGTATTTGGCACCTGACTTTAACATTCTACTATCTAACCATCTCCATGAGTTTAAAGTTCTATATCTAACTCAGCTTTCATACTAACTTGCATCACAATTTTAAAAACACCTTCTTAGATCCAGAACACCCTCTTGATTCCTAAACAACTCAAAATTTAACTATGAGACTCTAGCTATCTATTCTTCAACCACCTCAGAGACCTGAGAGGGATAAATATATCTGATTATATAGGAAGTGCAGGGCCCAACTAAAATAAATTTGGACCATGATAATCTAAAGATTTTATATAATTTTTAACTTTAAATTTATAATTTCACAAAATATATTTGTTTAAAATATTTTTAAGCCAGGTGTGGTGGCACACACTTTTAATTCCAACACTTTAGAGACAGAAGCAAGCAGATCTCTATAAATGTAAGGTCATCCTGGTCTATATACTGAGTTCCAGCCAGCCAATGTCTGCATAGTGAGACTCTATCTCAAAAAAATCAACAAAGTATATATTATAATAATATGTCTAATCAGATTTTATTTTCCCTTTGAGGAAATTCATGCCAAAGTGAAAGACTATCGACGTGTTGAGGAATGGGCAGTAGCTAACCTATCCTTCTGAAAAATCCATGCCTGCACTGGGAAAGCATATATATTATTGATTCAAATTACAAAGATGACTACCACTGCTGATTCCAGCTCTTATAGATTATTTCAGGACTATAATTTAGCACACCACACTCCTGGATGCTTATGCAAACCAAATTAACCACACCAATCTTATGGATCAATTGAATATTGGCACTTTCAAAACTATAGAAAAATAGTGACACATAAGAGACTCCAGACCCCTTTTCCATTGTACCCCCTTCTTAGAACAAGAATTTTATTCCTAAAACCCTAAAATAAATGGATCAAGCACAGAGTTGGAAGTTAGAAAGTGTGGGTCCTAGCAACCCTGGGTAATGCAGTGATTAAGAATGTTTCTAAGTCTTAACTAAGAGGGTTGTTGAGGATACAGCCCATGTGACATACATCTGTACAGGCTCTGTAAAAGGTTATTACTGCTGAACTTTCGTTAATAATTATAGCTCCTCCATTCTGTTCTCTTCTGCACTTTCAATCAAAGTAATCTATTTCCAACCACCTATCTTCATGTGTATACCACTGTCTCCAATATGCTCTCCAAACTCTTTAGGTCAAGTAAACATTTGAACGCTACTGTGTAGCACAGCACGCTTGGCTAGTTTTGAGGTGTTCTTGTGAGCTATGCCTGGAACCATTCAAGTTGCCATTAATAAAGTACCATATAGTAGGTTGCTTACAAACAGTTATAGAGAGACTGGAAGTCTGAAATCAAGACACATTTTTTGTATCTGGTAAAGTCTACTTTGTGGTACATGTATAGCACCTTTTGGGGTAGATTTTCACTTAGAAGGGATAAGGGCTTAAGGGCATTATGCTGCTTTATGTAAAAATCAGTCCCATTCACAAAGGCTCTGTCTTTAAGACCTAATCACTTCTTCCTAAAATTTACCTCATAATCATCACCTTAGAATTAAGGGGAGAACATTTAGACTCTAGCAATATTTTTTCTTTCCTTTAATAATGCTCCTTGTTAAGGTACCAATCAATAGAATCATTGTTTTGGTGAGGTAGCAACAGTCTAAGCTGATGCCTTCTCACTACAGTGTCCAGTCTCTTTTCCTGCTCAGTGACGTCAACTTTTGTCTCATAAAGCCTTGATCTACTGTTCCTCAATTTTCCATCCCTCTTTCTGTCTCTTTTTCATACATCCACTTATCAACTTGAACCTTATGAGAGACCACTTCTCTCAAAATATACCACACTGAGGTTTGTGTGTAGCTTGGTGATGGTGGCGACTCTGTGATTTTGTTCTTTTGTTTTGTTTTAGTTTTTTGTTTGTTTGTTTTGAGATAAAGTTTCTCTGTGTAACAATACTGGCTGTCCTGGAACTCACTTTTTAGACCAGACTGGTCTCGAACTCACCACCGATCTGCCTGCCTCTGCCTCCAGAGTGCTGGGATTAAAGGGATATACCATTGTGCCCGGCTTTGATGTTTTGTCTTATCAGTATTTGCTATTGCTTTTAGCTGAGTTGTAAGGTTTCTGATAAAAAAAATTATTTTGCAAACTTTGATGAAATGAATGTGTAAATGTTGATGGTTAATTGTTTAATTTTCTATCATAAAGAAATTTTTTTTACTAGCAGTCATGATTTTACTACAAGATGAATTAAACACCAATTTGAGGTCTTTCAAATTATAACTGTGAAGTATTTTTTTTCTGAGATCACAAAAAATTGTAATTGAAATATATTTTATTAGTTTCTTCAAGGTCAATTTTGTAAATTTATAAATTTTATTCAATGTGCTTATAAAGGTTTAGAAAACTAAAGAACTTAAAACAATGAAAATTACTTATAATCCTATCAATCAAAGAAATTATTTAGTAATTCTAGGCATATATTCATCTAATTTTCTGACTGAGATATCTCCCAGCCTGCAATTTTACATTTAAAATTATTTAATATGAATATTTTATATATTGTTATTCTTATAAAATACCACTTAAATTTGATCATGTACTTTTATGTGTGTATGTTTATAGGTTGGTATGTGATGTGTGAGTGCACTTACTCACGGAGTCAGAAGAGGGCACTGGATACCCTAGAACTAGAGTTGTCACAGTCGGTTGTGAAAGTCCTGAGTGGGTACTGAGACCCGAGTGGGGTCCTTTGCAAAAGTTCGTGTTCTCTTAACCATTGAGCAACCTCCTAGCCTGTAATTTTACATTTTAGAAAGTGTATAATATGAATATTTTCTACATTATTCTAACAAAATACCATTTAAATGACTACAAATTTACTTAAGAAGAGTGGCTATCATTTATTTTCTCTAACTGTTCTGCCCATCCCCACATTCCTCTCACTTTTCAGTATACTTACAGAAATACTACAGATAATTTGTACAGAAATTATCTTTCAGTGTTTCTGTGTAAGATATTCTTAACAGATTGATTCAAAGAATTAATTGTCAAAGCATTTTACAGAAACTGCCACATTGCCTTCAAGCATGGACAATCTAGGCTCCTTCTGATAGAAAAAGAATTCCTATTTCCATTCTTATCTAAGTCATAACCCATCAAATCTTCAGGAAGAGCTGGACTGTGTGACTGTAAAAAACCAAGAACACCTTAGCATTGCTTCTAAATGGTTAAAACTTGCTAAGTTTCTCCAAAGTTTTAGGTTCTGGTACAAATAATGTCTTTTTGTTTTTGGTCTAGATTTTCTATGCAGTCCATGCTTTCCAAGCACGGAGTGACCATGAACTCAGCCTTGAAGAGTACCAGAGAGTCCATATACTTAGATTCTGTGATCTAAGTGGCAATAAAGAGTGGTGGTTAGCTGAAGCGCAAGGTCAGAAAGGGTACGTGCCAGCTAACCACCTTGGCAAGATGACCTACGCTTAAGAAAATAAGCATGTGCCATCCATTCCCTGGCGGGTTTCTTCCTGACTACTTCATAAAGCTGGCACTGTGAAAATTCAAACCAGAAAGGAAGAAACCTCCAAACTGTATGAACTGACAGTGTACCAGGTTTTAAGGACAATCTTGCCTCCTAATAGGACAATTTCACTGATGTATAAAGAATAATTGTTGACAAAAATACTACCAACAGAAAAGCAGAGTAAACAGCCTAGGCTCTGACTGTATATTTAAAGGTAAAGATCTTTTGAAAAGATAATTTTTGTTTATCATCACCAAAGAGTGGATCTAAGAATAAGGTTTTTCACCTTATTGTAATTTTTTTTTACTGTACTTTGCCTTAAACATATTTTCACTTTTATTTTTGCATATAAAATGTATACATACACACATAATACATTCTTCATTTTATACATGATGAATGCAATACAAATTATGCATATATGTGTAAACCACAGAATAAACCTATTACACACAAAAATAATTAACAGGCAATTAGAAGTCTTTAATATGGGGCTCCATTTTAATACATTTTAAATAATAAAGAAAACACAATATATTGCTAATATTCCAAACTTACTAAATGTGTACTACATGATAGACATTGCTTTAAATGATTTATGTATAATGATTAGTGCAACATGGAGAAAACATTGCTAGCAAGTGGTGGAGATGGGTCAAACACAAGCATCGTGGTTCCAAGGTTCCTATTCCTAATGACTGCTCAATATACTCCTTGAGTGCAAAGCGGCAATGTAAATAATGGACCAGAAGAAATCCCTCTTCTCTCAGATTCACATTTCAATATTTAACAACTTTTCAAAATTAAGAGCTTAACAAGACTTTCACAGGAGCCTCGGAGAGAAAAATGAAGTGACTAAATGTATTATTTGTACTTTTTAATTGTTGTGATTAAGCATGTATGAAAGTATAAATGTTTTAAAGCTGCTGTACATGACTACTGATGAGGCATTAATGAAGAACCATTTTGGATCATTCAGTGATTTAGAGATGCAAGAGGAGTTTGCATTCTATTTCAGAGCCAAGATGTAAATACTTTGAGTGGCCAGTTTGTATTCAGACAAGGTGCTGAGGATTGTATTAGCTATAACACCATGTTAGGGCATTGTGCTTTAATTTGGTACTGCTCTAAGAACTGTCCTCCAAAATTTCAAGTGTAGTCAGCCAAGACATACTATTGGATTGAAAATAGATAAAGTGGGACAGACACAAGGGTGAAATGAGCCAGGGTGAGTGATCAGAAGTAGAGGGGGAAAACTAAAATAGTTGGATGTACCAACTCTATAGAGAATGTTTTATGGAGACCAAAATGTCTGGCATATGTTTACTTGGTCAGCATTACTGAATACCTGTTGTTTATCAGGAACTCTGGTAAATTTGAGGATTTTAGCATAAATCAATGCAGTACCCTGTCACATAAAGGTCATAGTCTAATTAGGACCACAGTGGAACTAAAATCATGATGACTACTACTGAAAAACATAGTGTGGTTAGGATCATGTAACAGTGAGACTTCTAATTTTGTTTGATTTGAGTGGTTACTCTTATAATTACAGTAGATTTTAATTGTCCATAAAAATCCTAATGACACATTTTAAGATTTGTTACTTTGAAAGATTTGATCCTTTTGATGTACATATATTATGCTAGATTTATTACTGAGCAATATCTATAACAAAATAAAGAGTTCTACTTCTCCCAGGGTAGCTGATTGAATATCCTACCCACCTCCCAAAGCAGAAGTAAGACACTTACATTAAAGAAACAGTTTATACTACTGCTAAATTCCTTAAAGTAACTTTATAAAGTTTTCCCAACATTAAGTTTGCATGAAATGTTTTGGTTTTTAAGTAGGTTAACAAAAATTTTCTAAAAGATATTAGAGACTTTAAGTTTTTTTAAATTGCCCTTTGAATTCAATTTTAAAAAGTATATTTGATGCCTAAAGTTAAGCAAAAAGAAATCCAATGTTGCTGCTTAAGGACACTATGAAAATATACAAAGAGGCATAATTTATATATGGCTGTGTGTATCTGCACACCTGTATATAACGCCAAGCTTCAATGTTTTGCACAAAAATGAAGAAGTAAATAAATAGCACAGATGTGCCTTTCTGGCTGAAATACGTGATTAAATGCAGGAGAAGCTTTGTGTACTGGTGTGACCCTAGGAGTGATGCTTCCTGTCTGACCTTTGAAAAATATGCACCAGGAAAATCAATACTTCAGTTAGTTCCCAAGAAAGAACTATTATGAAGCCAGTGACTGAAACTTTCCTATCATGATGAGCACATTACTATAAATGAGGTAGGAAAAGTTATACATATTTCATTCTAGACTTATTTTACTTAAGATCAAGTCAATTGTAATTCTGAAATTAGACATTATTTTATTAGACTTCAAAAATAAATTTTGAAGATGGTTTATATTTAAGCAGTTGCATTAGTATAGTTACAACTAGGAATGCTAATGTATTTTGTTATATTCATTTTTAAATTAATATTGTACAGAATAGGATCCTCTGAAGTGGGTAATTATTATTATTTTTTTACCAAGATGAAGAGGAGCTTTTGTAACTATTTTTCTTTTTAAAACAAAAAATGTATGCATCTTATTTGCTTTTTATTTTGAAATGCACATGTTGGAAACTAATAGTGTACATAATAAAGAATAGAGAGTGTAAAATATTTATTTAGTAATATTATCATTGGTGCAGAATCATGAAAAGGAACAAGGCCACTATCTGAATATTCCTTATACTTCAGAAAAATATCTTGACTTTGAAAGATGGGCAGAGGAAAAGAGAGAGAGAGATGCACATGTTTAGTCATAGCAACAAAGCAATGGGTAAGATATTAAATGCTGGGGCATTCCAAAATAGAATTCAGATTTTGAGAAATTGCTTTTTGAATACCTGGAGCTATTTGGGATGAACATAATTTGGGTAGTTTACAGAAATGAGTGTTTCAATTACTGAGACAGCAAATTGTTACTTCTTAGATATTTGTTTACCACATTAACCTCACAAACCTGTATGAATAAAAGGAGATGATATTCAGCATAAACCCCCCCACCCTTTAAGTTGTTTGCAGGTAACTATAGCTTCCCATTATACCCACTGCATTGCTAACTAGTGAAAACATTCAACCTCACAAAGCTCAAAACAAATGAGCTTAACCATTTATACCATGGTCAATGAGGTTGGGCTTACAGTTCACTGGCCAGATAGACACTGGACTTGAAATTCTGTAGGAATAGACCCTGTGTAAAGACTGCAACTTCTAAAAGTCTAATTTTGTAGTTGCTTCTTTCTCTAAATACATAGTTGTAAAATTACTCCAGTACAAGCTACATTACTTCAAGGCTAGTGGATCTCAAGCTGACATATCTTTATGTAGATGCCGTTTTCACAATCGTATACTCTAGTTAAATGCAGGCAAAATTTGCATGTTTTGAAAAATAACACTTTAGAAAAGAATTGAATGGAATTGAGATGTTCTTGGTCAGAAATCCTGGGAAAATATTCTTACTAAATTAAACTTGTTTTGTTTTGCTTAAAATTCCACTGAGGCATCTGCATGTATTCATCACATTTCTAATTTCTTGTGATTTTAGTACTACTAAAATTTCATTTTGTTAAAAGTGATGTATTTTCTGTGAAACCTGTGGTCATAACAATTTATAATTTGTAACTAATAAAACTACTACCACACCCTTGTTAAGAACTGGACTCATCAAACTTTTAACTACAGATGTGCCTTGATTTATGGTGGAGTTACATCCTGATATACTTACCATGGGTTTAAAATATCCTGACTTACTGACCATCATAGTTCAGCAAGTCAGCACTACGTGTACAGTATCAGCTGTTCACTGGAATGATCACATGAATTACCGGTAACTGCAACCTATTGAAGCTGCCTGGAAATGGCAGAGTGTTTATAACTAGCAGATTCTACTAAATGTGTACCACTTTCACACTACTGAAAACAATCAGTTAAAGAAAGCATTATAAGCCAGGGGCCATTTGTATTAGATGTCCTTCATTGTATCTCATCCCAACTATGTTTTATAAAGTAGGAAAGTAACACAAAAGGGTTGAAGACCAGGTGGTTGTATTCTGTCTGTGCCACTTTCTTCGTTTTTAAAGTCACTAAATCCTATAGTTAATCTAATAAATTACAATATGAAAAACAGAAAAAGGATACTGACAGAAATGAAGTTTGAATTGTCAATCCTAAGAATTTACAAAAACACTTGTTGTGGTTTGAATGTGCAATGCTCCCCATTGGCTCGTGTGTTTGACCATTTTGTTGCTATCTGGTGGTGCTATATGAAAAGGTAGTTATTGGAGGAAATATGTCACTGGGGCAGGCTTTGAGGCTCTGTAGCCTGGCTCTATTTCGTGTTTCTTTTCTGTTTCTTGTCCACTGAGACAATCTGATTAACTGGCCTCACAGTCCTGGCACAATGATGTCACCATCATGATGGGTTCTACCCCTTGGAAAATGTGAGCTGAGATAAGCTCTTCCATAAACAGCTTTTGTCAGATTATTTTATCACAGTAGAAGTGAAAACTAAGACACTTAATCACTTGTCTGCTCATTCACTGAGCCAACCGAGGGTTGCAGATTTCCATGATATTCAGGGGGGAAAAATATCTACTCCTCACTAACTTGAGTTCAAGAAATTATTATAGTCAAATAAAAACAAAGTATTGCTACTTTCATAACTGCTTCTTAGAGTCCACTTGGTGAGAAAAAATAAAGGCCTAAAAACTATTTGAGATAAATTCTAACGTCAAATTTATCTCTTAAAATAAACTGAGTTAGGGCCGTTCCTTTACACACACACAAATTATTAACTATACAAAGAGTCATTCACTGAAAGATACATTACTTCCTAAACTCATTAAACTTTCCAAGAAGTGCCACAAAAATTAAAACAATTGCTTCTCTCAACTCCAGCATACTTTCTGTGACGGGATAAAACTTTTTACTTCGAATGCTGTACTAAGCATTATTTCTATAATATCTTGAAGGCAGTGAGTTATAGTAACTGTAATAGCTGTTGATATAAGGTCATTTTGTTGAGTCAAAATTGCATTTGAACTATAAACAACAAACTTTGAATTCTTATAAAGGGGATTTGTAGTTTATACCAAGCCAGTGTTTATCAATAGAAAGGTGTTTTTCAAAACAAACAAAAAAAATCTGTAGGCAGACTTTTAAGTGTGTAAATATATATTTATTCCATCTTTAAATGATAGGTTTATTTCAATATTGGATTCTAATTTATTATAAATAATTTAATGCAACTATTTAACAAAGCAGTTTAAAATCTTTCCATGGGGGAAAAAAAAAACAAGCTTAATTTAAAAGTTTTATCTTTACATAGATTATCAATTTATTTTAGAATGATGATGTTTAAAAACCTAAGGATAAAGGAAGACACATTGAGAATAGATGTAGCACACATCAAGAGTGATAAAACAATTCTACTCAGTGAATATAGGAAATTGCAAGATTCAATTTCAGGGAAAAAAATGAGGTATTCATTGATTGTAAATAAGAATGCTGCATTTTGCTATAATTTATTGGTCTAATATAGAAAGCACTCTATTCTCTGTTGGAATATATAAGTAGACTGATGGCTAGTTCATCAGCTTACAAGGCAATGACAGACCACCTCATGTACAATAGCATGGGCCTATAGTTCGCAGGAGAGAGATAACATAACACAGAAACCCAAGGGTCAATTCTGAGGATAGTTTTTTTTTTTGTTTTTTAGTAACACCTCACTCTTGCCAGAACCAATCAGTGGACACATGAGAACCAATTAATCCTTCCTAAGGACATACTGATCCCCTAACAGCGCTACCTGTCATCTAACTACACTGCTGTACTAGGGACCAAGCTTCTACAACATGAAACTTTAGGGGACAAACCACATCCTAAACACATTCAAGACACATGAACACTTTGTGACTGAACTGAAATCTCAAGAACTCATCATTTGGTAGGAGCTTCTTTTATACAAACATAACTAAACTACATTAAAATGTTCTTGAGGCATTACAAACAACATGTCCTTCCACTGTCTGGAAGAAGTCATGTGTTAAGTAGTCATAAATTCCCATCTGCAAAACCTCTTAGAAATGGATACACTCCTCAATAATTCTCAGAATGTCCAACCAGGATGAGTCAAAAGTCAGCATCTATTAAATATACACATGTGCACATCACTCGCCAGGCATGGAAAGTGGGGAATGTGAGAAAAGGGTAGTGTATTAAAAGGACATGAGCATTCATAATGTACTGGAAGAGATAACTCCCTAAGTAGCTGATAAGAGGTGATCGAGAGCTAAAGACATGAGATGGAAGGGAAATCACTTGTCAAAATTAATTTTGATGAAAGAGGAAGTACTAGGAGAGAGACATCATTTGAAATGAGGATGAGGACTGACGCTGAACATCCAGAATATTAGAAAACACTGGAATGCTTTACAGTGCGCCAGGCCTGTCACTCTTATGGTACCTTCTTTGAGGAGGTTTACAACTTTGTGTAATCGTTTCTTTACATCTCCATATGCCATCATCTCCTGAAGTTCTAACCATGAATTAGTCATTATAATCACTACTTTCACACACTGTGGAAATTAAACATGCTAAACAGACTGAAATAAATAGATTCAAGTTTGCCTAAATAATATTAGCATTTTAATGTAACAAACAACAGAGATTTGATCATGAAAATTTTTATTATGTTACATCTTTTGTTCCAGTAAGGATTTTTTTTTTAATCTTTAGATCAATATGATAGAAAAACCTATTTCGTCATATTACTTCTTGAGTTTCTTTTGGGCAGCTTTCTTCTTGACCATCTGTAATCGCTTCATAGCGTTGAGCTGTGATTCTTGGGAAGTTGGACCTTTAAGAGATGTTGAGGGAGTGCTGCTGGACTCGGATGTGGTTTTGCTGGTGGTACTTCCATTGGGCCCTGATGTAGCACTATTTCCATTCCCGCTCAACTGGCTGCTGCCTCCGGGAACTAAACTACTAGGACTGGGAAGACCCACTTTGCTGACGTTATCACAACTTACTGAGCGACTCAAACCAGCCTTGCCTAAGGTTAGAGGTGGCAGTGGTTTCAGTGGGACAGAAGGGCTATTGCCAGGGCCTATTTTGGAACCTACTCCACCTTTGGATGATGTTGCCAGACCAGTCAAACCTACAGGCTTCTGGTTAGCTGATGAGGCAGCAGGTTTTCCACTACTGTTTTGTGCTGTTGAACCCAATTTTGCTGTTGATGGACCAGCTGAGGAAGTTTTGGCTGCAAAAGCTGCCCATCCAGTTAGACCACTAGTTACTGAAGAGGATATGTTGTTACTAGAAGAATTTCCTGAAATAACTGTGGATGGCTAAAAAAATAAATAAAAATAGAAAAAAGATGTATCATACATTAGAGTCACGTATAATCAACACCTGTATACTATCTTTGAATATAAGTTTACTTGTGTATAAAGAAGCAATGAGTGGACAATCTGGACAATAGCCAAATTCAGGTTCTTGTGCAGCTGACTGAGAAAGCACATGGCAGTTTCTGTAGTCAGGGAGGATGCTACACAATTTGGAGTTCCTGTATGCCATGTTGTTTTAATCACTAAAGAAAATACATGAAATTCTTTTTGGGAACTGCCTTTAGATTCAGTCACAAACCACAGTAGAGAATCAAATTTAGTTCCTAAAGTCACTTTTGTTATCCCCCAAAGTATTATAACTAGCTCATAACCCATTCAATTGGAGTCTACTTTTAATTAATAAATGTGTTTGCACATAAGATATACAGGAGAAAATAAGTAAGACAAAGATTCAATCAATAGTTATTTGCGAGTTGGACATGGTAAAGGAAACATCTATATACAAGTTCCAAAGCAACTTAAAATAACCAAGTTGTCACAAAAAATTTTAACATCTACTGCACCACAAAGCATACTCAGATGTGTAAGCTCTGAGGATACATGAGAAGAGCTTGGAAATGCAGCTCACAGTGTGTGCTTCCACTGAAACTGCAGAAAGAGACCCTACATTCACACAGAGGACCTTCAACAGCTGCCTCTTCGGCCACTGTGGCATTCTGGGAAGGCCTCACGCTGTGCATGATTTGTAAGACTGTGATATTTCAGCTTTTCTGATCAACTTCCTACATGGGCTGATGAGAAGCTTGTAAGTGACATTGTGTTAAGCATGTAGGATGATTTTGTTCACTCTCACATTCTCTGTCTACCTTCACATTGAGAGGATCTCACAAAAGCATTCAAGGGTGAAGTCAGATACAGGACTATCCTGTACTTAAAATGATAATACATAATGTATAAAAATGATAATAGAATATCTAGAATATCTATTTATATTTTACAAATGAACTCTTATCTAATAGTTTGCAAAACATCTTTAGCTCTTACAAAGTTGTCTTCAATATTGTTTGCATATATGCACTTTTAACTACCAGAAAAGCAATCAAAGTAAGAGTGCTGTGTGGCATTTGTTTGATAACAGAAGTTAAAATTTTGTTCACATGTCCTGAAAAAAACCACTCATTTTTATAATAGCATCATATAATTATCTTATGATATCTTGATTAGGAAACCATCTTATCGAACATAAATTCAAAGAACACACACAGCTGGTGACAGAAAAAGAAAGCAAAAGGACACAATGTGGCAAACTTTTAAGTGTTTGTTTTGAAAGGTACATTTTTTTTCCCTTCTTTTCTTTCTATAAATCTGAAACCCTCTGCTATATGGTTATGTATCCTTCATCAAACTTCACCAAAGAAAACTTATTTGAAGCAACTAAAAAGACAAATGCACGATGAAGGATCAACAAGAGAGCAAGGCCTATGTGCTGAGCATTTTATTTTAATGACAGCTGTGGTCTGTGCTCCAGACAGACAGCTTAGAACACAATCAGGACACACAGACACGAAACAGCACAAACTTGGTAAACCTAGTAATATCTCATATTTCAATGTAGAAAGTAAATTTCTGATATAAATTCTCCCTTCTTACCTAATTAATGATGAGCAGTCTTGACTTCCAACATTAGTCATTGAAATAATTTTCTCATCAAACTTTTACCAAGCGACTATCCTTCAGTCAGTCTGATCAAGATTTAATGTAGATGAAAGCAAATATACTTTACCTTAACCTCTGTTCTCTTGAATGCTAGGAAGGTGGTCTCTTGTTTAAGTTTGGTTTCTGGTTTCTTAACTAAGGGATCCTTGACAGCTGGAACTACAGAAACAACAGCGGGTGCTGGCTTCTGAGGGGGCTTCTGAGTTTTCTGAGCCTATGAAAATCATATACAAAAATTTTTATTGATAACATGAAATTAAAAATGTATTAAACAACCATAAACATTGAACGGTAGCAATAGTTCTTAAAAAGATACTATGATGATAGTGAAAGTAGAGACTACAAAAAATAGTTATCAACATATAAACAGTTTTACAGATTTTAATAATTTTTGAACAGTAATGCCACTAGCAATCATGCAAATTAGGGTTGGTTAAATACTATTTTAACGAGATAACTCTATAGTTTTCAATAAAGGAAAATCACAAACTATGGTACAGCTACCTGTTATCCATGCAGGACTGACTCCAAAACATCTGACAAAACCCAAAATCTGTTGTTCTTTATATTTAACGAGCATAGTATTTGGGCCTAGTGACATCTGTCTGTAATTTTAGTATTCAAGAGGCTGATATAAGAAGACTACAAGTTTAGGGGCAGCCTAGGCTATAAAACAAGTTCAAGGTCAGCCTGATTTATACATTAAGACTTTGAGTTAAAATTTTAACAGTTGACCAGGCTTGTAGGCACATGCCTTTAATCCCAGAACTTGGGAGGTAGAAGCATGTGGATCTCTGGGGTTCAAGGCCAGCCTGGTCCACCTAGTGAGTTCCAAAACAGCCAGGCTACATATAGAGATTGTCTCAAAAAGAAAGCAAACAAACAAAAGAAAAAACAAACAAAAAGAAACCCAAAACCCTAAGAGTTAGGACTCAGTGAGTAAAGAGGCTTGATTGTACAAGCATGGTGTCCTGAGTTCAATTCCTGACACCCATGTAAAGGTGGGGGACAGAACCACCACCTCTAAAAAGTTCTTCTCTCACCAAAACAAAATGCCTCTCCAAAAAGTTGTCATGTCTGTGCGTGTGTCTCTGTTTCTTTCTCTATCTGCCTATCTCTCACACACACCCCAAGTCAAAATTCCCTTAAAGGTTAGGGGAGATAGCTCAGTTATAAACCACACTTAATAACTAGCCTAGCATGTAAGGTCCTGGGTTTCATCTACAGCAGTAGGGAGAAAATACTGTATACACAGACCAACCTATTGAAGACCTCTGTAGACAGGAACTCATCTCTAGGCTACTAAATGTAATGTCATGAAACAGTTGTTACATTGAATTGCTTTAGAAGTAACAGCAGGGAAACAAGCCTGCACACTTTGCACTGATGCCTTCATGCCCCGTTCTACCAACAAATATTTTCAATCCAGAGTAGGTGGAATGTGCAGATTCTGAGTTCACAGAAACTGCAGGACAATCATGAATCCACCAGTTAGCATCACTCATTAAATAGTGCACTTCATTTCTTTTTATGGTTAATCAAAGACTTAAGTATTTTCTTCTTGGGGTTCAGGTTTAAGTTTTTAAGTTACTGAGGATACGTTAAAAACAACTCATGTAATTTTTACATGGTTTTAAACACTGAATGAAAAGAGAAGAGTTATTCATGGATAAATAATAAATCTCTGCGGTTTTTCATAGTAGTGAATTAAATCCTTATAGAAAATTTATAAATATAAATTTCCATGTTATTTAGGAAGAATTTTATTCTTTTTCCTAAGCATTTTCAGTTTTATTTTGATCAATAACTATTTTATGGCAAACCATGCTACTAAATTTTCTTATCAATTTTAGTCATTTTTCGTATTCTTAGTGTTTAATGTATGAACAATCCTGGCTGTGTACACAGTATAGAGCAACAATTCCAACAGTTGTTAAGTATCAAACAGAACAAGGGTGGAAACCCTGCTCACTACTTTCCCAGCTGTGCTACTACAAGTGAATCATAAATGTCTAACAGCCTCATTCCTTTCACCTGCAAAACGGTGCCAGCGCCATCTGTTTCAAAGATGAGTTAATAAGGATGAATTGTGAGTATGTAAGCATTTATCCTAAGAGCTCATAATGTTAAGTGCTGATAACAATAGTTCCTATTGCCTAGCATGTGCAAGGACCTGGCTTTGACCCCCCAGTACCTTGATAATAATAAAACAGAGCATAATCACTGTGCCGGTTACAGTCAATTTGACACAACCTGGAGTCACCTGGGAAGAAGGACCCTCGATTGAGAACTGCCAATCACAATGGCCTGTGTAATGTGTGTGGGAGACAGCCTTGACCCATGATTGGGATGGGATGGTCCAGCCCATGGTGGGCAGCACCGTCCCTAAGCAGGAGGGATTGGGAGGCTATAAGTACATCAGTTTTGTGGGAACTGGAAAGAAGCTAGGAAACAGCATTCCACAGTGAAGCAGGAAAAGATAATTTAAAAGGCAGACACGAGGCGAAAACAGAGGGACCATATACATGCTTTTCTGTAGCATGCACTTCCCTATAGCTATACCACAGCATCACTTTGGAAGTGAGTAGCACAACAACATAAATCCATAACAATAGTACATATGCAAACACTTAGAAGTTAGTTTATTTTTCAGTATTATTTTCAATATGCTAAATGGCCCAATTTTCATGTTGAAATCATATATCAACAAGGAGCATCGGACAGTGGTTACAATGTGAAGTATGATTCTCACCATTCTCTTCATTTGTCTGGTGCATCGGGCGCAGTACCACACCAGGCGAGGGTCATTCACCTCTTTGTCTGTCACTTGAGGTTTATGGCAATCTTGGTGGTAGAGATTATGGCACTCTTGACATTCTACTAATTGGTTCCCAGATGCCACTGTCATTTGTCTAAGAAAAACAGTATATTAAACTCTATAGTTTCTTCAACCTACAATTTAGTTATTTCCACATTCTTCAGGTAAGGTTTGTTATGTTAAAGGGAAAGAACCCCAGAAAAATAATCATTAAATCATTAATAAGAAAAATAACAAACACTAATATAAAACCTATGTAAGAATTTAATTTCTGATAGGTTATGCTTCATCAATACTTACAACACTTCAACTAAGCTTAATTATATTTTTAGTCACTTATCATTGCAGGACCTTTTCTATTTCTCAAAAGGTAATAGGCATTGACTACAAGTGACAGCACTTTCTTAGTATCGCTATTACATTCCTTTTTTAGTTACATGTTGTTTTGTCTTCATCATTAATAATAAGTTAGGTGAGCTGAGTGGGGAGGCTCACACCTGTAACTCCAGCACACCTGTGACTGAGAGAAGGGCATCACTGTGAGTTTAAGAATAGTTTGGGGTAGATAGTTTCAAGTCAGCCTGGGCTACAGAGAGAGCCTGTCTCATAAAACTTATTTTAAAAAAAGAAAACCAAGAGTTATCTAAAGATGAGAATCTGCTTTAATCATTTACTCAGCTAATATAAGATGTTCAGTATATATCTGATCAATGTATATAAATCTGAACAGAATATAATAGCAAGTATATCAAAAAAGGTATTCCTTCCAATAGCATAAGAAAGCTCTTACCACAGGCTTCTCATATTATACAATGTGCCTTGACAAAAGGAAATATAGTTACTAGGTCTCTCCTTGTTGCTACATTTATAATATTCATTTACAAGATGCTATCTTTCATAGCAGGTTGGGATAAAATATGCAACATATGCAAGAACAAATGACTTCATGCAGAAGCACATCAACTCATCTTCTGTAAGGCTCACGAAGCTTGTGTTTCCATAGTTCCTATATACCAGAAGTTAACATTTTTATTAGAACGGTCACAAAAATTAGTTATGAAAAAACAAAACAAAAAGCCAAACAAGGACAACAACAAGGTGTCTTCTACTAAGCAGAATTATCTACTTCTGTAATTATGTATTCCAGTTTTAAAATGTCACTCGGGATAGCCTACATTTATTCCCATTATTCTTAGGAAAAGATGTAGTGCTGTTTTGAGGAATGACATATGCCAGTTTATTTTTTTTAAAGTGTCATCAGCAATTCAGAAAAAAGAAAAAGCAATAAAGACAGCTTAAATTGAAAGACAGAACTCAGGTTCCTAATGGATTCTTCCTCACTTCAAAAATGCGTAATCACATTCCTCTAGAACTCAAGAATGCAGACAGCATTGCTACAACATAACTGAGTAAAGAAGCTCTCGTCTAAAGACAATATCTGACAGTTTCCAAGGTGTTAAAAGTGCTATATGTGTTTTATAAGATTATAAGATGTACTCTACTTATCTGTTCTTCATCCCAAATAATAAAGACAAAACAGAACATTTCCAACAAACTATTTGAATTTGGGGGTTAAGGAGCAGGAATAAACAGTTGGAGGAGACTATTTGCTCCTTCTAAAGAAACAAGACAATCTGTGGTAGCGTATAACTTACCTACAAACAACACAGGCCAATCCCATCTCCATGGCAAAATCATCAGCACTTGTCTCTTCAAAGCTGGAGAGGTCAGCCATAGCTAAATCCTTGCTGGTTTGGACAGTGATGGGAGAGGATCGTGTCTCTGGTTTTTCCAATCTAGGTTTCTTTGGAATATCAACTCCTTCAGTGCCATCTTTCATCTATAACAAGAACCAGATGATGAACGATCATGAAAGTAACATGGCATACATGCTAAGTCACTGGGAGAAAAGAGGGGCAATATATGATGAAGTTTATTTTATACACATTTTCATGAAGACAGGGAGAGCTATGCACTTTGAAGACCAGAAGAATAATCTTAACCATAATTTGAGCCAGAGTCATGGGAGGGTAAAGGGGAGAAAGGGAGAGAAATTATGTAAATACAGTAGTCATATATGAAATTTTCAAAAAAACTAAATTTAAAAAGGGAAGTTAATTTACTATTAGTATGTTAAAATAAACTAGTAAGATATAAATAAATCAGAGTAGTGAGTGTCTATATTCCCCTTTGTATTATACATACTAAAGAATTCTGGAAATTCAATGAGTGCACTATCTTTTTTCTCTCTTAATTTTTAAAGTGTATTGGTAAAGGTAAAACAATTTTGGATAGCTAGTATCAAAATTTGGCTATTGCTAGTAATGATAAATACAGAAGTATCTTCACATCCACTTTTAGGTATAAGGCTTATAAAAACTATTATTATTCAATATGTTTGGACTAATATGGCTATTTAAAACAACAACAACATTAGGGCTTTACTGTAGGGATGGAAAGTTGGCTGCTGTGCAAGCATGAAGCATCAGAGTTTGGATCCCTAAAACCCACGTAAGAACAGGCATGGAGGTGGCACGTGGCCAGTTAAGTACTTTAGCTGAAATTAGTAAGCTCTGGAGTCAGCTAGGGACCCTACATCAGCAAATAAGGTAGAGAGTAAGTGTGCGGGTTTTCACTGTAGACTTTGAGCATCTGTACACATAGGTACACATACATATACATATCTGTACACATGAACACACATATACACAGGAACACACACTACACACATATATGTAAAAAGCACTCTAATTGCGATTAATAATATTCAAACTATATGGAAAAAGTAAACAATGAGCTCTTTTCCTACCTACACTTTAATGCATTGCCATATTTGTTTCAAAGCAAATTCTGGCAACTTTAAGATATGAAAGCTATAGATAAATCTGTTTGATTCACAAAAAATAAAATTTGAAAATATGTAGAAAATTTAGAATTCTTAAAGTTTATTGGTAAAGGTAAAACAATTTTGGATAGCTAGTATCAAAATTTGGCTATTGCTAGTAATGATAAATATATAAGTATCTTCACATCCACTTTTAGGTATATGGCTTATAAAAACTATTATCATGGACACTGAAATATATAAATAGCTCATTGAAGCTGTACTGTAACAAAGAAAAAAGAGAAATCACCTAAATGTTTACCAGTAAAGTATCTGGTAAATTAATTTATTCATAGAATGAAAATGGTAGCTAAACAAACAAGCAAAAAACAACAACAAAAAACAACACTAAGACCTACCCTTACCAACATAAATTTCAAACCACATTGTCTAGCCACAAGACTCCTCAGAGGGTAAACACACTTGCTACCAAACAGATGACCTGAGTTTAGCCAAGACACCCTTGTTAGAAAGGGAGAAAGGACTCCTCCTAGGTGTTCTCTGGCTTCCAGACACACCTGTGGCACCACCTCACATTCCTACAAATACATTAGTGCAGTAAAAATTTAACAAAACACTGTTGAGTGAAGAAATAGTAACAGTATAATAACAGTTGTGTAAATATAAAAGCCCAAAGATAATACAATGCTCACGAATAGCTATTATTCAGTAATAATATGAAAACATGGGACAATATGCCTCACCTGAGGGCAAGGACTACTCAACATATTTTTAGTGCATTTTTTTGTTAGTTGCTGAACTTTAATTACCCCTTACAAAAATTACCCAAAATATGCAATCAAGAATTACCTGAGTTTAGTCACATCTGGATTCTTTCAGTTTTACTACTCTACAACTACTGAAGCCAGAGTTATGGACTATTAAGTCTATATTACTTTCTTCTGGGGTGCAAATGCTTGATGACAACTATCTCAAGTCGACAGGTAAATACATTTGTAGATTTTACTCATTTTATAAAAGTTCAACATTTCCAGCTATCAAAATATATTTACAGGGTGATTATCAAGTAGCTAGACCCACTACTATATAAGTAGACACAGGAAGGTCTTTCTGCCTATGAAATGGTTTATCCTTTCATAAACATAAGGTAAAACCAAACCTCACTTTATCAGCAGGTCTCTTCTCGGCTTCCTTCTTTATCTTTTCAGTTGTGAGGACTTTGCCATTACTACTGCCAGAAGGGAGAGTAGACGGTGTTTTGGGCTCTTGCTTAATAGAAAGAGATTTTGTGCTTGAAATTTTGGGTGGTTCCACATCCTAAAAGGTAAAATAAAAAAAAATAATAAGAGACATCCACTTTACTCAAAATAGAAGGGCTGGGCTATTGTTCAGTGGTAGGGCACTTGTCTACCATGTACAAAGTCCTAGGTTCAATCTCCAGTACTGAAAAAAGAAACAAATACAAGAAGTAATAATCTACGCTATTTTCAGTTACACAGCAAGATACCACATTACAGTCAATGTAACACTCCTTCCTACCATAGTCTTACCAAGAAATAACTGATACACAACCAGCACCTCTTTGATGTTTTGATAATCCATATGTCCACGAGGCAACCACTGCAAGCACATATCCATTACCACTCAGACTCTCTTGTGGTTCTTTGTAATCATTCTCTGGCAGGTTTATACCCTAAAAAGCCCTGGACACTAAGCCTGGACATGGGCATATCTTAGTCTTCATATTCTGACTATATTCAAGCCAGCCATTCAGTTTCGTCTTCCCTCTTAGCTGGGCAGCTCTGTCCACACACTGGGATGACTGGGGTTTCAGAACCACAACAGCAGGCTTCTTGCTGAGATCCCATATGTGCTAGGTGGACACTATTCCACTGACTGACTTATTTTGTTATAATTTCTACAATTCTACAAAATAGTTCTTAGTCTCCTCATTTTCTCAAGGTTGAGTGAAATAAAGTTATTAGGTAACTCGGTTTCCATACTGTAAAGTGAGAAAAATAGGCAACACTAATTTCAAGGTATCATTATTACAACAAAAAAATGCATTATACCCGCAAATCACTTAGAAAAGGGCCTAATTAGATACTGTAAAATTTCAAGGTATCACACAGCCTCAAGAGGTAAACTGGACTTTCAAAAGGTTTTCTTCATCCTAAACACACCCTTGTCACATAATGCTGCCATTCACTATCAATAACAGAGATACACAGTTCTAACAGCTACAGTCTTTACCCCCCATCCATGTTTAATTCACTTTGTTGAAAATTTCCTGTTCTATTTTTATCCTTAACACATTAGAGAATAATTAGAAATGAGTTTGGATACCTTTAACACCTTAAAAAATAATTACAAACAACTGGAAATTAAATCACAAAAAAGTGTTGTTTTTTTTTTCTTTTTTTATACACCATGTAGTAAAACAGCATATCCTCTAGACCTTCCTAATACTGCGACCCTTTACTACAGTTCCTCATGTTGCGGTGTCCCCCACCTTGACATTATTTTCATTGCTACTTCATAACTATAATTTTGTAACTGTTGTGAACTCTAATGTAAATAAAACTGTGTTTTGTGATGGTCTTAGGTAAGCTCTGTGACGCCACCCACAGGTGGAGAACCACTGCTCTAGACCAATAGGCCATTTCTGGGTGGCTCTTTGAAAGCTTGAAGGAAGAGATCACAGTTAAAGAACAGAACCTCTTTGTGACGTAAAGTGATAGCTGTGGCAGTGGACATTTTGAGTTAACCTAAATGTTATCACTCAATGTGCCAAAACTCTTCCCAAGCTTCGTGTTCAGGTAGATACCTTTTGAGTGGGGCGATAACTCGAATCAATGCCCCGCGCCAAAGACTCATCAAGCAATGCTTTCAGCTTCTCGGCAGAATCTTTACTCTTTGAGTGTAAGAAACCTAGTGCTTTCAGAAAAATGGGATCAAGTTCCAAGTTCACAGTAGCAGCCATTGCCAATACCTAAAGAAAAAAAAGGGGGGGTAGTAATTTAGACAGTGTATTATTATATAATTATATGTCCCAACTTTTATCTATTTTGTTTTCTTGCTTGTAATATTTTAAAACATCTGAAAGGTTATTAGAGCAAACTAGTGACTGACATTATCTGGATCCCTTCTCCCCTCTGGAACAACAGATATGACCAGCTTTCTAAGTGTTTATATCCACCACACTTTTGAGACAGAGTCTCCCTATATGGTCAAACAACTTGTGATCCTCTTGCCTCCACTTCTGCACTGCTGAGTTCAGGGGTGCGTGCTACCACACAAGGGCGAAGTTTTACTACAGACAAGATATTTAATCAGAGAGCACCTTCCTAGCTACCTCTAACAACACAGCTGTAACTTATGACACATATAACTTGCCTGCTTTTAAGTCAAGTTTATTGCACACCAAAATCTCTTTTTCAAATCTTATTTTTACCACAAAAATAGAGATTTGGGCTTCAAGGGGTGGGTGCGGGGATAAGGACAGGAAGAGAATGTAGCAGTCACTGTTGTAACCTTTACAGCTGTTTCTGTGTACCTTTCCCTCTTCCTCGGTGCTCTGCTATTTTTAATATCCCAGAAAGCATATTAGTGGTAATCTAACTATATCATATTTAGACCGAGGGATCTCTTACATTAAGCTATTTCTCAAAAGCAAGGTCTCTGAACGACTGAACATGGATCATTTGGACTTACAATGCTTGCTGTCCTAAGGAACTTAAACAACAGATCAGACAGTGGAGTCTCACATCAAAGGTCTGCAAAATTCTCAGCAGTCAAGTTTTGTTTTCGGTTAATATCAATGTAATCAGGTGATTCTGCTTCTAGCTGTCATTTTTCCAAATACCTTCCAGGCAAGGAATTACTAAAATAAAAATACACTCTTGGTGTTCAACACTTTGATCATTGCACTAAGGTTTCAAATCCTCTTCTATCCTGAAGTTTAATGGCATAGCAGTGCAGCACAGACACAGCTACAGTTAAGGACCTCTCACTAATTCCACAAATGTCCCCCATTTTCAGGGGCTTATAGTACCATTAAAAGTTGCTGCAGGTTGGATCTCGGCATATGAAAGTACAGGCTGAAAATAGATCTCACTTATTCTTTCTCCTATTTTTCTCTTTATACCCTGCCAAGTTCAACAGGATACAGACAGAACAGACAGACAAACACACAGCTCTTTTTAAGTCCCTAAAAAACGGTATTATCTACTTCACAATAAAAAAATCATTGCTCATTCTATGCTCTACTAAAATATCATCCATCTGAATTACTTAGGTAATGGAGTTTGAAGGCTGTATTTAGACTGAAAAAGTAACCATACCTCAAATGGTTATATTAGTAAGAATTTAACAAAGTGGAAGAGACTCTATTGCTGATTTAAATTATATTACATATATTATCTCCAAAGAAAGATAGGTTCAGGAGGATTATTTTAAAATGTACTTATGATGAAAAATAATTTACTATAATTCCCATGATTAAAGAGGTAAACCTGTTATTCCAGATTCTACAAGACAAACACAGTCAAATTTATGACTTAATTTATATAGCTACAGACACACTAGTTTATTTAACCTGGGACGATCTATTTTACAGGATATTGAGCAAAGAGCTGATGCCTACACAAATCTTTACAACAGAAGTGCTACCTTAATTTCTTTTATGAAAAATGGAAGCAAAGTATTGTTACGTATTTCTACCATTATAAATGAAATGCCTATAGATTAGGCGCCCTATGTTGTAAGCCTGCAGAAACTGTCAACTGCAATATTCCAATGGAAACCTTGGAGTCAGTTTCTTTTATAACAGATGACATGCTTTGCACCCTGCCATAAATTACTGACATCTTTCAAACCCAACATGGTGGAATGTGATATGTGTGTGTGTGTGTAATAAGTATGCTCAATTTTTAAACTCATGGAATAAGATAAGTTTGGAGATCACTGCTCTAACCTAACTACCTAAGAAACTTCAGTTTCTCTTTCCTCCTTATACATCATGGCCTCTTTAAAGTACAAATCAACATTCTGCAACCCATCCAGTGTTTTCATTCAGCCAGTCCTTCTTCCTCCCCATGCTAACTTTATTCACTAATTAATAAATGATGTTTATTACTGACACATTCCCCTATATTTTCTCAAGCACTTTCTGTCTTTGCTATTCTCATTAGTGATGTCACCTTTTTGTAGAACCCTACAAGGCAGTATTCCTTTGACTCTTCCTGTCTGAAAGGCTATAAAGGTCTCTAGAGGTACTGTCGATTTTAGAACTTCCATGACCACATTTATTAACCTCTCACCTGAATCTCACTGCTCCAACTACAGAACATTAGTGCCAGGTTTTCTTTTCTCTCTCCTTGTCATTACCTTTAATATAGCATATATTATGATCTTCTACACCTTTTCATAAATCACTTTATTTAGTTCTTTAACAGTAAGAGCTTCATCTCCAGCCAGTGAAATGTGAAGTCTGCCATACCTGTTCTCTTTGACTACAATCAAGGCCTGTTCCTTTTCAAACTATATCTTCCTTTCTCTTTTCCACTGTCTTAACTCAAGAATGTAGTTGAGGTACAAAGCCAATCTTTTTTCTTGCTTAATTTCCCCCCCTTCTTTCCCACATATATTCTCTGAATTTGTAATGGTCCCCAATTGTCCCCTGTGCTGCTTTTTTTTTTTTTATTGATACCGTCCTTCTTAAACCAAACAAAAGCAGTAGGTGGCATAAAATGAAAGTCATGTGCATGTAAATACATAACAGAAAGATAGATGAGTGTGTTAAGTGTGGGGTTACTTTAAAAACATGTTTAAAACAAAGGTATAGAAGAAAATTAATATTTATTACTTTAAAAATATCAATGATCTAGTGACATGGTAGTGACAGTGCTAGAGGGAGTGGTTAGTTCACACTAGGACTTATCTGTAGCAAATGTAAGTCACACTGGAACTTGCACTACTATACAATGATCCTTCCCCTATCTCTCACCTTTGTTTATGGTAGTATGCTATCTCCTTCCTGCTCAGATTCTACTCTAGTTCAAGCCTTTCAGCGACTCTCCTCCAGTTGCCTAAGCACCCTTTCCCCACTGCTCTATGATGTCAGCTACTCTGTAGTAGACACACATCCATTTGGCACCACCTCCCATCTGCGTCCAAACTATATGCAGCTGAAGGAAATACCATGCTCTCTTCCAAGTTACCAGCCCCATCTTGGCATGCATCACGCTCAGCACTCTTAGCACGTTTGTTTGGTCAGTTCGCTTCCCTTCTTTCTGGAAATAACAACTACACTTTTTCTTTAAAGCTGCTAGGCACTTACCCTCATTTCCACATGGTTAAAAAAATAAGAAATAGCTCTTGATGCAATGTCAGTTGGACATGGATCCTATCTCTTCCTGTGCTCTCTGGAGCTGTAAACTTCGGATTATTTGAAATGTCTGATTCTTCAAGCCTCCACCCAGCCCTAGTGTCCTTTATTGACATTTATTCCTTTCTTATTATGCATTTTCTTGTAGCAAAACTTTCCTCAATTATGGCCTATTTTCATATTTTCTTTATTTCTCTTAATTAATGGTACAATGTGAAAATAATACTACCATGGAAATTTAATCATACAGAAATCTAAAATATACTCTTACCCCTTGAATTCATTTCTCAGTTCTTTTAGATTCCCCCTCACAGGTCAAAAATGAGATACTCATGGCTAGGTTCTGGATGTCTTCTAATCTCATGATATATTCTCTTTCTGGTTTCTTCTGGATCAGCAGCACAACTGCTCATGCATCCCCTGCAAATTTGTTAGAAGTGCAAACTTTTGGTTTCCACTTCCTATCCTACAGAAGAAAAAACCCTGAGGTGCAGCCCAACAATCCAGATTTAATTTGCAATTTGAGAATTGCTGCTCCCCCCAGAGATCTCACTTTTTGCCAGTGATCATAAACTTGTCTTTCAAGCCCATGCTTCTCTTCAGCCCACCCCTCTCTACAAGAGCTAATAACAAGTTTAACCTGGCTATCTTCCTAGGCACCCTATTGAACTTTAGGAATGGACCCATTTGTACCCCTACATAACTTAGCCAGTTTTGAATCTAGCTTTCCCTTTATAAGTCACCTTCCATATCCAGCTATTATCACGTTGGAGTTAGATTCCTTATTTGAAGACCAGGTATAAAATTTTCTTTGCATTGCTTATATTTTATCTTCTTAAATTTTTTTTCTCACTATTCTTTCCATGGCTCATCTCATTCCTGCTGTTCTTACTATTGTTCCAACTATCTGTCCTGGCACCCTGCTTTAGTTTCACTACCAATTTGTTCTTCAGTAATTATACCTGTTTTATTGTCAACTACCATCTCTAGGCAGATGATTCATAGTTTTCTCTCACTTTCCTAAGCATGAATTGCTAGTTTCTCTTATTTCTGTGTTACTCTGTAAAACAATGGCTAGGTTATCATTTGATTAACTCATCAAAGCCTAGTGTTCCTATCTTTTACTCCACACAATTTTAAACATTTCAGCAAAAGGCATTAAAGAAATTCAACTGGCCGGGCGGTGGTGGCGCACGCCTTTAATCCCAGCACTTGGGAGGCAGAGGCAGGCGGATCTTTGTGAGTTCGAGGCCAGCCTGGTCTACAAAGCGAGTCCAGGACAGCCAGGGCTACACAGAGAAACCCTGTCTCGAAAAACCAAAAAAAAAAAAAAAAAAATTCAACTGTCTTTTCCTCCCAACAAAACCAAAACAAAGAACAATCATCTATTTTACGGGTAAGAATATGTACAGTGTTCCGATCTGCAACGTTAACTTTCTATTCTTTCATCTGTCTTTAATTCATTAATCTCACTATAGCTTCTATGAGAGCAGAAGGTAAATGTGCGTGTGTGTGCGCGCGCGCGCGAGTGGTGGTGATGCAGTTATTTCCCTAACAATTAGAATTTAACAGGTGCTTTTAAATATTTATTGAATGAACTGGATTTTTGCTAAAATGTCACTTTTCAAGGCTTCTGTAATGTTCCCAAACTTGAACATCCCTACCTAAATATATGCTTTCTCTTGGATGTCTTTCATCCTGCCTGCTAGTTTCAAACAAAGTTCATAGTTGATCACTTACTAGAGCATGAGATAAAAGAAATTGACTATTTATGAGGGTGCGATACTAGGATTACTACCCCATTACAACACTGAAAAACCATCCCACTCCTGTCTCTGGAAGATTTTGTAATCCTTTCCAATAAACTTTTTTTTTCTTTCCTTTGAGAACTTGGTCCTCGGTTACGTCTGGAAACTCAGAACAGAAGATTTAAAACCCCAATTCCAAACAAACCAAGCACTAGAGAAGCTGAAAAGAGACAGAGACACTTAGAAATGGAATCAAAATACTTTCAGAGACACTTAGAAATGGAATCAAAATACAAGGGCGGTCTCGTATATGTAAACGTCCTTGACAAGGGAGTCAGAAAAGGAGATGTAAAACGGGAGCTACAGAGAGGTCTCCGGAACCCTGTGACAAAGGTCTGCGGCAGTTCCACGGACCCAGTCCCCCGGACCGCATCTTCAATCCACAGCTCCCTCGAAGGCACAGTCCTTACAGAAAAGGAAGCGCGGTCAGGCGTGGGCACGCAACTGCCCGCAATTTGCCCTCTAGTAGGGAGGAGACCCGCCCCTCGCAGGGTCTCGAGACTCCCCGAGGCGCCAGGAAGCGGAGACCCTCGTCACAACTCACCGCTCCGCCCCGCCACTCTGTCCGTTCCCAGTAGCTCTCTTCGAATCCGTCCCCGCCCTAACCAGCTTCAGAAGAGAGAAACAAAGGTTCCCGCAACAGGTCGGGAGGGGAAGGTTTCCTAGTGAGACAGCAGGAAGTGACGTAGCCCCTTCCGGTCCGCCGGATTATGAATGACGGTGGGCGGGGGATTTACCAGACACATTGCCTCTTTATTATTATTTCCCCCACCAGGGTTTTCAGTGGAGGTCAGTGTTCCTCAGGCCGCGGCTTCCAGAAGGAGCCTCGGAATCCCGGTTCGAGCTGGGCGGGAAGGCGCGGCGGCCCGCGTCGCCCGCACGCTCTCGTGCCCTCCCTGCCTGGCCGCGCCCCTGCGACCAGGTAAAGAGGGCGCTCGGGCTGCTCTGCCTCGCCGTCCGCTGAGGACCGCGCTGTCCCTCGGGGGTCGGCCGGGCTGGGCTTGGGGGCGAAAGTGGGACAAGTGAAGGCTCTTAGCCCTTGGAAGTCCTTCCAGCCCCGTGTTCACCGCAGACTTTTAGCGTCGGTGCAGATGGAGGGCTTCGCGCCTTTCCGCTGAGTGACGCGTGGGCCACTCGGCTGGGAGCCATCCCTCCGGTCTTCTTCCTGCGTGGGTAGAGCAGCAGGGCAGCTTTACGCTGTAGGGGTTTGTGTTGTCGTTTGCAGTTGGAGCAGGGCAAAAAACAAAAAAACAAACAGAAAACCCTCTTGGAGCACACTTTAACTTTTCCCAAGACAGTTTTCCGTTGCAGCCCTTTCTGATTGGACACAGTACTTGGGTACTGTCACGGTTACTATAACGTATTTGTCGCATCTGGTAACCTTTGCTTACTTATATCATACCCACCAAAGCAGCGTTTCTCTTCCATTATTAACTTGAACAGAAAATTTGAGATAAGCCTGCGTGAAAATTGCTTTGGCTTCAAAAATGGTTACTCAAACATATACCCCCCCCCCAACTTTGGTTTGAGAAATAACATGACCCCCATTCCCACCCCCTGCCGTGCCCATCACTAAATTCCTTGTCCTAAATTCCTTAAGTTCAGAAAAGATAGACTAATGTATCTCGTACCACATTGTTGCTAAAGAATGTGGCGTTTGTCAAGTTTCTATTGTGCTGTTTTGTGGAAAGGTGTTGAAGAGAGAATACAAAAGCTAGCAAGAGCTAGTGATGATTTTAAACATATAAATATGGCCTTGAAATGTCATGAGAATAAACTTATAGTATACATCAACTGATTTGCTGTCATATTTAATAAATAAAACATTAAACTTGATGAGTTTTAAAAAATCGTCTTGTGAGGAGCATACACTACAAAGATGGTTGTCTTAAGTATGGTTATTACTTGAAATTGTGTTTCAGTTGCATCATTTTAAGAGGCCTAACTTCAAAAATCAGATTGAGGTTTGAAGGTTGCTTTATGTTATTTGTAAAAACAAACAAACAAACAAACAAAACCAAAACCACTGTTAAACTAGTAAGGGACCATGGAGGGGTGGGCTTTCAAGGAAGGGGAAATGGGATGTGGTGTACAGGGGAAAGGGGAAAAGTGGTAATATATATATATATATATATATATATATGTATATATTACACATGTATGTATATTGCCAGTTTAAACAAAACTAAAAGCTTTGTGGTTTTGAACCTATGGGTTTTGATTTAAACCTGTTATACTTTGTAGCTTTTGTTTCAACAACACATGGTTTGAAATAAGCACAAACAGTAACCCAATTGGCCTTAGTAATCGCATAATTTAGCAGATATTAAAACATCTGAGCCGGGCGGTGGTGGCGCACGCCTTTAATCCCAGCACTTGGGAGGCAGAGGCAGGCGGATCTTTGCGAGTTCGAGGCCAGCCTGGTCTACAAAGTGAGTCCAGGACAGTCAGGGCTACACAGAGAAACCCTGTCTTAAGAAACCAAAAAAAAAAAAAAAAAAACCATCTGAGACGAACCAGGTGTCACATCTATAGTATAGACAGCTGTTATGTGTTGTTTTTACCCTTAAATGCAAAGTAACTCACTGGATTCTGCTATGATCATTTATTGGGATGCAGGAGTTTAAGCTTTGTATCGCAGATAACTACTATTTACTGAGATAATTGTTCTTTTGCAGGCTTTCTGGTGTTTTCAACATGCTTACATTTCATGCTGTCCATCCGTGTTAACCACAAGGTCAGATTTACCTGCAAGCATTATGACTCCATAGCAACAGATAATTCGTTGAACCTCCAGAGAGATTATATACTTCTAGAACTAAGATTTCAGTAAGCATTTCACTTCCAAACTTTACTTATTTCAAAAGAATGTCTTGCCCTGGTAAGAAAATAGCTAATTTTAATCGTGGACTAATTTGCCTCTAAATTATAATACTGCATTACAAAAGCTGTATTTCTTTCTTTGACATTCAATTAGAGGTAATTGGCTATTTATCTATGAAGGATCATCTTTAAAAGTCTGTATTGTAGTAAAATACCATGAGATTTGTAACTGAAAGTTGCTGCTTTATTAGAAGTCTAAAATATGAGCTAAGTTGTACTTTCGAAATATTGAACATTGGCTGATGGAGAAAGTTTAAACAGGTTTAAAGTTAGAGAAACATGTAAATTTTCATACTTGTTAACTATGCCAAACTTTTTATTTTGTATAATACAGTCTGATAATATGTATATTGCTTTAAGATATTTCTCCACCACTCTATGACTTCTTGATTTTTAAACCTCAGTATCAAATTTTTCAGTGTTTGTAGAAAAGCACTTTTCAGTCCAACATAGTTCACACATTTCCTGGGAAGAAATTTTGAAATAAAAAGAATGTTTGATTTTTTTCCTATTAAAGTTGATGCATTTTAATAGTGTCACTAGGTAGAGAATTTGTGAATAAATTATAATAGTAGGGCTGAGGCGTATCTCAGTGACAGAGTGCTCACCTGTCATGAGGCTTGGGGTTTGATCTGTAGCACTGCCCAAAACAAAATAAACTAGCTAGCATTTTCCTAGCGTTGTCCATTACAACAGCACATAGTATGGAAGGTGCTGCTATTACTGTTCTCATTTCATAGCTGAGAAAACTAAAACATTTTATAGCTCCTAAGAATCAGAACAGTTTAATGTTTAAGCCCAGTAATTTGTTCAAGAGTCTGGGCTTTTACCCATCACTTTATAATTCTTGAGTAAATAAAAACTCTGTTTGCTAGACATGTATGCAGACACTCTAGTAGTTAAGGTTCCTAGTTTGTCTGTCTGCACATTAGTATTTATGTCTTTGCTTCCTTGTTTACATTTGGATGGATTCCAGTTACAACCATCCTGAATCAGCTCATGTAGGTTAACTTGTTTCTTCATTTTTATTTATAGTTAGCCCTTAAAGTAGATTAAGTTGGAGGAGAAAATGGTGTCAGGGAATGAGGTTAATGTTGTATCAGACTAGAATTCTCAGTAGTATTCTCGAAGTGATCCTTGTCAATCAGTTGTATACTCCGTCATTTTCATTCATTCCAATAAACTAAAATGAGTATTATTAATCATTAAAGGTGTCATGTGATAAGCTAATAAGGAAAAGGATGCTGGATAAGAAGCTGAGGAGTGATTGAAGTGTGTTTTTAATTCATGTGGTCAGGAAAGGGCTTCTTGAGATATTATGTACTAGAGAAACCAGTGAAATGAGGAAGGGAAAATGAACAGCTAAACAACAATTCTCAAGTAGGAGGTTCTGGCCTTTTTGAAGGACAGGAAGGAGAAGTATAAGTGGAAGGAAGGAAAAGGATATTAAATGAAGCCAGAAAATAAAGAGGGGATTCACATGGATCCACACTGTTTTTATTCTTAGTGTGCCTGAGGGACTCCTAGGTAACATTGTACAGGAGATGTGTTTTGAAAGACTATTGTTAGAGAATAGACTTGTGTGGAAAGTGGGGTGAATGTGATGCATTACATCCTGTAAGAGCTGGTGATGCCGTCCATTAAAGTGGTAGTAGGGGATTCTAAAGAATTAGGTTTAGGTTCTATTTCAAAGGAGGAGATCCAGCCAGATATGAGAGATCCAGCCATTGAGGTAGGCAAATGGTGTTTGCTATTTGATCAACAATGGGACCAGTAAAGAAAAATAAATTTAAAAAAATATCCAGTTGAAATAAGTATCAAAGAGTCTGGAGCTCAGGAACGATGCACCTAAAATAAATATAGGAGTCAGATATTTAAAGCCATTGGCACTTCAGAACACATAGAATGATGCTGTTGGGTTGTGATTTGTATAATGGGTCATGAAATCAGTCAACAGTCATAATTTAAAAGGAAAGGGAAAACAGCATAAAATAATCTGATTTATTTATTGTAATAGAATATGTATTCATGACACTGTATCAGGAGGAATAAATAGATAAAATATTAAAGCTTCTGTTTAATTACTTACAGAAATTGTTTGATTACTTACAGAAATTTTATCGATATTTGAATGTTTGTGTTAAATCATAGGTATAATTCTTAGACATTTAGATGATTTTCATTTTCATTCTAATACACCTTGGCTTTGACAAAACATTTCACAAATGAAAAGGGAAATCAGGTTGCTTTTTAAATCTAAAATCTTTAAAAAAAAAAAAAAAAAAGCTGCTGGGTTTGGTAGCGGAAGCCTTTAATCCCAGCACTTAGGAAGCAGCAACAGGCTAATCTCTGTGATAGAGAGAAACAAGATATGAGAGAGAGAGTAAAGGAAAATTATTAAGAATAAACACACTTCTTTATCAGCCAGAATTTTAAAAAGCAGTTTGAATGTATTGTGTTCACTGTTCAAGTCAGGATCTTTGGCAATTCAATATTATACAATAAATTACATTCTATATGACAGAGACCAAAAATTATGTTATGCAGCAAAATATTAGTTTATTTATATATGCACACACACACACACACACACACACACACACACACATTGAAAAAAGATATCAGCCAGGTATAGTGGTGCACCTTTAATCCCAGCATTCAGGAAGCAGAGGCAGGAGGATCTCTGTGAGTTCAAGGCCAGTCTGGTACACACAGTGAGTTCCAGGACAGCCAGACCTACACAGAGAATCTGTTTCCAAAAAATCAAAGAATTAACAACCTACAGAAATCTATTTTGAAAACACTCAAAGTGGAGGTGCGGACAGAAGACCTAGATGCATGCTGTATTGGTCTCATTCAGCTCCTGCAGCTGTATGTTCTGTCTGCTGCTTTGTCATTTCCTGTCAGTGGCTGCAGTGTGGCATCTGCCAGAATTAGAAGGAGCAAATGACAGGTCTCTGCTTGTCAAAACTCCAGTAAGGGGCAATGCAAGCTCTGTCCCAACAACCTTGGAGCTCCTGAAGTTGACTCTCTAGTGTTTGCCTTAAAGCTCATGATGTAACAAGGAATTGTCAAAGTAGAAGAAGGGGGAAAAGGAATTTCTTATTCCCTAAAATATTTGTAAACTTTGAGCCAAAACTATGTTCTATTACTAAAAACACAGGGCAAGCCAAAACACTTACCAAATTTGTACAGATTTATTAAGTGTTTAGTCTTTATTTACTCACATTAGTGAGTAATGGGGAGAAATTGCCCAGGGAGAGTAAATTTTTTAAAACTCCATAGTTATTAACCAACATTTTTGATCTCCGAGGAAAACCCAGTAGTATCTATATTGAAAAAAAATGCTAAAATCAGATGTACTTGAACAGCTCATTAATTTTTCACATTTCACCATGGGCAAATATTTCTGTTATTTTGTTGGCATTTAACATTTGTGAGTATTCACAGTGAGAAAAGTTTGTAGCTTATATGTAAAATTTCCTTTTCATTGTTCTTTTGTACCTTTCTGCACACACGCGTGCGCGCAGTGTGCGCGGGCGCACACACACACATTATTTTCTCCACTCTACCCTCTTCCTGTTACATACTTCTAAATGCTTTTAAAGAGTGCCATCTAGTGTCAGTTTTTGAATTGTGGTTTGTGAATTAGAATGTGGGGACCTCTGGACCAGGGACTCAAAAGCAAAATGTCATAAAAGCCTGAGGAGATAATTTGACCTCAAGATAGCCTGTGTGTATCTTTAAAACAACCAGTGTGTGGACTCATCTATGCATCATCTGTTCAGCAAACACAGTTTACGTTCTAGTATTTACTAGGCTGTATTTTAAGCATAACGGTTAACAGAATACTCTTACAGAATATTGTAGTAGTTGCTGGAGACAAATAACATTAAATAAATAGGGTGTTATAACGGTGCTGAGTGCTGTGGAGGCAGATAAAACATATGGGCCAAGTACAGGGTGTGTAGACTGGGGCTGTACTATAAAGACCAGCCAAAGAAGATCGCAGTAAGATGGTGCCTATCACCAAGTACCTGCAGACAGTGTTCTGTGTTCTGGAAACACTAAGCATAAAGATCTTGAAATTGGAGTGTAGATAGAATTCTAGAGAATCTTAATTCACTTTTGGGGAAACAGTGAGCAGTGAGAAAACTTAAAACAAACTCAAGAGACAAAATTATTACATCAAGATCTGTGCAGGGTACTGTAGAAGATCAGATTGTTATTTCAGCAGGATGGAAAGATACTACAGGACTTCAGCTGAGTGACACAATCTCATTTTTAACAGGATCAGTTGCAGGGTGGGAGGGACAGGGGCAGGTGTAGGCAACTTATATAATTTAGAAGTATAGTGACTTAGAAACAGTGGAAATGATGTGAAATAGGTTCTGTATTTGTACTACAGATAGATCCAGAAAAGGATGGCTGGGGAAGTGGTTGTAAAAGAGTACTAACTATATTACAAAGTGCCAAGGTTACTCATCTTAAAATCATATCTAAAACTGTTTAATCATGCAGAGTGGGGAAAGTCTTCCTTTGAAAGCCATTATTCAGCCTTGAAGTAAAAAGTCGTAGATGTAAATTCTTACTGAGTCTTTTGAAAAACATTCATCTTTTAGCTTCTAAATTGTTACACGATTTTTGTTATAGGTAGCCCAATGCCAACAGAAAATGAAAGGCACTAAGAAAAGCCCTATAGAAGAATCCCTGTACCTGGAGTACTCTCACCAAACAGACGGCTGCATCTTCCCCCTCCATACATCTGCAACTTTGTTTTTATTATTGTACTGTGAATGCAAGGTCTTCAATGTTTGCTTAGTCCTTGCCGAAGAAAGTGCAGACTCTTCCCTCCTGAGAGAGGCGCTGTCCCAAGACATGGAAATACAGGTTATTTCAAGGCAGGCGCTCCCACCGATTGTCCAGAATTGCTGTTTGCCTGCGGTGGTAGAACAACCGGACACTTTTTGTAGAGCGGGACTTGCTGTTGTCCTAAGACACATAATCCAGAAATCCTATGAAGCTGAGCCCTCAAGAAAGGAAATTTTGGAACTTCTGGGTTTTAAAAAGACATGTTTGAAAGCCTGTGCTGAAGTAAGTATAAGATTTCTTCTGCTATTTAAAGCTACAAGTAATAAGATTTACCTCAACATAATTTTAAGTTGTTATTGGTATCTGTTGGATAGTTGAGTCCTTTATATGACATCATTACAGGGCAATACTGAAAAATAAGAATCTAAGATGTATTTTATGAAGTTTAGATGCATTGTTTTTGAAATAATGTTTTTTCCCCACCATTATATTGAGGACTGTTAAAAGAAATATTGGTATATAGATAACCTCAAGTAGTCATGCCTTGTAAGCCCTGAGGACTTTTAAAGGCTTTGGGGATGTCTTAGTTACTTTTCTGTTTTGGGGGGATTATAGTTTCAGAGGGTTCGAGGCCATGACCACCATGTCTTCAGACACAACCCTGAAGCAGAAAACTTACAGGGAATAGCTTGAGTCTTTTGAAATCTCAAAAATGCTCCACAGTGCCACACCTTCTCCAAGAAGGCCAAGCCTCCTAAGCCTTACCAAACAGTTCCACCAACTGAGGATCAAGGATTCAAATGTATGAGCTGATAGGTTCATTCTCACTTAAACCACCACATTCTCCTTCTTAGCCCCACAGGTTTGTGGCCATATCAGAAAGCAAAATACATTTAGTCCAACTTTCAAAGACCTCCTTGTCTTTCACAGTCTCAATGCTGTTTCAGAGGCTAAAGTTTCTTCTGACACTCTAGGCAATCTTTTTAATTGTAACCACATGTAAAATCAAAATGAATAAAGTATTTCCAACATACAGTGTCACAGAATTTACATTACCATTTCAAAAGGGGGTGAAGAAATACTGGCCCAATGCAAGTCTCACAGCTCTGGCATCTCCAACATCTTGTGGTCTCCAACACAACCCAGGCTGCATTTTCACAGCTTTCTATGAGGGCTCTCAAGACTTCCATGCAGAGCCTCAGCAGCTCTCTTTAACCATAGAGGAAGAGTTTACAACTCTTGTATCCTTTGGAACTCTAAAGCCAGACCATATTCTGTGCCCTTGGGATAGAGTCTGGCTCCCTCCTTGAATTGTGTTTGCAAGCCTCCTTAGTTGTTGCATTTAGGAGCAGAGAATCCCTCAAACATTTTTCTTTTATAAGTTGGAAGCTTAACTGGATGGAGTCTTGTCCTGCGGGCACACCTCCTTTTATTCCATTTTGTATAGGGCTTGTTTTTATCATTTTCTTTTTAGCACAAACAAGCCTTGGTTCCAACATTAAATTTCCTGGTGCTCTTTTTTCCTTCCAACTGTATATTTTGTATTTACTTTTGTTTCATTTGTTCTTTTTCACTGTAGGGCCACATAAGAGTGATTATTAGTAACCATGGGACATTCTTGATAACCATCTTGAAATCTCCTCAGCCAAGAAAATTAGTTCATTACTTTTTAATTTAGTCTCAGGTAGATACTTAGGACAAGGGCATAAAGCAGCCTCATTTCTATGCCCAAGTATCACAAGAATGGTCTCTAGTCCAGTTGCTAATATTACTTCCCTCTGAACCCTCTTGAGCTGGGGCGTTCATAGTCTTCTTTGCTCTCAGCACTGTTGTCTAGGATGGCCTGTTAAGCCTGACTTACAGCATTTAGCTGTGTCCTTGCTCAAAGTCTTCCACAGTCTTGGAAAAAAAAAAAGCATGATCAGGCCTGGCTACCTTCAAGAAGGCCGTTTTTTCCTAATCCTTCCCAAATGGTTCCACTAACTGTGGCCTGAGTATTCAATTATATGAGCCTATTCTCATTCTTCTCATTCAGACCACCATGAGGGGCGGGGGATGAGGACTTACTCAGTAAGAGGATGCAGTAACACAGAAGCTGCATCATTTAAGGGTTTTGGTTTTGAGACATTATAATATGTTTTCTGATCTAACATAGAAGCCAAGTCCAAGGATGCTTTAGCCCATCCCTTAAATTGTTTAAAACAGCCTTATTTCCCAATAACAGCTCATTTTCTTCAGGATATGTTGAGAGAAGAGAATTGCTTACATCTTCTTTGTTTTGTAGGTTAGTCAGTGGACCAGGCTATGTGAACTCACCATCCCTTTGGCTGTTGAGAATTTTCTCCAAGAGTCTTCTCAGCAGCCTCCAACTATCCCTGAAGAAATACTACAGCTCGAGAGAAAACTCAGCGAGCCTGTCAGAGTACACAATGATGACAAACTCCGCAGACAGAAGCTGAAGCAACAGAAGGCTGCTGAAGTTGAGCCTCCCTCTGATAAGAGAAAACCAAAGAGCAAGACCAGTGCACAGAAGGCACCAAAAGAGTTGACTGACTCATCCAAGAGTCTAGAACTGAAGGTGGCATTCTCAAAGCTCACCTTGCAAGAAGACTCAGCTGCTGCCAGCAGGGAGCCTTCTCATATAAGGAAAGCAAAACCCTCGGACCTCCCACCTCTGGAGCATGTGTTTGTAGAAGGGCTGTACTTCACCTTGGCAGACATTGTGCTTTTGCCTTGTATTCACCACTTTTTGGTAAGGATTTGTCTGTGGTCTCCATGTTACTATGAGTTTCAGTTTGTTAAATTCCTTGTGTTGCATTTGGTTCTACTTCTTACTCTGCCATAGTTTTGAGCAAATTATTAACTGTTTCTGATCTTTTTTCCTGTAAAATGGAGACTTGGTTGTCTTCTCTCCAAAGCTGCATGCATTGAAGGCTTGGTCCCCAGCCTGTAACATAATTGGGAGATTATGATAGAGTTTTCAGGTAAGACCCATTGGAAGGAAGTTATGGCAGTGGCTGTGTGGCATTTAGCTGAATGTAGGCATTGTGACCCCTTCTTTCTCTTTTGCTTCTTTATTTGCATGAGGTGAATAGATCTCCTCCCCTGCACCTTCCTAGGGCAGTGTTCTGTGCCACTACAGCTCCAAGGTAACCGTCTTGAGTGACCATGGACTGAAATTTCTGGAATTGTGTGGCAGAATGGACCTTTGTCTTATTAAGTTTATTATCTCAGTGATTTTCTTATAGTGATGAAAAGCTGATTAACATTATGGTTAATTTTGAGTTACTAAAATGTTAGTAATTAATATTATTGTTAATCTTAAGTTGCTGTTATAATTATCTTTACAAATTTCAGTATTAAAAGAACAATAACAACAAAAAGACTAAAAATTAAAAAGACTGCTGTATTTTATAATAAAATAGTCAATTAAAATACTAATCATTATACTGGGTATTATCAACTGAGATTTTTTTTCCCCTCATTTGAATACTTCTCTGTAAGATTGCATGCTTTTCAATGATGCTGGAAAATTCACATGTAAAATTTTCTTTCATAGTAGAGTTTGTCTGTCTGTCTGTCCATCCGTCCGTCCATCCATCCATCCATCCATCCATCCATCCATCTATCTATCTATATCTTGTCCTCTGTGGAAAAAATAGAACCAGGTGAAATACCAAAATGAACATGAGAGGCTAGCTTTTGCAGCCTTCCAGTTGGTTATAAGTAGCTACATTTTTCCTAATTTGAAACATGTTCCCCTTTTCTCTAATAAGGTCCCAGAACCCAGACTTCATTCTGTTTATATATCATCTTGTCTTAGATGTCTCCATTAGAAGGGGAAAAAAAGACTTCTAATGAAAATCTGTAAACTTGTTATTGGTAGAGTATGAAGAAATTGTTATTTTCTTATGGAACCTTTTGTTATTTTTGTTGTCAAAAGTGAAATGAAACAGTGGAAAGCAAATTATTTCAGAATTAAACAACATGGAAGGAGACAGAATTGGGAACTGTTTAGGCATTAATTGGTACTCTAAATGTCCTATAACTATCTTTTCCTAATGAAATGATTTTTAGTTTCATTTATTCCTGACTCTCCCCTTTTATGGCTATGACATCAGTCGTTAGAGTGGTTATGTGTTATGAAAGACTTGGTATTCATGATTTCTAGTTTCTCAGGAGTTCATAGTGGTACATTCAATATCTATAGACTTTACTGAAAGTGTGTACTAGGAATACAGTGCTGAGCAAGGCAGTTAGATTCCAGACTTCATTGGAGTTAATTTTCTAGTTAGGAGCACGAAGAAATGAACAAGTAAACAAACAAATAATATTTATATAAAATAATGGTAAGGGCTACAGAGAAAATAAGAGTATTTGATTTTTAATTCAGGAAATCAAAAGACAAATTGGATTCACCTGCGTGAAGGTGACTGCAGGTCGTCCAGATGGCCTCATTCATCTCAGATGATTTGCATTTCATTTTAGATGAATTTAAATGTTATTTACCTGATTGGGATTAATCAAAGCTGAAGTATTTCTAATTGACTGGATTTTCCCCATCTCTAATCAGGTAGGATATCAACTTGACTATAATTGAGTAAGTCTGATCTTGCAGAAGAGCACTGGGTTTAAAATAGAGCAAAGCTGGCCAGTGAGATGGCGTAGATCAGTTTATGTGCCTTGTGCAAGCCAGACAAACTGAGTTCCATCTATGGCACCCACAGTGGAAGAAAAGAACAGACTTCTGAAAGCCACCCCTGAGCTCCACAAACATGCCTTGGTCACATGCATGCCTGTGCTGAAACACACACCATGCATACAGTAATAACACTGAACTATTAAGAAACTAGGTAAAATTATGGACTTATCCTTTGTTTTGAGACAGACTTATATATCCTAGGCTAGCCTCAGACTTCCTACATAGTTGAGAATGACATTGATCTTCTGATCCTCTGGCCTCTACCTTCCATATTATTGGGATCACCAATATGTATCACTACATCGCAGTACACAGCGAAGGATTCAAACCTAGGGCTTCATGTATGCGAGGCAAGCACTCTGTCAACTGACCTATATCCACAGCCCATTGTTTTAATGACATTTAACATCTAAAACAAATTCTCTTTATTCCTTTGTATTTTTTCTGGTCTGCACATTTTCTTTCAGGTATTCATCCTTCTTTGTCAAAAGCCTTGATGTTGTTTCTGTCATACTTTCCTCCCCTAAGTCATTTTGAGTGATACAACCATCATTTTATTTTTAGAGTAGTTATGTTGCCAGATGTTTGCGCTGGAGTGACAGTGCAGACCTTTGGAATCAGGGTCAACTTCCTGATCAGTAATGAAGATGCTAATTTACACTGGAAGTGTTGAGTTAAGCCAGGGTCAGGGTAGTTACCCCAGAAACAAAGTCAGAGATGATTTTGCTAAGACAAGGTTTGGATTACTAGAGTTCAAAATTAGAAGGATTACGGCAGTAAATTTTCTAGACAGAAGATGTAAAGGGTTGAAGGTAGCGGTGTGCCAAAGTGTTGCCATGAAGCTGCTGCACTCTTTTCAGTAGGCCATAAGCTACAAAGTTGATTTCCAGTGCTCCGGGACTTTCTCAGGGAAGAGGCCTGGCAACATCCTATTTGTTTGGAATTTTAAGAGTGGACTAAAAAGGAATGAATCCTTAGGCCCCCTCCTTTGATTCATTTATTCATCCCCAGACAAAGGGTTTTGGATGACACTTTGAGACAAACATGCTTGGGTCTCAGATGTAGTGTGTCCCCATTGAGCTCAGATAGCACATGGTGATCCACTAACATATTATACCCCTTTCACATATATAATAATATGTAGGAACCACATATGAAAGAACATGCAGTATGTGCTTTTCTGAGTCTAGTTTACCTCACTTAATACAATAATTTTCAGATGTGTGTATTTTCCTGCCAGTTTCATTTCTTTTTACTGATAAATAAAATTCATTGTGTATATATACTACATATTCATTATCCATTTATCTTTTGATGGACGTCTGTCCTGGTCCTTTTTCCTGTTTGTTTAAATAGTGTACCTATACATGGATGTGCAAGTACCCTTAGAGTAGGATTTATGGGCCTTTGACTACATGCCCAGGATATGTGCAACTGGGTCATATGGTAGTTCGGTTTTTTGGTTTAGGGAGAACTTACTGAATTTGTGTGTGAGCGTGTGTGTGTGTGTGTGTGTGTGTGTGTGTGTGTGTGTGTGTGTTGCAGAGATCAGCGGATAATTTCAGGTGTGCTTTTCTGTCTCTGCCTTATTCCATTGAGATAGTGTCTTAGTCACTTTTTGGTCAGCCTCCAACAATCTTCTCTTTTCTAGCCCCTCCCTCGCCTTGCTTTTTCATGGGTACTGAGGATTCAAACTTAGGTCCTCAAGCTTGTGCAGCAAGTGCTCTTACCTGCTGAACCATCTCTCTAGCCTGCATTGATTCATGGTGGTTGTACCTGTTTACACTCCCTCTAGCAGTAGGTTAGGGTTCTTCTTTCTACCTATTCTGACCAGCATTTTTATATTTGTTTTTTTTGTTGTTGTTTTTGTTTGTTTTTTAATAAGAACCATTCTGGCTAGGGTGAGATGAAATCTCTAAGTGGTCTTCAAATGCATTTCCATGATTGGTTAAAGATGGTGAAGACTTCTAAAATACTTGTTGGCTATTTGTGTTTCTTTTTTTGAGAACTGTCTATTCAGCTCATTCACTCATATACTATGTTGATTGAAAGATTGCAGTATTCTCTTAACGCCTATCTGAAATTTAGTTAGGTAGATTTCCTCTCACTTTCCAGACTGTCTTTTCCCTCTGCCAATGTTTTCTTTTGCTCCTCAGACTTTTTAATTTCATACACTGCCCACATTTTGTTTTTTTGAGATTATTTCTTGTGCTATTGGAGTTCTGTTCAGAAAATTCTTTCCTATGCCTAGGCCTTGAAGTGTTTTTCATATAGAAATTTTAGATTTTAAATTTGTCTTTGGTTAGTTTTGAATGGATTTTCTTCTGAGTGAGAAAGAAGAATCTAATTTAATTCTGCAGTGGATATCCATTTGTGTCTGTGTCATATGTTGTATAGGTTATTTTTTCCCAGCGTAGCACTTACTCTTTTATTTGTTTGTTATGTTTTGTGTGTCGATAGGGAGTTCCCTCTGCTATAATCCTTGAAAGAAAAAAAAATGATGTAGAGGCTGGAGAGACGGGGCTTGGCAGTTAAGAGCATGGAGTGATCTTCTAGAGGACCTGCATTTGACTACCAACACCTGAATGGGGCTGCTTGTGACTGCCTGTAATATCAGCCCCAGAGGAATCTGTCTCTGGCCTCTGTGTGTACCTGTACTCACATGCATGCACACACATACACACACACACACACATGTATTTTTGACGTCTTTGTCAAAATTTAGGTGGCCACAGCAAGTGGGTTCATCCCTGGATCCTGTGTTCTGCTGTATTTGTCTGAATGTATATCTCTGCACCAGTTTAGTCTCTTTATCTCCATTGCTCTATAATGTAATATAAGGTCATACCTCCCCTCCAGCATTACTTTTTTGTGTTTAGAATTGCTTTCGTTACATGTGATCGTTTGTGTTTCCATATGAATTTTAAGATTTTTTTTTGCTAGTTCTATGAAGAATATCATTGGATTTTTTAAATTAGAAATTGTGTTGATTATAGATAACTTTTAATAATATAGCTATTTGCACAATATATACTATTAGTGTGTGTGTGTGTGTGTGTGTGTGTGTACCTTTGTGTGTGTCATGGCACACATGTAGAGGTCAGAGAACAGCTTTGTAGAGCCAATTCCCTCCCTCCATTGTGGGTTCTGAGCATCAAACTCAAAGTCCTTTAGTGGGTATGGCAAGCACTGCATCCTTGAGCTGTCTTGCCTGCTCTGCTTTGGCAGTATTAATTCTGGCATCCAGGAGTGTGGAATGTGTTTTCATCTTCTGCGGTTCTCTTCAATTTCCTTTTCAGTGCCTCAATGCTTTCATTGTAGATTACTTTCACTGTCTTGGTTAAATTCCTTGTTTTATTTTTTTAAGTTATTGGGAATAGAATATTTTCCCTAATTTCTTTTTGGTTAAGTTCCTTATTGGCATTTTAAAAAGTAACTGATTTTTGCATGTTGATTTTGTATCCTGCAACTTTACCAAAACCGTTTATGAGTCGGGCATGATGGTACACGCCTTTAATCCCAGCACTCAGGAGGCAGAGGCAGGCAGATCTCTGAGTCTGAGGCCATCATGGTCTACAAAGCAAGTCCAGGACAGCCAGAGCTGTTACACAGAAAAACCCTGCCTCAAATAACAAAAAAGTGTTTATCAGATATAAATGGTTTCTGGTGGAGTTCATAGAATCTTTTAAATATAGAATAATGTATACAAATAGGGATAACTTGACTTCTTCAGTTTCTATTTGTGTCCTGCTTATAGATCTTTCTTGCCTTAGTGTAGTTAAAACTTCAGGTTCTTATACCGAGTGAGAGTAGAGAGATTTGCACCCTCGTTTCATTCCAATTTTTTAGAAAAAGCCTCAATTTCTTTCTGAACTTGCTTATGGATTTGTCATATTATACTTAGATATGTTCTAAGTATTTCCAATTTTCTTAGAATTTTATCATGACAACATGTTGAACTTTGTCAAATACCTTCTCTGCATCTATCAGATGATCATAGAGTTCCTGGGCTTGATTATATTTTTATGGTTATTACATTTATTACTCTGTACATGTTGAGCAAATGTTGTATTTTTGGGATGAAACCAGTATGTCATGATGTATGGCTTCACTATGTTCTTGAATTCAACTTGCAAATATTTTATTTAGGAGTTTTGCATCTATCTTCATAAGAGAAATTTGTCTATAGCTTTACTTTTCCTGATGTATCTTGATTGACTTTTGATATCAAATTAAAACTGTCTTTGTACCATTCGTTCCTTTTCTATTTCGGAACAATCTGAGAAATATTGGTTGTTAGATCTTCCTTAAAATTGGGTAGAGTTCACCAGTAAATCCAACTTATGTCAGGCATTTCTTTGTGTGGATAATTTTCAGTACTCTTTGTGGTGATTTGGATGAGAATGGTCCCCATAGGCTCATATATTTGAAAATTTGGTTCCCAGTTGGTGGAATTGTTTGGGAATGGTAGGAATTGTGGCCATGTTGGAGGGAGTGTGTCACTGGGGTGGGCTTTGAGGTTTGCAATTCCCAGTGCGCTCTCTCTCTCTCTGTCTCTCTCTGTCTCTCTCTCTCTCTCTCTCTCTCTCTCTCTCTCTCTCTCTCTCT
>CAJQZJ010004763.1:4407803-4427344 GCA_907164525.1 Lophiomys imhausi
TGTGTGTGTGTGTGTGTGTGTGTGTGTGTGTGTGTGTGTGTGTGTGTAGGGGCTAGACATTGGCATTGGTGACTTCCTCAGTCACTGTACCCAATGTACGTGAAACTCAGTGAGATTTGGCTATACAGACAGAAGATCTACTGTCTCTGTCCTCCCAAGGCTGGGTCTCCACACACACACTGCTGTGCCTGGTGTTTTATGTAGGTGTTGAGGAACTGAACTTGGGTCCTCCTGCTAGCGTAGTGAGTACTTTACCCCTGTAACCATCATCTCACTAGCTCCTGATTAAGCTTTCTGCTGTTTTTGTTTTTTGGGTTGTTTGTTTGTTTTATGAATTGATCCTTTCATTTTGAGAAATTATTTGCTTCTTGTTTGAAGTCTCATTTTCCTTTCTGTGTTTTTTTTTTCCCCTCCATTGTTTTTTAAATTTCTTTTTCTCCAAGTTACTACCCATTTCATTTACTTTGGTTGCTTTCTTATCTGGTCCTGAATTGATTTTCTGTCCTTGTTCATCTGTTTATTTGAGTTCTCTGCATGGTCGTTGATCACTTTTAAATGTGGGACTCTGATATCCTTTGACATATCTGTGATCTCAAGATCTTTGGTTTTCACTATTTGAGAGTTACAAGTTTATGAAAGAGTGGTAGTATTTTTCTGTGATTTAAGCTCAATTCTCTTAGCACCTAATTAATTTACAGGAAGTTAAGGATCTTGTGAAGAACTATAAATTTTTTGGCTCCCATAGTGCCTGATAGCAGTTTTTAACATTTTAATCTAACTCAAAATGAATAATACATTTTATAAGGTATTGAGTTAGTAAATGTACACATTTTCCTCCTTAAATATCATGAATTATTTACTTTTCGAAATTTCCATTTGATAGATTCAGATTATGACTGACTAGGAAACCTTGGAAAACAAAATCATAATATGGATAAAATATGAGTGCAGAGACTACTATAGTTACCTTTTTCAATTCTAAATATTTATAATTTTTATTTTTTATTGAAAAAAATTTACTTTGTGAATTTTCCATCATGTACCATGTTCCCTCTCATCTCCCACCTCCCCTCAGACCCATCCTCCATCCTTGCAGTATGTCCCAGCATAAAAAATAACAGCTCATTGTGGAAGCTGCAGTGTATCTCAGTATGTCCCACAATATTCTCCTTTGTCCACACATTCTGCTTGCAAATGTTCATTATAATGACTCCTTGGTCTGGTACGTGGCCTCTGATTTCTGCTACTTTGTCAATCCTGGAACCTCACTGGAACTCCTCTCAGATATGCTGTAACTGTCCTGTGTAATGGAGATCCTGCAGTTCTGGGTTGTGAAACTGACCTCTTCTTGCTCTCCAGAAGTTCATGCATGGGTGGATGTTGGAGTGGGCCAACTCAAAGCCCTGGATCTGGACCTGCAACTCCCACTTGCATGACCAGTTCTGCTATGGAAAGGTTCAGGGCCTGCCCTCCCAAAAGCTACAGCATCTGAGGGGCAGGGACAGCTCTCCTGCTCTTGTGACCCCATCTGGGCCAGATCTCCTGTCAGCCAGTGGTGGTGAGGGCAGAAGGGAGGGGAGGGCATCTCTCCCTTGCCAACACCACCATATAGCAGACAGAAGGCAGGGTTGGCTCTCCCACACTCACTCCCTCAGGGCTGGCTCACCCACAAGCCCCACATCTAGGACCAGCAGAGTTCTTCTACTTTCTTGTTTGTTTCATGTCCTAGGACCCCATCTGGTGCTTGCCTGGTACTGATATGGTAGTCATCACAGGCTACTCTATGACGCCAAAATGATGTTGGTATCCAGCTTGTTTTTTGTTTTTGTCCAGGAATGTTAGGCTGCTGTTCATTGAAATGTTCATAAGTCAGAACACTGAATGTAGAGCCTCTCTCCTCTCTGCCACCTACTGATGCACATGTGACATAGCAGTCACATCTGCAGTGCCTCTAGGGGCAGGCAATTTTATTTATTTTTCCTTCAGTGAAATATCCTTAACTCAATCAAGCATCTCTTGTTAAAAAAGTTATAAAAGTTTATTACTCATATTCTAATAATATATTAATTATAATAGTATACTTTAGGGATAATAACTTTATCAAAGAAAAGAAAGTTTAGATAGCTGCTAATCAAAATGGAAATGTAAACTCTATTCCCTGTTTGTCCAATGGACTGAAAATTTTCCTTTCACTAAAAGTACAATGACTGTGGACACTTTATAGGCATAAAATTTTGATAATTTTAAATTATTACACAATTTGCTTAAAAGAAGTCAATGCTTTGACTTACTATCTTTCTCCATTAAACAATTATAGATATTTATAAGTAATAATAATATATTTGGTTTCCATTTGGCATTGTCCATTTAACTTTATATACTTAGCATATTGAGAACTTGCCAAATGTAATGAAGGCCAGAGAAAATGGTATATGTTCTTAGCCATGATTTATAGATGAAAATGTGTACGAATTAGAAGATAGAGAAAGGATTAAAATATGACAGCCAGGGAAAGATGAAAATTGAATGTAAGTTATGAATAATCTGTGAATGTTTTCACTTCTTTAGAACATTACTGGTGGACTTTATAGTGAGCGTGTTTTGTAAGAAAGACCAAACTGTCTTTCACAGTATTTTCTTTTGTTCCACATCCTCACCATCATTTTGTGTGTGTTTTGGAATTTTGTTATGGTATGTAGTGGTGCCATTTTAATTTTCAATTGTCTAATGATATATGACAGTTAGTATTTTTGTGTTTTTTATTATCATATATACAACTTTTAGGGTAAGCTATCCATCTATTTAGATATTTGTCCATTTTGTAGATTAGTTGTTTATTTCCTTGTTATAAGTTTATTCTAATGCTTTAAATAATTCACATAATGTATTTTGATTATAGTCTTTCTAACCCCCAAATTTTTCCAAGAGCCTTTCTACTTCCTGCCTCCCCAACTTCATTTTTTTTCTTTCAAAAAAAAAATCAAACTAAATAAAAAAATCAAAAACCAAACAATAACAATATAATACAAATAAACAAAAACCACACAAAAAAACATGAAGTCCTTTTTGTGTTGGTCCACTAAAACTGATCATGGGACTTGCCCTGGAGTATGTTTGATATACCTGTATCAGTCACTCCATTGGAGAAAACTGGTTTTCCCTTTTTTCATAGGTATTATCTGTAAATAGCATCTTGGTTAGTGATGGGAAATTGATTGTGCTCACTTCTCTTCTGTGCTGGGATTAACTTGTCTGGCTTGTACGTGTCTGACTTGAACTTGGGCAGATCCGATGTATTCTTTCTCAGTCTCTGTGAGTCATATGTGCATCAACCCTGTTATGTCTAGAAGATGCAATTTCCTTGGAGTCATCTACAAATCTTGTTTTGACCATATTTCCACCTCCTGTCTGCAATAGATCCTTGAACCTTGAGAGGAGGTGTTTGATAAAAGACATCCTACTTAGGGCTGAGTGCTCCAAAATCTCTCACTCTTTGCCATTGTCCTGTAGTGAGTTTCTGTGTTGACTACCATCTACTGCAAAGAGAAGCTGCTCTGGTGATAGCTCACTGATGTGCTGATATATGGTATAACAATATGTCATTAGTAGTGGTTTTTTTGCTATTTTCCTTTAACAAAATAATAGTAGTAGGTTTTTCCCAAAGGCCATGACCTATCTGGTCTCAGGTTCTTGGTCACATTGGTAGTGTCCAAGGTATAGGTTCCATCTCATGGAGTGGGCCTTAAATCCAATTTTTTAAAGTTGTTGGTTATTTCTGTACCACTCTTGTACTAGTATATTTTATAAGCAGGTTACTGTTGTAGGTAACAGGGTTTGTAGCTCAGTGATATTATTTTTCCCCTCTAGAGCATTCAGAGTATGTTTTGTTACCAGGAATGCTAGTCAGTAGGGATGAAATGTCTAGTTAGGCACCAGCTCAGATTTTCTGTTTGATGACATAGGTAGTGTTTTCAGCAATGTTATATTAGTGAATATTAAAAATTTAGAAGGCATCACCAAAGAAGTTATGTAAATGACAAATAAATGCATGATGTTAACTCAGTATTATAAGGAAAATAAAATGAAAGTCATTATGAGAAACTACTGAACACCTATATTATATTATAAATATAAATATTATAGCAATGACAAGTATTGGCAAGATGAAGAAGAACTGGGGTCCAGCACAATGGCTTAGTAGGAAAAAGCATTTGCCACACAGTAAAAAGGAATAGCCATGCAAGCCTGATGACCTGAGTTTAATCTTCAGATTCCACAGCAGAAGAGAAAAACTTCTAAGGCTCGTCCTTTGACCTCCACATATTTGCCATGGGTAACAGGCAAATACCTGTACTCAAACACATATATTATTCCAATATCATACATCAACAATAATAATAAAAATTAAAAATATACATGGAGTAATTGGAATCTCCGCAGTGGTAACATGGTATGACCATCATAGAGAATTCAATAGTTTGAACCTACCAATCCTATTTAGGATAGCCAATGCCTAGAAACATGCCAGTGTCCATGAACTATTGAATTATCAGATAAGTACAGTAGAGTGGATCTTCACAGTGACTGTTATTATTAATAAAGAAAGCAAAGTACTGACAAACATGACTATATGAGTGAATGTTGGAGACATGATGGTGCTAAGTGAAAAAAGACAAATACTTTTTATTATTCTATTAACTTGTATAAAAAGAAACATTATAAACTTAGAAAACAGATCACTGGCTACCTGCAACTGGTTATAAGCACAGAAGTTTACTGCAAATTGTCACAGTGTTCTTGTGTCCTAAAACTGGATTGTGGTGGTAGTTACACAGTTATTTGAATTTTCTAAAGTCCATTTGAATTATACCTTTGAGATGTATGTTTTATGATATGTGATACTTCATTACTATTATAAAAATAAAATATATGTATATATAACATATATGTATATAAACACATATGTATATAAAACACACACATAGATTTATATATATTATATATATATATATATAATGTTTTAAAACATCTTTCTTTTTTCCTTCAGGTAATTATCTGCAAGAAGTTTTCTGAGAAGCTGGAACAGTTTCCATTGCTAGCCTCTTGGTATCAGAGGATTCAGGAAGTGCCAAAAGTCAAAACAGCAGCCTCTAAGTGCGGGATCCACTTTGTGTATTTACCAGACTTGCTAAACTCTGCAAGTGAACAGCACCTGAACTCTAGTGAAGAAGCAGCCATAGAGGAACAAAATGACCCCTTATTTACAGGAGGACCAAGACCAACTATGACGAAGTTAATGGTATTTAGCTAAATTATTATATATTTTTTTAAAAATCCCTTTGAACATTCTTTCCTAGCTAATAGACATTTGCTGGCATCATCTACTACGCATTTTATTTATAGCTATTTAAATCTTTATTTACCAAATAATGATTTTGCTAGTCCCTTGTTTTCAATTCAAAATACACAGTTTAAAAGTAGTATTTTTCTTAAAACATTTTAAGATATTAATGGTGTAGACCAATATCTAATCATTTTAATTGAAATTTTCTGTGTTAAGAACTTTGATTTCGGTCTTTATTTTGGCTATTTATTTAGTTAGTATTTCTTGGTCTGGTGTATTTTGATTAACATGATGATCTCCATTCCATCCATTTTCATACAAGTGTCATGATTTCATTTTTTTTTTCTTTTTGATTTTTCAAGGCAGGGTTTCTCTGTGTAGCCCTGGCTGACCTAGAACTTTCATTGTAGACCAGTCTGGCCTCGAATTCACAGAGATCCAACTGCCTCTGCCTTCCAAGTGCTGAGAATAAAGGCATATGCCACTACTCCCAGCTTATTTCACTTAAAAAAAAAATCATTCATTTATTTCTTCAAGTTACATCTCAGTCAAAGTCTTTTCCCTCTTCCCCCTCCCAGTCACCCTTTCTTATCTTCTTCCCCCCTCACCCTCCTATCTGCTTTTTGTTGTTGTTGTTGTTTAATTTAAAAATATTTTTTTAAGTTTATCTTTTTTCTCCCCAACAGATCCCCATTTTAGTCTAATAACAGGCTCTTTTTCTTATAACAGTAAATACAATACAAAACAATAAGACTAATTGACCACAATAATGAAAATTATAGGGTATAACATACATTCCTAATGTCCAGTCAATACATATTTGACAACTGATATTAATATTCTGTTGTCTATCTCAATGGGTGTAAAGTTCTATACCTAACTTAGTTTCCATTCTAACTTGCATTCCAACTTAAAGACATCTTCTTAGACCTAGAATATCCTTCTAATTCATAAGCAACTTAAAACTTAACTGTGAGACTATAACTATCTACTCTTCAACCATATTAGAGTCCTGAGAAGGATAAAATATACCTGAATAAACAGGAAGTGTAGAGTAAGCAATTTCCAAAACTAAGAAATGACAGACAACTGGTTACCTGGACAGTCCCCAATTTCTCTCAATACATTGGAGCATCTATCTTCAGCCTTTTGGCCCTGTATCTCTGACTGACATTAGTTGTAAACCAGGAATTATGAAGGACGTGGCCACCCAGAGAGAGAGAGCTAGGGTGTCGACTTACCTGCTTCCAAGTTTTGTCCTTTTTCGACAACAGTCTGTCTACAGTTGAAGCAAGAGAATTCTCTTGACCAGTGACAAGCTTGCCACTAATGTAGCCATCTCCAAATGGAGATTCTTCGATGCTCATCATCTATTGGAGTAGAATAGGAGATGCTGTTAGGAGCTGACATATCTAAATATCAAAAAAAAATCTTAAGTTAAGAAAACATCTTTGAATGCCATATTCTACAGATCTCTTGAGGATTTTGAAGATCACCTATCTATCTCCGTATATTTGAATAAGCAAATGTTGCTTGTCTCGTAGCAATTTGATTTCTGATTAACTTAAAAAACATCTGTGATACACTACACTAGTACCTAACAAAATGACATGTTTGAATGACTATTAGTTTGCATTTCTTAATTATCCTAAACAGTTTGTGACAGTTGCTATCAAAAGGCCAAAACTTCACCTTACATTCTTAAGCATTACATAGGTACAATACCTTAAAAAGAGTTCATCTTAATTGTGTATCAATATACAAAGATCAATATATAATCTTAATCTTGTATCATTATACAAAGATACAAGAGCACATTCAATAATCTATCCCTTTTTCTTCATCATTCCTATGATTTCACTTTTTTAACTTTAGTTTTTTTTTTTTCAGAATTCTCATACATGACTGACTGCATCATTAGAATCTATCATTTCCACCTTCCCCATCTCTTCACCAACTTTTTCTGTGTCCACCTCTCAAAATTATTGGTTGTCATTTTGCAGGTCTTGTTTAGGTGACCAAATTGTTATGATTTCATGGTTGCAGTTTCCTTGCCATATATAGAAAACACTATCTTGAAGAAAACATAGCAGCCCCCTGCATCTCAGTCTCCCTGAACCTTCTGCAGTGCTCCCTGAGCCTTAGGCACTGTGTTGCACTTGTGCTAGCTGGGCTTGGGCACACCACTGACACTTATTCTTTATATTTTGACCAGTTGTGGATTTCTGCTTTAGTCTTCATCTGCTCCAAAAAGAAGCTTTTTTGATTAGGGGTGAGGCTACCCTTATGTGTGGGTTTAAGGTTAAGTGTTTAGAATTCACTTGGGCAGTAGTGGGTTTTCCTGTAGGGTCCCATGACCTCACCAGATACTGGTTTGTTGTATGTGCAGTACTAAACATGAATTCTCTACCTTTGAGTAGGCCTTAAGTCCAATGAGTTAGCCAGCTGTTTGTTAACCACAAGATTAAAAACACCACTGCTACATCTTTGTGGATATCTTTCATGTTGGTTATTTTTATGTTTCACAGCCTTTACAGTTAAATAGAACTATTGATTGCTTTTCTCCCTTGTCGGCTTACATGGTACCTACAGATACTATTAAAGCTAGTCCTCAGGGAGGAGGCTTTCATGTCAGTTCTAGTTTAACTCTTCCAAATCCTGTCTCCGAAGTGTGTGATATCGTGAACAATCTGGTCTTACCTTTAAGTTCTGGAATAACCAAGGGCAATGGCAGTAGCTTGTATTGTTTTGAGAGATTGCAGTCTTTAAATTTAAGATGATGATTTAAAATTAAAGAAATGAAAAAAAACCCTATTTACTTTTCAAAGTGGCATACTTGAGAAAGGTACATTTTGTTTTAGTATCTTAATATAGTTGGATTTTTCAAAAGACCCTAAAGTAGGAATGAGATTGGAAATGAGTAATAACAAAGTCAGTAAAGTCTGTAGAAATAAGATAGGTGATTTCAGAGATGTGTTGTTTATTTTTCTAGAAACAAATGAACACTTGATTTCTAGATCTATAGTTATATTTATATCCCTAGTAAAATGATTGTTCTTTCTCTAGGGACCAACATTCAATTCGTTTTCATATTGGAAAGTAATCTCATGATTAGACATTATAATTAAAGGTGAATTATCAGTATTTTTATTGCATTTCATTTGCTTTGATATATCTTTCTTTCTCTTGAGAAAGATAGAGGTTCCTAGTGTTTCCCACTCTGGCCTTACTTGAGGACTCAAGTAATCCTCCTACCTCAGACATTGTAGTACTGAGACTCATAGATGTACACACCATCCTTGGGTATAAATCTTCCTAGAGATGATCATATCTGAACAATGGTCATTCATGTTGTGGGATGTGGACTCACATTTTGTGATTAGAGGAATTATATAAATCCATGTTTCCCATGCCACTGTCTGTAGAAATAAACTTAGAGCTGTTGGTTGATTGTTGGTTTGAGATAGATCTCATAAAACCCACACTAGCCTTCAACTCCTGACTCTCTTGCTTTCACTTCCCAAGTGCTGGATTAAGGCACCATTTCATTGTGCCTGGTTTTAGATGCACAAAGTCTAATACAGGAAAGAACCCTGAAGCAACTTAATGAATTAAAACAGTTCTTCTTTAAATTTTAGATTTCACTAGAGATACTACTATCAGATAAACTGATAGGATGGTGTTCCAGGGTGAGAGTTATGTTGACAGCTCTTAGGTACAGTAAATGTAGTTTGCAATTTAAATAGGTGATTTTCATGTATAAAGATAGACATTGATGAACAATGGAAGGTCAGATTTTTTTAATAGTCTCTAAGAATTTATTTTGATAAAGTTTTGTTTTCAAGTGACTTTTGTCTTTTACATCATTTATTTTATGTGTATGATGTTTTGCCTGCATGTATATGTGTGCTCCATGTGCTTGGCTGGTACCAGAGGAGGTCAAAAGAAGACACTGGATTCCCTGTTAAAAATGGCTGTGAGCCACAATATGGGTGCTGAGAACTAAACCCAGGTCCTCTGCAAGAGTAACACATGCTCTTAACTCCTGAGCCATCTCTCTAGTTCCTGACTAGTATATTTATTGCCTTATTACTTTTAAATGTTTTCAGCATAATTTTTATTATCACAATTAAAAATATTAGCAATGTACTGATTTTAAAATAACATTTTGAGCATTTTATATGTTATACAACATTTTGTATTTTTTATGTAGCTAAATATTTTAGTACACGTGATTATTTTTAATTGCTTTTGTCAGTGTAGCAAATAGAAATGTGGCCTTTAAAAACAGGAGTTTAATATCTGCTGTGGCTAAGCTGGGAGGGCACGGGATAGAAAACAGGAGTTTATTAATTCAGTAATTTTCAAAGCTTACTTCCTTTTCTAGGAAAAAGGTATTGAAGCAATGTTTTCTCCACACCCTTGTCCTGCTTGGACCCTGGACTGGAGAAGCCTTCCTGCTGCTGTCAGCCCGAAGGAAGGTGAGCTTTGCTTGTTGGTGTAAGGTTTATGTTCAGTCTGGACACTCTTCAGAGCCATCTTTCCATATTCAGAATGTCTCTTGGCTGTATTTAATATTTTAGTAATGTAGCTAATATCCACTGAGTTTTCATTTTTATTTTTAAATTTCTTATCACTCAGATTTAATACTTTTCTTTTTTATTATAATGTTTATTATATCAAGTTACATCTCCATCACAGTGCCCTCATTCAGCCCCTCCCGGTTCCACCCTCCCATCCTCTCCTCCCTTTCCCACCCTTCCCACTCTTCTGATGTGGAGTGTCCCTACAAATCAGCCCCTCTCAGTTCAACAGTCATATGAGGGCTAAGAGCTTCCTTTTGCACTGGGGGCCTACATGGTAGCACCCCTAGGGCAAATTGTCCCCTTGATAGGTAACAAAGTCTATGTCCCTGATCTTTTTGGTGTGTTGGTTGTAAGATAGTTATCCTGTACTATATAGGAAAAGAAGAATTTAATAAAGTCAATGTAGAAAAGTGTTAAATCCAATTGGATTTAACACTTTTCTACATTGACTTTATTAAATTCTTCTTTTCCTCCTTGGTGAAATATTTTAAAACAAATGTTAAATACTTTAGAGTGTACAAATGACATCATAAATAACTATAATTTTATTTATCACACTTAATAAAAATTAAGAAAATTCACCATCTAGTAATTTGTAATTCTTTCTTCAGCTGTTTAAAGTCTTGTTTTAAAGAAATATCTCTTTACTGGTTGATATTTTATTTGAACCACTATATATTTTATTCTAAATTATATTTGGTTTGTTTTAAATAAATCTTTTTATGGCCATATTTCAGTTTTCTGATTTTATAATTTTTATGTTGGATATTATATGGATGATATTCATTAAGTTCTGATTCTGCTTATTATTTCTTCTGGTGATTACACTCCTAATTACTTACTATCTTGTGGACTTTGTAATGTTACAGTATGAATTCAGTTTGGTGTTACCTTAATCTGTGGTTCTTGATAGTTTGGGGTTAAGGATAAATCTCACAGAAAAAGTACATGTTTCCTCATTTAAAGTATCTCCAAATATAGAACTTAAGAGAATTATCATTTGCTTTTCAGCTTCCAATTCCTTCTGTCTGTTCCTTATAGCTGAGATCATCTTCCTTTGTTGTTGTTCAGGTCTTCTATTTGCATTTTCTCAGGATCACAGCTTTCAAAGTGCTTTGCACATGTGTAGTCTGACTGTCTCAGCTCTGCAGACACAGTTGAGGGTAAGCTTCTCTTCTCTATCCTGCTATTCCAGTTTGGGCCTCTAATAGGTAGACATATCCTCAGGGCGACCTTGGTGCCAATTCAAGGTTATTACAGCAATTTTCAGACCTTTACCCTCTTATGAGACTTTATGGATTTTCCTTACTTTTTGAGACTCTGTTAAACATGTAAAGGAAACTTGTTGAGTTTTAAATACCATTTGAAGTGCATTTTAGGTGGAAAATTTTTAGCATAGAACAAAGATTTATGTCTTCAATTATTTTCTTGTTCCTTAGTTTTATTTTGCTGCAAATAAATTTTTTAAAATGTTAGTTTTCTGAGAATTGATTCAAGGTGTTTTGATCATATTCACCCTCCAAAGTTTTCTAGATTCCCTCCCCTAAGTCCTGCTCATTCAACATTGTGTTTTTTTAAACCCATCAAAAACAATTTATGCTTCACAAATATTTTCAGTTGTGTGGCCTTCTCCTGGAGCATTGTCTGCTTAAGAAGGGCAAGCCTATCTCTTGGCATGAAAAACCCCTTGCTTCAACTGCAGACAGACTACTGTCCAAAAAGGACAAAACTTGGTAGCAGGGAAGTCAACAGCCTAGCTCTGCCAAGACAGGGTAGGTAAGTCCTTCATAATTCCTGCTCTACAATCAATGTCTGTCAGAGAAACAGGACCAAAAGGCTGAAGATTGATGCTGTAACGTATGGAGAGAAAACAGGAACTGTCCAGGCAGCCACTGATAAGTCATTTCTTACTTTTGGATGATGCAGCCCCTGCACTTCCTACATAATCAGATATATTTATCCCTCTCAGGTCTCTGAGGTGGTTGAAGAATAGATAGCTAGAATCTCATAGTTAAATTTTGAGTTGTTTAGGAATCAAGAGGGTGTTCTGGATCTAAGAAGATGTTTTTAATAGTGATGCAAGTTAGTATGAAAGCTGAGTCAGATATAGAACTTTAAACTCATGGAGATGGTTAGATGGTAGAATGTTGAAGTCAGGGGCCAAATATGTATGAACTGGACATTGGGAATGTATGCTGGGCCATTTAACTCTCGTAAATGTGGCGTATTTATTTCTGTTGTTTTGTATAGTATTAACTGTTACAAGAGAAGGAACCATTTGTTGGACTGAAAGGGGAAGCTGTTGGGGGGAAGAAGGTGGAAGGGTGGGACAGGAAGGGGGAGTAGGGAAGGGATGGTGACTGAGATGTAACTTGAAGAAATAAAAAATAAAGTATTTAAAAAAAAAAAAAAAAGGTCTGCAGACTTAGAGAAAACTCCCTCTCTCAGCAGCTAACACTTACCAATAGTTCCTTGACTGGGGGTAGGAGTTCGCGCCCAGTTCCTTTCTCCATACTGCGATTTGGCTTGCACAAGTCCTGTGCACCCTGTCACAACTCCTGTGAGCTCACACATATAGCTGCCCCACTGTGTCCAGGAGACATTGTTTCCTTGCAATCATGTGGCTCTTACATTCTTGTTGTTCCCTCTCTGCAATCATCTCTTAGTCTTGAGAGGAGAAGTTGAGATATTTTTGTTGCATTCAACATTCTCTTATTCTCTGTTCCTGGGCCCAGTTGTGGATCAGGATTTAATCATCTAGCTAGAAGAGGTAGATGCACTTTTATAAAGGGCCAAAAGGGAATCATGGAACAGGAAGGGTTAAATTGGGGTGGAGGAGGGAGAGAGCAGAGTAGAGGACAAAATCCTAGGAGGGATAAATCCCACTAAAGACCTTTTGAAAAAGTCACATGGAAAGCTACTACTGTAGAAGCTTCTTAATATATATTTATGTACACATACGTAAAAAGTTACAGTGGGGTGGTCCTATATTGGGGGCAACAATGCCCTTACTAGATGCCACAGTGCCTGGCTGCAGAGAGATGGCTCAGTTAAGAGCACTTTCTGCTCTTAACAGAGGACCTATGTTTAGATTACAGCACACATATGGTGGCTCAGAACTGTGCAAGGAATCTGATGTCCTCTTCTAATCTTGTGAGCACCAGGTATACCTGAGGTGTACATACATGCATGCAGATAAAACATGTAAAATATATCTGAGAAATTAAAACTTTTTTTAAAAAGGCCAGAGCCAGGAATCTGTTGTTCCTTTTGGAATTGTTGGCCAGTGCGATCCCATAGACCCTATTGATCAATAGACAGCCTATTGCCAGGGCTCCAGAACTGGACAGTATAATTCTGTTGCTGAAGACATCACATACTTGAGTCACAGAACATGGAGAAATCAAACTAGAACTGACCTACAAACTGCATCTCTTTAATTGGATTACCTATTTTACAAATAGTGTGAAAAATGAGAAGATTGAACAGCAAATCACTTTGGTTTATTTACATATCAGTCATTAAGTGTTACCTAAAAAGTTTTCAGCCTTGGACCAACTGAGGCAGAGTTGTCTGACATTTTAGATTTCATGTTTTTTACTACATTATTTGAACTATATGTAAATGATTTGATGGCTACTTTAAGAACCATTTTATTTTTATGTTTTATTAACAAAAGCTGTGTTTCTTCTCATGCTAGAATCAATTTTAAGTATCTCCAATCTACCACTCTCTACTATAGCCTATTTTTCACCTTATATCTTGTACTGTCTAGCACCTTTCAATCTGTATTAATTATCTCCATGACTTCAATTTTATTTTTTCACCAGTCTACCATAATTTCCATTATTTCTTGCCTATTCAAAATATACTCATCATTAAAGAATCAATTCAAATGCTGCTTTGTTCACTAAGCCATATTCCATGTTGTCACCTGCCTGGATTCAAAACCTAGTTGGGCAACCACCTACTTAGGTAGCCTGTGGCCAGATGCTCAACTTCTCTGTTCTTTGGCTGCCTAAGTTGCATCTGTAAAGGGATAATAATGATATTGTCTTTTAGGATTATGTCTACATTCAATGAATTAATACATGAAATACTCAACCCAATGCCTAGTAAATTGTAAATGTTAAAAGTTAGCTAACATGGTAGTTGTAATTAATCACTCCCCAACATTCTTTAGTTATTTTACTTTATTATCATATGGTGTGTGTGCGTGTGTGTGATGTTTGTGTTTTAGTGTGCATACTATGGTGTGTGTGTGTGTGTGTGTGTGTGATGTTTGTGTTTCAGTGTGTATACTATGGTGTCTGTGTGTGGTCATAGGATAATAACTCAAGTTGCTTCTCTTCTTCGGTCTTTCTGTGGGTTCTAGGGATTGAACTCCAGGCTTTCACCTAAGCATCTTTACTTACTCTGCCATCTTCTAGTCCTATCATTGGTGCTGTGTGTGTGTGTGTGTGTGTACACATGTGTGCGTGTGTAAATTGTTGTGCACAATTATATCTTATTTTTTGATATAGAATTTTTCACTGAGCCTGGAATTCATCAGTTTGGCTAGGATAACTGGCCAGGGATCTCTCTGTTTTCACTCCCTTCCATGCTGGAATTACAGATTTGTGCCAACACACCTAGGTTTTATATAGGTGCTAGAAAGCTGAATTCAGGTCCCTATGCTTGCTTGGCAAGGACTTTACCAAGTGAGCTATTTCCCCCAGCTTCCCCCCCCCCCGCCCAAAACCTGGTTCTTTCTTATATTTTAATTTTTGAGTTTTGTTTCATGGTTCTTGTCCATTATAATTAATCATATGCATGCTTTTTCTTCTCAAACACACTATAAGTTTTTGAGAACAGGAGTCCTTTGGGTAGGTATGCAACAATAATATTAAACTGAATAAATTTAAAGTACAATTGTTTTTCTGTTTACTCCAGTTCTCTCTAAACATAAGAGCGTAATTGAGATTATTTAGTTTAAAGAAGAGAGCTAGGGCTGGAGAGATGGCTCAGTGGTTAAGAGCTGCTCTTCCAAAGGACTTGGGTTCAAATCCCAGCACTGACATGTCAGTTCACAGTTGTCTGTAATTTCTGGGCATGGTGGCGTACATGGGAGGCACTCAGGAGACAAAGGCAGGTAGATTTCTGAGTTCAAGGCCAGCCTGATGTACAGAGTGAGTTCCAGAACAGCCAAGGCTACACAGAGAAACCCTTGTCTTGGAAAAACAAAACAAAGAGAGAGAGCTAAAGATTTGATATACTTTATTATTTTTATAACTTGGGAATAAATTTTGAATCATTCCAACACAAATAATGTAACCAATCCCAGGAACATTCTGATATGCAGCCATACTGCAATTATCAAAATAGTAGGTTTAACTCAATGTGTGTTATTATCTAACCTATAGTCTATTAGAAGTGGCATATTTAATTTTATGTCCCTTTATTCTAATAGTAAATAATTTCTAGATTGTTTTTTATAACCATATGGTTTATTGAGTAGTTAGGCTATTTTTCCATCATTTTTTCCTTGATTTTCTGAATTTGGATTAATCTGTTTCCTCAGATTAATCAGCTTCCAGTGTTGTCATATTTGCTCGTTTGCTCAGGCTTATGATATAAAAACACACTTTCAGAGTTACTTGAACCACATATATAGGAAATTTGTACCTAAATTGACTTCTATATAGTTTATAGTCTATATGCACTTAAACTGTGTCATCAGAGTTCTCATGGAGATAATTATAATCTTTACTAGATAAATTCTGTTTTAGAAAAGGAATGAAGGCTTTAAGTTATTATTAACCATGTAGCTGCTAGCAAAAGACTTGACTATTTCAATAGTCAGCTAATAATTTTTTACCCTAACAGAATGTTCAAGCAATTACACACTCTATTATAATAGAATAATACTGTGTGACTTCCTATTCTTTATAATGAACTAGAATAAGTATTGTTTGAGCCTCAGAACTTAAGTCCAGAATCACCTAGTATTCTTTTCTTAAGAATTTTCATCTTCTGAGTTCAAAGGCAGAAATGGATATAGTCTTTTTCTTAAAACTTAGAACAAAGGTGTCTATACCACCCCTTCCAGGAACTCTTTGCCTTTGTAGCTTTCTCTAGTCTCCAGTAGTTCTTAGATGGTCAGTCCTCTCTTACAAATAGCTACTACCTCCAGAAAATTCAATCAGTCATTGGAGAGAAGAAACCCAAAAGTATTACTTGAAAGATGATAAAGCTGACAGATTGTTTCATCTCATTCCTTTCCTCCCCCTTTCCTCTTCCACATCTCCTCCCCTCCTAGCATATTACTAGGCAAGTGTTCTTGCCTCAAGCCACATCTAGCTGTTCCTTGTGACTAATTTCCGTCTCTTCCTTCGTAGTAAGATATTTTAAATCCATCTTTATATATGTTAATTATAGATGACTAAAGTTTTTAACTTTAAAGTGTGAAAACATATTATGATGAGGACCACTTAAGTAAATACTCAGTTTTCCCCCACTTGTTTTCTGTAGTTAAGCTATACAGAGGAATTGATATAGGTTACAAGTTAGTTTAAAAAGGCCGCGGTATAGTCATTGCTATTATCCCAGCTGCTGTGTTCTTTCCTCTACAGACCAACTGGACCATTCACCACCAGAGCCTTGTATGGACTAGCAAGCACTCTACTACAGAGCTGCTCTTCCAACTCCATACTGGTTTTTTTCCCCCCATATAACACAAGGGATTTGGTTAATCAGGGGAAAACTATGGACAAGCCTTTGCGAGGAGACAGAGCTAAAGTAGGATTGGAGGCCTAAAAGGAGTCTTTTCGTGCATAGATGAGTCTTTACTATGTGGAAATCTATAGGAAATAGGCTATTCTTGTCAGAAAATCAGGAATTCCGAAAAGTTTGTGTTAATAAAATTTTCTAACCACACATGTCAGTAGTACCCTTCCTCAGAGACTCCCAGTCATAAAACTTGTTCTAGGGCCTTTAGATAGAGCGTACTATTGCTTTTTAGGGGTAAACCATTGCTTCTCACTCTAGGACATCTATCTGCATTACTTGAAAGGTCATTAAAAAATATAGCTACTTCATTGTTTGTTGGGCAGGCATGGGTATAAGAGCACTTACACTGGTTTTCTGAGAAGTATATAGCTGTTGCTTCTATTGCTTGGGGGCCTCACTGTGTGCAATGATAGTCTGTAGGAAGTTGACACAATACAAGGCTACTTCAATTTTTGCTACCATATAACATAGACAGCATCAAACCTTTCTGAAAATTCTCTTTCCGTTTTGATCATGGGGTAATCCAGATGTAAAAGCTATGAGTACCTGTTAGCATTTGCCAACTATGGAAACTTACTGTAGGACAATTCCATTAAAAAATGTAAGTGGGAATAGACGTCTCCTAATAACATAATGAAAACAATTGTTTCTTTCAACAATTTTTTTGAAATACTACTGTATTTTTTCTATTTTACCACACTAGATATGACTCAAAATTAGTATATATATATATATATATATATATATATATATAGTTTCTTTTTAAAAGAGCATTAATGAAACAAGGTAAAAAATATTCTCCTTGACATTTTTGTTAATAATTTAATATGTATTACATTATATTTTATATTATAATGCCGTTATATTTTGAACTTTTTACTGAAAAACTAAAACACCAAGAAAATGAGATCAAAGTTGTTTTCTTTTATTGTTTTTACTGGAAGAAAGGGTCCCTAACATAAATAGATTTTTTTTTTCAGTTATACCTAAATGTGAAATTTAAAAAACTAATCTGGGCATATTTAACTCAGAACTCTCCAAATTTGTTACTGTTTTCTCTTTTGTTCAGAGAGAAGTTCTCAAAAACACTTTTCTTTATTTGTCTTATTATCTGAAGTTAAGTGCTTCAAAAATAGTGTGTGTAAACACAAAACTATCATGAAATTCTTTAGAACATAAGATTATAGTGAAGGTTTTTATTTGTCTATCAGTATTCTTGATTCAGAGCCAGAACACTAATAAACATTTCTAATAGGAACATAAAATGTTATAGTCACCCTGGAAAACCTTTTGATAAATTTCTATTTTTTTTTTTTTTTGGTTTTTCGAGACAGGGTTTCTCTGAATATCTCTGGCTGTCCTGGACTCGCTTTGTAGACCAGGCTGGCCTCGAACTCACAAAGATCCGCCTGCCTCTGCCTCCCAAGTGCTGGGATTAAAGGTGTGCGCCACCACCGCCCGGCTTAAATTTCTATTTTTAAAGATAATTATTTTATTTTATTTTTGAAATTTTGTGTAATATATTTTGATCATATTCTTTTCACACTACAATTCATCCCAGATCCTCCCACCTCCTTGTGCACACAACTTCATGTTTTTTTTCCTCTCTCAAAGGGAAAAAATAAAAAATAAATCAAACAAAATCAAAAAGAAAAAATACCAGGCCAAACTAAAGCAAAATACAAAGCACAGAAAAAAAAAAGAATCCATTTGGCCAGCTAACCCGGTCAGTGACCTGCCCCAGAGTGCGGTTGGTTTATCCAGTGTAATTACTTTGGAAAACACTAATTTTTCTTCTTGTGGCATTTATCAATTGGATAAATAACTTTTTGGTAAAGAATGTGATGCTGTGCTCACTTTAACTTCTCTAAGCTGTGATTTTTGCCTGGCTTTAATTTGTGAAGGCCTTATATAATCTGGCAAAGTCTTTTCTCAGAGTTCATATGTATACCAGCCATATTATGTCTGGAAGATGCTGTTTTCTGGGAGTCACCCACCACTTCTGGCAGTTGCCATCCTTCCACCTCCTGTTCTGCATAGATCCCTGAGCTTTGAGCAGAGGGATTTGAGAAAGACTGAGTGCTCCAAAGTCTCTTACTCTGTGAACATTTGCCAGTTGTGAGTTTTTCCCTAAGACCCATGAGTTATCTAGTCTCAGGTTCTTGGCCACATTAGCAGTGTCAGGTATAGATTCTGTCCATGGAGTAGGCCTTAAATCCAAGCAAAAAGTGGTTGGTTCATTATTCTCATAATATATGTTGCCGTTATTACACCAGTATATCTCTCAGTAGAGTCACTGTTGTAAGTCATAGGGTTTGTAGCTAAGTGAAATTATTTTTCTCCTCCAGTAGCATTAGAATTGTCTTCTAGCACTGTACTCCTGGGAATCTTAGTCAATACAGTTGAAGCTTCTAGGTTGGACATCAGCTCAATTTCTCTATATTCAATGATGTAACTATTGTCTTAAGCAATAGGGCCTTACTGTCTGATTGTGGAGGCTAACCAATAGCTTGGCAATAGTCTATAATGTTTGGACACTTTTGGTCAACCACCCAAAAAGATTTAATCTGGTACAGGGGTTTTACTTGGTGACATGAGTTGTCTAGTGTAAGGGGAGTTAGATCAATATAAATTAGATTTAGTGAATATCTAGGGGCTTCTGATACAGTCTCTTAAAAGGGGCCATGAAGATCAGGCTGACACCTATGGGCACTTGGCATGACAGCATATGGACTAAAAACAAGGTTTATGGCTTGGGATTGTTTTTAGCTGCTAATAGCCTTAAGAAGTGGTTGGACTGTAGACAGACTTCTGTCCAAAAAGGACAAAACTTGGAAGCAGAT
>CAJQZJ010004763.1:4427744-4448080 GCA_907164525.1 Lophiomys imhausi
TAAGTCGACAGCCTAGCTCTGCCAAGACAGGGTAGGTAAGTCCTTCATAATTCCTGCTCTACAACCAATGTCTGTCAGAGAAATGGGGCCAAATGGCTGAAGATTGATGCTGTAATGTATGGAGAGAAAATGGGAACTGTCCAGGCAGCCACTGGTATGTCATTTTTTAGTTTTGGAAGCTGCAGGCCCTGCACTTCCTATATAATCAGATATATTTATCCCTCTCAGGTCTCTGAGGTGGTTGAAGAATAGATAGCTAGAGTCTCATAGTTAAATTTTGAGTTGTTTAGGAATCAAGAGGGTGTTCTGGATCTAAGAAGATATTTTTAAAATTATGAGGCAAGTTAGTATGAAAGCTGAGTTAGATATAGAACTTTAAACTCATGGAGATGGTTAGATAGTAGAATGTTAAAGTCAGGTGCCAAATACATATGGACTGGACATTGGGAATGTATGCTAAGCCATATAACTCTTATAATTGTGGCCTATTTATTTCTGTTGTTTTGTATTGTATTTATAGTTATAAGAAAAAGAACCATTTTTTGGACTGAAAGAGCTGTTGGGGGGAAAAAAGAAATACCTTAAACTAAAAAAAAAAAGAAGGGAAGAGGATGGGGGGTTGAGGGGGAGGAGGGTGGAAGGGTGGGACTGGAGGAGGGGAGTAGGGAGGGGATTGTGATTGAGATGTAACTTGAAGAAATAAAAAATAAATTTAAAAAAAAGAAACGGAAAAATAAAAAAAAGTAAAAAAGAAAAAAAAAACAAAACAAAAAGAAGTGGTTGGAGCCCAGATTAGGCTGAAGCCTGGTGAAACCAGGAGAGAACCTATTTAAGAATGAAGTGGGTGGAGCCCAAGAGTTCCTACTCTAGAGATAACTGAGATGCAAGATGGCTTGTATCACCTGATGGAGAAAATGCTGACAGACTGAAAAGCTGATCTCAAACAGAGCTGTAAAAATATAGTCAGCTCTCCCTAAGGCAGAAAGAAGCTGGAGAACTAAGAAGGCCTCAGCAAAGCAGCAAAAGCCAAGGGTTAAACTCTATGGCATAGCTTTTGCCCTGAGGGGTTCAACCAGTTCAAATGACTTGAATAGAACTGTGGCCAGCCCCAGTGACTGTAGCAGAGTGGCTGAGTGGCTAATACAAATTGACCAAGTTGATCTATGGACACCTGATGCTCCAGAGAGAAGAAAGCCTCAGGCATATAGCAATGCAATAGCGAATTTACCCTAAAGGACCTATGTCTGAGGTGTTCCTGAGGAAAGACTGTTGACTAAGTACCCTAAAGGTTCTATTGAGGTGTTCTTGATGACTGAGGACCTGCCCCAGAGACTTATCCTTCTAAAAGGTTAGGGTTAGTTGTTAGATAATAGGTGTTTATAGTTATTAATAGGGTTGGTTGTTAGGTAATAGGGATTTATAATTAGTCTTAAGGCTAGTTGTTAGGTAATAAGTGTTTATATTTGGTATAAGTGCTTATAGGTATTAATAAATATATTGGCTATTAAAAGTTTCAACTTCAGTCTAGTTGGAGGACTTGTCTCTCCCATTATATGGTGACTCCATTTAAATTTCCTTCATATATGTTTATATTTTAGGAAGCTTCCACAGTAGTAGGTTTTCAATATGTCTTCAAAGGCCTTTAGTGTAGATGAGCAAGTATGTAGTAGGATGTAGAGACTTAGGTATGTGCCCAAGAGTGTTATATCTGGATCTTGTGGTAGATCAATTTTCAGCTTTCTCAGGATCATCCACAATGATTTCCATTGTGGATTTACAAGTTTGCAGTCTCCCTCGCAATGAATAAGTGTTCCCTTTTCCCTTCGTCCTTGCCAGCATCTGCTGTCATATGTTTTGTTAATGTTGGCCATTCAGATGAAATCTCAAAGTAGTTTCATTTTGTTTCAGTGATGGCTCGGGATATTGAACATTTTTAAAGTGTTCGTAGTCATTTGTGTTTCATCTTTTGAGAACTCTCCATTTAGTTATCTACACATTTTTAATTGGGTTATTTATATTCTTGGCATTCAATCTTTTTTAAATTCTTTGTACAGTTTAGTATTTTCCTATCCCAGCAAATTCAAGTATATTCCCCACTTTACCAGATTCAGGGTGTTTGATTTTATCTTGAAGTCCTTAATCCACTTGGAGTTGAATTTTGTGCAAGGTATGGATCTATTTTCATTGTGTCTCCCAAGTATGAGTTTGTTGTGTTTTCATTTTCATTCAATTCTAAAAGTAATTTAATTTCTGTTTTGACTCAATTTTCATTCTGTAGTGAGTTGTTCACTTTCTCCAGCACCCTGCATAGCTTAAAAACTTAAAACCAGCCAGGCATGGTGTTGGACGCCTTCAATCCCAGAACTTGGGAGGCAGAGATGGGTGGATCTCTATGAGTTCAAGGCCAGCCTGGTCTACAAAGCAAATCCAAGACAACCAAGGCTGTTACACAGAGAAACCCTGTCCAAAAAAAAAAAAAAAGAAGAAAGGAAAATCTTAAAACCACATACTGTATGACTCATTTTATTTTATAATTTTATATTATTTTTGAGAAAGATCTCACCTTGTAGCCCTGACTGGTTTAGAACTTCTGTGGAGCTTGGGCTGGCTTGGAATTCACAGAGAGCCTTCTGCCTCTGTCTCTTGAGTTCTTGGATTAAAGGTGTGGGCCACCATACCCTATTATGGCTCATTTTTGTATCTTTTATGCTTTTGGTTTTTTTTTTCTGTTTGTAAGTTATCAGACTAGATTTTATTTTCCTTTTTAAAGATGTACTAACTGTGGTGTGTGATCAAAGGATAAAGAGATAAAAGTGTGTTTTTTCTACTGTAGATGGGTGTGTTATGATAAAAACATACTGTGAATTTACAAAAGGTTTTACTGGATCTGTACATTTTCTTTTCTTTTTTTAAAAGATGTAAGTATGTATTATGTATACATTGCTCTCTCTGCATGTATGCCTTCAGGCCAGAAGAGGACACCAGATCTCATTTTAGATGGTTGTAAGCCACTATGTGGGTGCTGGGAATTGAACTCAGGACCTCTGGAAGAGCAACCAGCAGAAGGCTCTTAACCTCTGAGCCTTCTCTCCAGCCACCTGTACATTTTCTTTTATACCTTCTTATTAAGTTGGTTAGAACTTGTCATTTAAAACCATACTACATTAAATAACTTAATTTCTTTATATGATGTATGATTATATTTGCTCTTGAAAAAGTAATTGATTTTTGAAAAATATAGTCACGTAATATAACTTTCAAGTTTTAATGGTTCCATAGTGTTTCACAAGTAGATTTAATATATTTTACCAAGTTACCAGTTAACTTTATACCAATTAAGTATACAGTTCCTATGGACTTATCAAAACCATGCAGAATACTACAATGAAAGCATCCTATGTGTAACTTTTTTTTCTTGATAATTCTTCAGTGGGTTCAAAGAATGTAAATATTTTTGCTGTTTGTGATACATACTGATTTCCAAAGCAATTTTATAAGTTTATTTTTTCCATAAATGTTCAAGAGCTCCTGGTTCATTGTATTTTCTGTGGCAGAACTCAGAATGAAAAAAAGAAAAAAAATCTCAACTAATCAGCTAATGAAGATGATTCTTTTTTTTTTTTTTCAATCATAGCAAGGTTGAATATGTTCAGGTACCATATTTTGCTTACTAACTGTGTCCTGTTGATTTAAATGGATTCTTCAAAAAAATAAATGAACTAATCTTATCTTTATTTGCTAGAGACATTTTCTCAGAATGTTGTTTGGACTTTTTAGTTTCAGTTAACTCATTTTTCTCAAAATTGGATGAATCCATAAACTTTATATTTTAATTACACCTGTATATAGAAAACCATAGCAATAGCAGGTAGTTTCTGTAGTTCTTAGAATTGACAGCCTCGGATAGGTAAAACAACATACAGTTTGACCTCTGTACGTCAGCTGCTAATGATCAGGTCAGAAATCCAAGAATTTGAAGGGTAGGGATGCATGCTATTTATTGAAAGGTCCTGGATGGGGGATTCAGATGATTTCACAGAGGAGTTTATTAGGGGGATCATAGTTGACATAGATGGGAAGCTTGGAGGAGAGCTCAGGCCTGAGCACCAGAGATAGACAGACATATGGTGGGGGCTCTGGAGAAAGATCACAGCCCAAAGGCAAAAGAAAGGATCTCTCAAACCTTCCTGAGGATGGGAGGAGTTTCACAGTACAAGCCTACAGTTAAGCTTTCTGGTTCCCAACAGGGAGCAGGGTGTGTGGTCACTAACACCCCTTTTTAGTATAAACTCACATCCTTAGCTAAGAAAGCCTCACCTGACACCTGCAAGTGTGTTGCTAGAGAGTCAGTGTCTTAGCAAGGTCCCTGCTGCTGTCTGCTTGGGAGGAAGGGCAGCTGGAGTCCAACTTTACCTTCTTACAGTTATTACCTGCCAAGTTTTTTTTGTTTTTTCTTTTGTTTTATTGTTTGTTTTGAAACAGGGTCTCTCTGTGTATCTGTCTGTCCTGGAACTCACTATGTAGACTAGGCTGGCCTTGAACTCACAGAGATCTGCTTGAGTAGTTTTTATGTTTCTATTTAGTGAAGTCATTAAAATGCCAGTGTGTTTTCATGTTACTATGGGAACAAAGAAATTTCTTTTAATTGTTAAAGGAAAATAGCATGCCTAATTTAAAAAGACAGCCTGAAAGGTGGTTTTATTAATTCAAGTGAATCCCATTGAAACAAATGAAACTCACCGACAGATTGGAGGCTACTTGGCTCAGCTGTCTTACTCCTAGGTGGTTGATCATTAGTAATTGTGTTTACTTTAAATAAAAAGTGATTCCCTTCAAATTGCTTTTTCCCCAAAACAGACTAAGCTATGAGGGTCTCAGAGAAGCAGTGCCAAAATAGGATGCATGTGTGCTTTCTGTATTCATGTGTGGAAGGTTTGTTCTTAGTAACCAAGGAATTTGGTCAGCTAACAGTAGATGCATTTGCTAATACTTGGAGGCAGAGGGTGGGAGAGAAGGAGGCAGGAGGGAAAGGGGGTGATTACGACAAGGAAGAAGGGGAGATGGAGCTAGAGAGACAAGTGAGAATGTCAAATTCCAATGCAGTGAATTGAGTCCATAGGCCTGTAGTAGAGCTTCCTGTTTGAGGAGCCAATGTGAACAGGGGATTCCAATACAGTTGCATTGCTTTGGTGTCTTTTAGAACTTTTCTTTTCAAGGAGGTACTAAAAGCTAGTTTTGTGGTACTCTCTTGAAACTGATCTTACCACCGGCTTTTGCCAGCTGTATTCCCTTTAGGAATCAACTAACCTGTGTCCATAAGGGGCTCACTGCAACCCGCCAACCATGGAGCACCTGCATGGAGCTAACATGGGTCCCCTTACACAACTTAACTCTGTTGCCAGCCTCTGGATCTCATTCCCCTAAGCAGGCTGCCTTGTCTAGCCTCAATAGAATAATATGTACCTAGTCATACTGCAACTTGATATGCCAAGGTGCGTTGATATACATGGCATATCAATCTTTCTATAAGCAGAAAGGGAGAGGAGGGGAGGTGGGGGAAGTAAGAGGGAGGGACTCGGAGGAGAGGGGGGAGGGGAAGCACTGATCAGGATGTAATGTGAAGTTAATTAATTAATTAATTAATTAATGAACAACAACAAAAAGTATAATTTTCTTCTTTCTTTAGAGATTACAGTTTCAGAAAGATTGAGGCAGCAGATGCCATGAAAGGCCAGAAAGAAGGGGGACTTCATTTATGTTTTGGGAAGCTTCCAAGTAGGTCAAGAGGGTCTTGACTTTGGTCACAGAACATAGCAAGTCCTGGTTTACCATTGGTTATCATTCTGTAGGAGAGGTTCTTAGTCAGTTCACTAACTTTATTACTGAACACAGAGCAGTGTTTTTCTGACTTTTTCATTCTATAAGCTATTATTGGACTGTGATATTTCATCTAAGGCTTTTCTTTCTTTTTTTTTTCTTACTGAGTCCATTGAACACTTTTGTTCATAATATAAAAGTGTGGTGACTTGGTCACCGACCCACGGGTCGGTCCCACGGGTCGATCTGCACCAAGGGCGGAAGAACCAAGAACCCGCAATCCAGAATATGGTGGCGGCCCAGGCGGATGCATTTTAATCTCGGGGAAAACAGTCACAAAACGGCAAGTGTTACAAGACGCTTTACAAACAAATCTGAGAGATTCGACCCCCCTGGGTCTCACCCAACTACCCAGGGACCACTAAAAGTCCCTGGGCAGGGCGCTCCCTCCCACTCTCAGACCTGCACAGAAGCCTCTGAATTTGGGAATCGGGATCCCCCTCCCCCACCAGGAGAGACACGCTCAGTAAGTTCCAATCTAATACCCAGTGGGCAGAGTCAGACCCCACACAGGGGTCTCCAGCCTACTTGGCCACCCCAGATCTCGCACAGACGATCTGGCTATCTGGCGAAGGGTTGCGGACCGTGGAAGTGCACATAGCTCGGCTGCAGAGTTAGCAACCCACTGCGGTATATGGGAACTTAGTCGACCTTGACGTCACTTGCCAGTTTCCAGACTCGGGTCGTGGGAGCAGCAAGGCTACAGGGGGTGAAGGCAGGTTTACCCACCACAGGAGCCAACCCTGGGCAAACTGTGAGGTATTTACAATTATTATCGGACTTTTTTGCTAGTACTGGCCCTTTTGGAACCAGAGCTTACGTGTATACAGCTCCACCCCCTGGATTAGTTAGGTCTCCACCTAGGAGGCGGGGCTGAATGACTCACCATACAGGGGTGGAGTAAGGCAATTCGACTCCTACACCAAAGCGCCTCTTTGGACCCAAGTCCAGAAGACAGCTAAAAACTTCCAAATGGCCAGAGGCCCCAGACCAAAAAAAAAAAAAATCAGAGCAGAATGACTCAAACAAAAGAAAGCAATGTTATTTCATCCAGCCTGGACCACCTCACCACAACTGAAACACATGAAAACAATGACAGTTCTACATTATGGAAAGTGATAGAGTCCCTTCAAGAAGAACTTAAATCTATGAAGGAATTCAAAGAAACCACAGTTGCACAAACGAAAGCGATGGATAACACCATTAGAGAACTTCAAAACAAGGTGGCTCAACTTGAACAAGAAAAAGAGAGGATAATGGAAGACTTCCAGGCAAAGGCAAGCAAATTGGAGCAGGAAATGTACAAAACAAATAAAATCACTCAAGACATGAAAATGGAATCAATAAAGAAAACACAGTCAGAATTAAAAATGGAAATGGAAAATCAAGGGAGCAGGAACTATGCATTTGAGTACCAAAAATGGGATTCAAGAGATGGAAGACAGGATCTCAGGCATGGAAGATTCGATGGAAGAAATCAATACAACATCCAAAGAAAATGAGAAAGCTAAAAAATCTCTCACCCACAACATCCAAGAACTCAAGGACTCAATGAAAAGACGGAACCTAAGAATTATAGGCATAGAGGAAAGAGAAGACTCCCGACTCCAAGGTCCAGAAAATATCTTCAACAAAATCATACAAGAAAACTGCCGAAACCTAAAGAAAGAGATGCCAATAAAAATCCAAGAGGCTTACAGAACAAAATAGACAGAACCTTAGCCAAAGTAACTAAAAGGCAGAAGGAAAAAACCCAAATCAACAAAATCAGAAATGAAAAGGGAGAAATAACAGACATTGAGGAAATCCAGAGAATATTTGGATCCTACTTTAAAAATCTATACTCCACCAAATTTGAAAACTTAAGTGAAATGGACAATTTTCTTGATGGATTCCACCTACCGAAGCTAAATCAAGATCAGATTAACAGATTAAACAGCCCTATAACCCCTAAGGAAATAGAAACAGTCATTAAAAATCTCCCAACCAAAAAAGCCCAGGGACAGATGGCTTTAGCACGGAATTCTACCGGACCTTCAAAGAGGAGCTAACACCAGTACTCTTGAAACTCTTTCACCCAATAGAATCAGAAAGAACATTGCCAAACTCATTCTATGAGGCCACAGTTACCCTGATTCCTAAACCACACAAAGACCCAACAAAGAAAGAGAACTTCAGACCAATCTCCCTCATGAAAACAGATTCAAAAATACTTAATAAAATCAATACATCAAAAGTATCATGCACCATGATCAAGTAGGCTTCATCCCAGGAATGCAGGGGTGGTTCAACATACGAAAGTCTATCAACATAATTCATCATATAAACAAGATGAAAGAAAAAAACCACATGATAATCTTGCTAGATACAGAAAAAGCATTTGACAAAATCCAACACCCCTTCATACTAAAAGTGCTGGAGAGAACGGGCATACAAAGACCATACCTAGAAATAATAAAGGCAATATACAGCAAGCCAGTGGCCAACATCAAATTAAATGGAGAGAAACTTGAAGCATTTCCTCTAAACTCAGGGACAAGACAAGGATGTCCACTTTCACCATATCTCTTCAATATAGTACTTAACGTTCTTGCTAGAGCAATAAGACAACTAAAGGAGATCAAGGGGATAAATATTGGAAACGAAGAAGTCAAATTATTTCTGTTTGCAGATGATATAATAGTATACATAAGCAACCCCAAAAATTCCACCAGAGAACTCTTACAGCTGATAAACACCTTCAGCAAAGTGGCTGGATACAAAATTGATTAAAAAAATCAGAAGCCCTTCTTTATACAACAAACAAATGGGCTGAGAAAGAAATAAGGGAAACAACCCCCTTCACAATAGCCACAAACAATATAAAATACCTGGGGTAACTCTAACCAAGCAAGTAAAGGACCTGTACAACAAGAACTTCAAGCCCTTGAAGAAAGAAATGGAAGAGGCCTTTAGAAGATGGAAAGATCTCCCATGCTCATGGATAAGTAGGATCAACATAATAAAAATGGCTATCCTACCAAAAGCAATTCCTATCAAAATACGAACACAATTTTTTATAGACTTGGAAAGAGCTATTCTCAATTTCATATGGAACAACAAAAAGCCCAGAATAGCTAAATCAATCCTGTACAATAAAAAAACATCTGGAGGTATCACCATCCCAGATTTCAAGCTGTACTACAGAGCAATAGTAGTAAAAACATCATGGTATTGGTATAGAAACAGACCAGTAGATCAATGGAATCGAATTGAAGATCCAGAAATAGACCCACACACTTATGGCCACCTAATTTTTGACAAAGAAGCCAAAACGGCACAATGGAAGAAGGACAGCATCTTCAACAAATGGTGCTGGTCCAACTGGATGTCCATTTGTAAAAGAATGAAGTTAGACCCATACTTATCACCTTGTACAAAACTTAAGTCCAAGTGGATCAAAGACCTTAACATAAGGCCGGTCACACTAAATCTACTAGAAGAAAAAGTGGGAAAAACCCTCGAACTCATTAGCACAGGTGACAACTTCCTGAACAGAATACCAACAGCACAGGACCGGAGATCAACAATCAATAAATGGGACCTCATGAAACTGAAAAGCTTCTGTAAGGCAAAAGACATTGTCATTCAAACAAAACGGCAGCCTACATATTGGGAAAAAATCTTCATCAACCCCACATGTGACACAAGGCTAATATCCAAAATTTACAAAGAACCCAACAAATTAAATGCCAAGAAAACAAATAATCCAATCAAAAAATTGGAAACAGAGGTAAACAGAGAATTCACAAAGGAGGAATCCCTAATGGCTGAGAGACACTTGAAGAAATGCTCAACATCCTTAATCATCAGAGAAATACAACTCAGGACCACTCTGAGATTCCATCTCACACCTGTCAAAATGGCTAAGATCAAAAGCTCAAATGACAGCACCTACTGGCGAGGCTGTGGAAAAAGGGGAACCCTGATACATTGCTGGTGGGAGTGCAGGCTTGTGCAACCACTATGGAGGTCAGTATGGCGATATCTTAGAAAACTACTTCTGGGTATACACCTAAATGACTCCTCACGGAATCACAAGGAAGTTTCCTCATCTATGTTCATAGCAGCCTTATTTGTAATAGCTAGAAACTGGAAACAACCCAGATGTCCCTCAACTGAAGAATGGGTTAAAAAACTGTGGTACATCTACACAATGGAATATTATTTAGCTACTGGGGAACAATGAAATTATGCAATTTGCAGCCAAATGGATGGAACTAGAGAAACTCATCCTGAGTGAGCTAACCCAGACTCAGAAGGATGCATATGGCATCTATTCACTTATAGTAGGATTTTAGCTATATAGTAGAGGTTATCAATACTACAACCAACACACCAAAGGGAACATGGACATAGACTTTTTACTTTTTATTTTTTTTTTTCTATTTTTTATTCTTTTTTATCTGTTTGTCTGCTTATTTGTTTGTTTTTAGTTCTCTCTCCAGGGCAATGAGACACTTTTCACTGGTGGTACTGCCTCGTAGACTCCCAATGTATGAGGAGGCTCGTGGCCCTCATACGACCTCTGAACTGAGGTGAGGGACTATTATATAGGGACACTCCACTCCAGAGAAATGGGATGGAAGGGTTAGGGGGTAAAGAAAAAAAAAATGAAATGTGAAGTTTCAGCCTTTTGCTACTAATTATCATAAACTGTTTAGGATAATTAAGAAATGCAAACTAATAGTCATGCAAACCTGTCATTGTGTTAGGTACTATGTCAGCCTATTATAGTTACTTGCTAAGCTAATCACAAATAAACCTACTAAGAGACAAGCAACATCTGCTTATCCTGATATAAGAGATAGATAGGGCCTCTTCAAAAACCTCAAGAGATCTGCAGAATATGGCATTCAAAGATGTTTTCGTAACTTCAGATTTTTTTATATCAAGACATATCAGCTCCTGACAGCACCCCCATTTTACCCCAAGTAGAAGATGAGCATCGAAGAATCTCCAGTGGGAGATGATTGAATTAGTCGCAAGCCTATCTCTTGGTAGGAAAAGCCCCTTGCTCCAACTGTAGACAGAATGCTGTCCAAAAAGGACAAAACCTAGAAGCAGGTAAGTCGACAGCCTAGCTCTGCCAAGACAGGGTAGGCAAGTCCTTCATAACCCTTGCTCTACAATCAATGTCTGTCAGAGAAACGGGGCCAAATGACTGAAGATTGATGCTGTAATGTATGGAGAGAAAATGGGAACTGTCCAGGCAGCCACTGGTATGTCATTTCTTAGTTTTGGAAGCTGCAGGCCCTGTACTTCCTATAAAATCAGATATATTTATCCCTCTCAGGTCTCTGAGGTGGTTGTAGAATAGATAGCTAGTGTCTCATAATTAATTTCTGAGTTGTTTAGGAATCAAGAGAGTGTTATGGATCTAAGAAGATGCTTTTAAAATTGTGTTGCAAGTTAGTATGAAAGCTGAGTTAGATATAGAACTTTAAACTCATGGAGATGGTTAGATAGTAGAATGTTAAAGTCAGGGACCAAATCCATATGGACTGGACATTGGGAATATATGCTAAGCCATATAACCCTCATAACTGTGGCCTAATTACCTCTGTTGTTTTATATTTTATTTATTATTACAAGAGAAAGAGCCATTTGTTGGACTGAAAGGGGGAGCTGTTGGGGGAAATAAGATATACCTTAAGCTTAAAAAAAGGGGGAGGAGAGGATGGGGAGTTGAGGGTGGGAGGGTGGGACTGGAGGGGGGAGTAGGGAGGGCATTCCTATTGAGATGTAACTTGAAGAAATAAAAAATAAAAAAAAACAAGAACCATTAAAAAAAAAAAGTGTGGCATTTCCATAACATTGGCCACTAACTGGCTTGCTTTGTTCTTTGCTTCTTGGAATATAGCAATATAGGAATATACTGTGGAAAGAAATTTGGTCAGAAGCAGTGAGTCACTTGTGACTTGTTGCTTGGTAACTTTCTTCTTGTGCCTTAAATTAATACCACTTATCTGTCTGTATCTGTGTGGCTTGTCACCCTATTAAATCTGTGTGAATATGAGTAGTCTATTCCTAAGTTTGCTCTTTACTGGGGCATTGGCAGCGCAAGACCTAGGAACTGGGTGGGGTGAGGCTCCCTACCTTAAGCCCCCAAGGAAGACAATTCCCCAGAAGTCTTGAGTAACACAGCAATCCATATTTTTTGCTTTGTTGTCAGACTGGTCTGCATCTTCATTCCCTGAGGTCAGATTCCAAGTGTTTCCACAAAGGAGTCTGTCATATGGAAAACAGGCAGTCTTCCCCTGCATAATTTCTACCACCTAATAAAGGATTCATATTGGAGCTGTCAATTCTATGGTGGGCAGTTGACTAGGGGGACATGTGAGTAACAGATTGTAGCAATAGATTAGCCTGAAATCTTAGTTGAATATATTCTGGAACTGACTAAGATTCTCTTTAGTGCTTTTTAAGGATATTAGCCTTAAATACTGTGGGAAACTGCAGTTTATTCAGAGTTAGTTGCTTGTTCTGAGTCAGTTGGCATCTAATTTAGAGATGATATGCACTGAAACCCAGGAAAAATGAGTCCTGGGTGTAGGTGCACACGGATGTAGTTCTATGCCTGATCTGCTGACATGTCTGCCCTATTACTTCAAAGAAAACAGAAGCGGGTGTTGATACTCTTCACATAATGGTTTGGCCATATTTGTAGAGTATGCTTATGGCAGCATAAAATTGACGTTTCAGAACCAGTTGCCATTTACAGGAGCCAGTTTTTACTGATAAATTTTTTTCTTGCTGTACTTCCAAACCCACATAAGCTTTTAAAATTTGTTCATAGTTTTAAGTTGGTTTATACTTTTGTTTAAGTTTAGATTCTCTTGTATACTTTTCATTTTATGTGTGATGCTTTTTTGGGGGTGATGTATATTTCAATCCTGTAGCAATATGTAAAACATGTCTTAGATTCTGAAAGATTAGTCAATCCATTTGCTTTAAATTTGGTTAATAACAAATCACTCACTCACCCAAGACAAGCAGAGTTATTTTATTTTGCTTTTGTATATTGATGTTGTACCTGTGTGTATGTCTGTATACCTTATGCATGTCTGGTGCCTGCAGAGGCCAGAAAGGGCCTGGGATCCCCAGGAACTGGACTTACAGGCAGTTGTGAGCCACACTGTCAGTGCTGGTAATCAAGCCCAGGCCCTCTGAAAGAGCAGCCTGTTCTCTTAACTGCTGAGCCGTCTTTACAACTCCAGAAAATAAATGACTGAGTACCTAGCATATTACCCGTATTTACACAATGAACAAGACAAGCATATCAACTAACAAAATATTTTGGTAAAATATAAAACCTGTCATATGTTAAGTAACTTTCTTTTTTTATTACGTTTATTTATTATTTCAAGTTACATCTCCATCACAGCCCACTTTCCCCTCTCAGCTCCACCCTCCCTTCCTTTCCCCCCTCTCCCATCTAACCTACTCCTCTGATGTGGGGTTCCCCCACATATCAGCCCCCCTTCAGTTCAGCAGTCATATGAGGGCTAAGAGCTTCCTCTTCCACTGGGGGCCTATATGGCAGTTCCACTAAGGAAACAGTGTCCCACTAACAGGTAACAAAATCCATGTTCCTGTTCCTTTCTGTGTTGGTTGTAGGCTAGTTATCCTGTACTATATGGCTAACATCCAGTTATAAGTGAGTAGATGCCATGTTCATCTTTCTGGGTCTGGGTTAGCTCACTCAGGATGAGCTTTTCTAGTTCCATCCACTTTCATTAGCTTTGAAATATTTTGTTACTGTTGTAGGTTCAAGTAAAATATATAAAGTGGAGTCTTCTGTAACTATTAATTCATATTACTGTACATTTCCAGTAAATGATGCTTATTTTAGATTCTAAATAATTCATTTATTGGGCTGGAGAGATGGCTCAGTGGTTAAGAGCAGTCTGCTCTTCCAGAGGACCTGGGTTCAATTCCCAGCACCCACTTGGAGCTCACAACTGTCTATAATTTCTGTTCCAGGGGGTCTGACACCCTCACACAGACATACATGGAGTTAAAACACCAATGTTTATAAAAATAAAAAATAAATTAACTTAAAAAAAATAATTCATTTATTTATTTATAAACGGCTATATCAGGATTAAAGAAAGAAATGGCATATTAGTGTATTAGTTTGCTCATGCTGCCGTAAAAAGATACCCAGACTGGGTGGTTTTAACAGTGTTGGTTCTTTTTTCTTACTTGCAGTGGCTAGAAGTCCTAAATCATGTAGCCAGAACATAGCTTTCTACTGAGGATCCCCACCCTGACTTACGGATAGCATCCACCTCACCGAGTCTTCATGTAGGGTCTTCTCTGTACTCAGGCATGCCCAGTGCTTACAGATAGCATCCACCTCGCTGAGGTCTTCTCTGTGCTCAGGCATGCCCAGTGCTTAAAGATAGCATCCACCTCGCTAAGGTCTTCTCTGTACGCAGGCATGCCCAGTGTCGTTTGTTCTTTGTAGATGGGCATCGTTGCTCGTGTTCTTTGGGTCCATCCTCATTATGTCATTTTTCATAATCACCTCTCTAAAGACCCTATTTTTAAAAGTACAGTTATGTTGAAGGTTAAATCTTTAGTGTGTGTGCATGCATGTGTACGTGCATCTGTGTCTGTGTATGTGTGTGTTTGTGAATTTGGGCATGGGAAAAATAATTAGTCAAAACAATATTTATTAGTACTGATTAGTGACAAATCTTACTCTCACTCAACTAATGAACGTCATGTTATGAATAGTTTTCTTTAAATTATTGAGAATAAATTAGAAAGTATTTCATATCTCCACTGTATCTTTTAAGGTTAGACAAGGAAACACATTAGTAAGGGTGATAGCTTTCAGAAGTTGTTCTGCTTGTCCCTGAACATAGAGAACATGAGGCAAAGGTATATTATGCCTAGCAGTTCTGGACATTCAAGTCTAGCTACAACAGTCCATTGCCTTAAGCAACGGATCACACATAACTGTGAGAACACATGACAGCAAGCTGCTCACCTCTGGAGCCAGGAAACTAGAAGAAGACTAAACCAGGGTACCACAGTCACTGTGAAGACATACCTCAAATAACCTAAGGACCTTCCACCAAGCTGCACACCTCCAGATGGCCCATAACACGTCCTAGTTGGTGCCACCCTATAGTCTAGCCCTTTAACACACAGTTCCAGGGGATTCCTACATTGTTGGCCTTGAAAGCCAGAATTCAGTGCACGTTGAGTGCAAATGTACAGAGTGATAAACGCCATTAACATTCCTTAGTGAGTGCTGTCTTTGTTCCTTTTACCTTCTTTAGGTTATTCTTTTAATTCTTTTAATTCTTATGTTGGAGAAGGAAGTGTTACTGGAGCCCAAGGGTACCTGGAAAAGGTGCAGCTGGGGACTGTGCAGCAGCTGAAGTTCAGGGAGGAGAGCAGGGAGAAAGGCTCTGGCCTGTCTGCTGCCTTCCTGGATTTCCCAGTAGCATTCAATTCCTAAAACTACTGACAGCCACAGAGCAGGGGAAACAGAAATGTCACTCCCTAGCACATATGACAGAGCCAGCTTGGGACACTGATTGGATATGAGAACAAAGATCTGGGCAACCTGTTGGTTTATTTGTACAAATGATTCAAATGATTTTTTTTTCATTTTATTAATCTTCACTCTTATAAGTTACTTTCATGAGTATGGATTCATAGAATAAGATGGGCTTTTAGTGAAAATTACTTATCTCATGTTTTCACTGGTATATGTGGGATGGTTTAGCTGATTTCATTTGTTGACCCCGATAGTTTCAGATGAAAAGCTTACATTTGTTCCTGCATACTCACAAGTGTTTTCCTAAAACAAGTAGGACTAGAAGTTTGGCTCAGTAGAATACTTACCTTAACTAGTGTACACAGGTCCCTGGAACACCATAAAACAGAAACAAAAGAAAAGACAATTGTATTTTCTTAAAAACAAACAAACAAAATCAACATTACTGAGTTGCCATGGATGTAATGATATTGTCTAAAACACAGAGCTTATTCAGATTTTGCTATTTGCCCCATATTTGTGTTTTATATCTCAAAGAAAAGACCCCATTAGGTATTTCAGTTAGTCACCACACTTACCTCTCTGTTAATCTGAAACACACACACACACACACACACACACACACACACACACACACTTTTGTCTTTCTTGACCTTAATGACTTAGAAAAATACAACTAACTGCTTGTAGGTATCCCTTAATCTTAGTTTGTCTGATGTTCACCTGACTAGACTTGGCCATGCTCTCTGAGCTGAACTAGCACAGAACATTTTCTTCACAGTGAATATGATAAGGTTAAAAAAAAAAAAAAAAACTAAAAGGTGAGTTTCTTTTTTTTTTTTTTTAATTACTTCAGGTGACATCTCCATCACAGTGCCCTCTTTCCACCCCTCCCAGTCCCGCCCTCCCACCCTCTACTCTCTAGCCCTTCCATCTCACTCCTCTGGAGTGGAGTGTCCCTACATAACAGTCCCCTGCCCCAGTTCAGCAGTCATATGAGGGCCAAGAGCCTCCTCATACACTGGGGGCCTACAAGGCAGCACACTAGGGAAAAGATGAGTTTCTGTTTGTAGGATAAATACTTCTGTAGTTCCTTAGAACATTGGCAGATTTCTTTGTTGATTCATTTTGCTTCAGGTTTTTCATTTCTAGCCTTTGGTGCTACTAATAATGCATGAACTACATGAGCACTATGCAGTGGTTCTTCCTGAAATTACAAATTTGTCATGTAAACTTATTGTTACACAAAGGTAAATATAGGGATTGTTTGGTAAGAAATAACCTACTGTCTCGTTTAATGAGGACATGGGTTTGATATGAAATAGAACACTATGCATTATTTTATGTACCTGTGTTTTGCCTGCATATGTGTTTGTGTACTGTGTACATGCCTGGTACCTAAGGCGACTAGAATATTCCCTGATAGTGGAGTTACACATGGTTGCGAGGTGCTGTGTAGGTGCAAGGAATTGAACACAAGACCTCTGGAGAAACAGGTAGTGCTCTTAACTGCTGAGTCATCTCTCTAGCCTTCAGTAACTATTTATTGACAAATGTAAACAAAGAGCTTGAAGTTAATGGATTAGAGCAATCTGTTTTTCCCAGATGTTTTCTGTCTACTGACATTAAAAGGATTTAGACCTGTCCTATTTATGTCCAAATAATATTGATTAACATCTAAGACATTTCAAAGAAGATATTTTATCAGGTCAGAACTACTTTTAAATTAACAGTATTCTTTACATAGATAAATATACATAATACTTAGTTTTTATACCTCATCTTTGGTTTTTACTCATTTCCCCTGTGGAGAGAAACAAAGTACTGCCTGATTACAAAGCCTGCTGTGCAGATGTTGAATCTAATTATATGCTCCATATTGTTCCTTGACAACAAATACATGTTAATAACAATAATCCATTTTGCTTAGCCAGAGCACACAAAAAGTCTTTCTGCCATTTCCCATGATATGTATATGTTTGAAGGGATACTTCAAATGTGGTGTCCTTACCACATTGGCTACCTATGGCTTATTAGTGAAAAACTGCTGTAGATGATGAAGTATGGAACTGATGAGGTCTGCAGCGAATGTGGTCTGAGCTTTCCAGGTTGGGAAAGGGTGCCCTGCAATATTCAACTGCCTTGTTCATTGTGTATTACTGTCCCTTAGGGTTGTGTTTATGATGTTGTGGAGCAATTTTCCTGCTAAGCTAACATATATACCACTGTCTGGCTAGAACTCTACTAGAATAAAGTGTCTAGGAAATTTTATTGTATCTTGCTCAGCTGATAACAAGAAGTGTGAGCCACATAAAAATGACCGGACAGAGAAAGAATGTGTGAAATGTTTGAGTGGGTCATTTTGAGAGAACATATTTTTCACTGAGAACAGTAGAAATCAAAGTAGGAAATGAGCTGTTACAAGCTTTTCTTTTAAGCTTTAGTTCCATAGTGATTCCTACAGTTGACTCGGGTCTGTCTGAACATGTTCTTAGTTACAAATGATTAATTTATAATACATATTTGATTTATGAAGTTAGTTGAGTAATCAATTCAAATATAGGTTGCTTCAACAAGGAGTTTGAAAGTACAGTATGGGTGAAACTTAGTTTTTAAATATGCCTGAATTTAAAACCATGTCCTGTACCTGTGTACTTATCTCAGACAGGTTGCCTAAATTATTTAATCCTTATATTTTTCCAAACGAAAATCATAAGTTACAAATTTGTTTCAAATTAATATAATATATAATGTAACTTTCATTCAGTACTTTTGTGTTTTCCCTAAGACACAATGAACAGAATATAATTGCTAATATTGGTTTGTGTTTTATTTTGTAATTTTTTCAATCAAAAATGCGTTCATGAATCTATTAGCATTCTTAGGGAGTGCTGTGCTGCAGAGCAGGCTAAACAAAGAAATGTGAGAATTCTTCTGAATGGAGGTTGTCATTTATGACCCAGTCTGTTGGCTTCTTAAACTCTGTGATGATACAGAGTTGGGCCAAACAGCTGTAAATCAAAGGAAACCTTTCCTCAGCTGTCCTGGTGCCTCTAAGGTGCGTGGCATCCCAGTTATGATGAAGAGTCACCATGGTTTCACAGTACTTGAGAGTTGTCCTTGCTTCCAAATGCTTTGCTCACACCAATCATGATTCAGACACTTTCAGCTTTTTTATTTCTATGAAAAGACTACTATGTTTTATGTGTATGTTGTTTATAAAATATAACTATTGAGTTTGGTCTACACTCAATTTTTTTCTTTAATGTCAAATCTGTGACCCCCTTAATGGTAATTGTACAGAAGCACAAGTCCATACACTTGTGTGGAACACTTCTCACACCTTTCCTTCTGGTCAAGATGAGCGATTTGTTTGAATTCTGACTTTTCTTGCTGTTTAAGGTAGATATTTGAATTAACATATTTGGGTAAGATTGGATGATGCATCTAGTGTGGATAGTACTGGATTATATCTTCAAGAAATTTAAAGTTTTCTGTTTATTCTTTAGAATAAACAACTGTCCATAATGGATATTTTGGACAATGTTACAATTTTACAAGTTTTATGATTTTTGTTTTGTTGTTGTTGGTGTGTCGTCAACCTCCACCCCCACCCCCCTGGTCTGCAATCTAGAATCTTTCAGCTTTACAAAATTAGGATTTAGGGTTTAATGTGCTTTAAAAAGGATATGTCCTACTATATTCTTGGTAAAATTCAGTTTATTTTTTAGTTAATGTTGACGTATATTCCTTAGGATTGCTTTATTATTTTATCTATAATAAAATATAGATCTATACTCAAAGAAAATCTTTGATACGGTACAGAAATATTCTGCTATAGCAGTTATTTACATATGCTTTGCTGCCCTGTGCGTCTCTGTTCAAGCATATATACATGTGCATCTTTTCCTTGAAGTGGCTGAAGTGAGCATCGGCATCTGCCGTTACATCAGTTCAGTGCTGACCAGGACTTGTAGTATTGGTTCTCTCCATACCCATAATATAAATGGTGTTAGTTAACACATAATGTCTGATTTATTTTTATTTGATTTACATCTAGTTCCAGGTCATATAGCATGTTTAGTTTCCATGGTTTTTTTTTTCATTTCTTTTAATATGGAAAAACAGCTTCTCTTTGTCATTTGTAGTCTTGACACTTTTAGAAGAATACAGAAGTTACTTCAGAGGTATGCCCATCACTTTGGGTTTGTCTGGTGTTTCCATCAATTTGAATTTCTTGATCAGATCTAGATTGTAAAGCCTGAACAGAAGCACCACAGCAGTACAGTGCTGCTGCATAGCATGCGAGGTTGTGTATTGGAAATACTATTCTGCTGCTACTGCTGAGGATGGTCAGGGATCTCTACTGTGACATTGCTCTTTCCCTTTGTAACTAAAAGATGATGTTCCTACTATATGTGTAAAGGATGACATTTTGCTCCCATTAACTTTTAATTCAGTATCCTTTGATGATTTTTGCTCAAGTCAATTACTGATTAATTCATGTTTTTAATGTGTTTTTTCTAGCATCCATAATCCTTTCTATATTCATTCCTTGGTGAGCTAAGGAAAAGCTTTCCCTTCTCCCATATACTGATATTTTTGTTCTCTATAATATTAGATTCATTAATACTTATTTTCCAATAATTTCTATATCACCACTTTTAATGCTGGAATTGTTCAGGATTGGCCAGTACGTGCCCTTTCAAATTAAGTTTTGCAATGCTCTATCATATTTTGAGGGCTTCCTTAATTTCTTGTGTTACAAAACATTCTCTGACTGATGTGTCTTTTATCCCATCTTCATACACAGCTCTAGGGATGCTTCTGCCTCTAGGCTATCTCAGTGGACAGTGTGTGTGTGTGTGTGTGTGTGTGTGTGTGTGTGTGTGTGTGTGTG
>CAJQZJ010004763.1:4455184-4465981 GCA_907164525.1 Lophiomys imhausi
ATTTGCTCCATTCTCTGAAGTTAAAATTGTTACAAACCATAAAGTCAGTAAACACACACACACACACACACACACACACACACACGAGTGGAAAAGGAGGAGGGAAAGAGTTATTCAGATAGTTAACAACTCTATAAAACATCAACATTTAAAACCATACCACATTTACCACCAAAGTATACTCACATCGGAATTTATGGGAGTCTTATGTTTTCAAAGTTAGAGTTGATTTTTCTGATTATCTCTACTGTGTTTGCCTTTCCTATCTTATTTCTACTTTTGTGCTGTTTTCCTTCATATATATTGTGGTTATTCATTTGTTTGAATGCTTAAATCATTTACTTTCTGTCTTTATTACATTTTAATAAGTACACTTCTAGTAAAGGCTCCAGACTTTCTGAGGCATGCTTTGTCTGTATCTCATAACTTTAATCTATTGCTCTTATTACTGTTATTTCCTAACAGTGCTCAGTTTGTTTTTGATTATTTTATTCGTCCAAGAGTTATTCATGGACTGTTTTTAATTTTCAGGGGTGAAATGTTTTTTTAAATAGGTTTTTAACTTCTTAAAAATGTGTGTGTGTATGTGTATGCACCCCCCCCCCAGTAGGTAGGCTCCCCAATGAAGGTATGCATAAAGGCTATATAGGTTGACATTGGGTTGTCCTCTTCAGTCATCTCTCCATTTTACATTTTGAGATAGGGTCTTTCACTGAACCTGCCATAGACCCTGGGACCGTCCTGCCTACTCCCTCTAGTACTAGAGTTGCAGGCATGCGCCACCATTCCTGGCTTTTCTACGGGTGCTGAGGATCTCAACGCATGTCTTCATGTTTGAACAGCAAGCATCTCCCCAGCCCTATAACAGTTTTGATGAACATAATCAAAATCTGGTGGTTGAAGAAGAGATAGCTAGAGTCTCATAGTTAAATTTTGAGTTGTTTAGGAATCAAGAGGGTGTTCTGGATCTAAGAAGCTATTTTAAAAATTGTGAGGCAGGTTAGTATAAAAGCTGAGTTAGATATAGAACTTTAAACTCATGGAGATGGTTAGATAGTAGAATGTTAAAGTCAGGTGCCAAATACATATGGACTGGACATTGGGAATGTATGCTAAGCCATATAACTCTTATAATTGTGGCCTATTTATTTCTGTTGTTTTGTATTGTATTTATAGTTATAAGAAAAAGAACCATTTGTTGGACTGAAAGGGGAAGCTGTTGGGGGGGGGAAGAAATACCTTAAACTAAAAAAAAAAAGGGAAGAGGATGGGGGTTAAGGGGGAGGAGGGTGGAAGGGTGGGACTGGAGGGGGGAGTAGGGAGGGGATTGTGATTGAGATGTAACTTGAAGAAATGAAAAATAAATTATTTTTTAAAATCTACAATCCAGTATATGATCAATTTGATTAGTGTTGCATACACTTTTATTAAATCTTTGAGAGTTTCATGCAATATATTTTGATCATACCCACACACCACACCTCCTCCATATCTTGCCCTTACATCTTTGCCCACCGAACTTCTGAGTTTTCTCCACAGTTGAGTCAGTTTGTATATAGCTGGCTAATCTTGGGCCTGGGGCCCAATGGGCACTTAACAGTGCGTTTTTGTCTTTGTTCAACACAGAGTTTATATATGTGCACATTAATAAGCTGTTTTATTCTTTGACTATCTTAGAAACATTAACTCTGTAATCCTTCTGGCAGCAGCAGGATAAAAATGAATAAAACATCCCCCCCACATGCCCTTAGGAGAGTGTTTCCTCTTCAGCTCCAGCTAGTTCCTTACATGTACATACTTGTGCACACACACCTATAGCTCATTTTACTAATTCAAACACTTAGTCCCTTTACACTGTTGACAGAATTATACGGGTTGGTTTTTTTTGAAAGCTGTCTAGTATGGTAACAGCTGTCAGTCCAGTTGACACACATTGTTTTCTATTTTCTACTCTGCTTTTCTGTGCACAAACTGTTCTTTCTCTGCAGAACCCCGCTTTCCTTCATGCATTAGGAAATCAGTTTACCATGACCTTTTTGACTCATTTCTTTTTGCTATATTTCCCTCCTAAATTGTTGCTTTGTATTCTGTTTTCTTTTTTTTATTCATAATTCCTTATTATGTATTCTCATCTTACAAAAGACACTTAAAGAAAATAAATATAAAATTGTATGTGTCATTTTTAGCAATGACCAAAGAAACATTTTTTGTTATTCTTCTCAAGAATAAACTAGTAAAATAAAACTAGTAAAAAACAGAAGCACACTCATTCCTTCCACCTCTCACCTATTTTTTTAAACAACAACAAAAAAAAACTAGGCCAATTTTTAACAGTGAATTATCAACCTAAGTAATCTAGCACTACTCAGAGATAAACGTTTAAATGAATATGGTTCTTAAAGTTCATGTGTGTCCAAACACATAAAATATGATTGTTGCTCAGAAACTCCAAGGAATAATCTTACAAGATTCACTTCCTAGGTGGCACATCACAACTTTGCAGAAGTGCAAATTACACCAGAAAGGCCAAAGCCGAGAGCCAGCACAGTCCAAAAGCATGCAGAGTCAGGGATCCTATGACGGTCACAGGACATCGGGCTCGGTGATGGAATTTACAAGTGTTTCATGGTCACCGTAGATCATGTCCTCATGAGTCACACACATCACTGCTGCTGAGTCACACTCTGAGATAATTTAGTAATCCAAATGTAACTCCAGGGCATGTAACTTTGGAGTCTGAATTTGAAGACAGATGGTACAAATATCAGCTGAGTCAAACCTGCCTGCAACAATCTTTTTTATATGTGTGTTTATTACTTCAAGTTACATCTCAATCAGAGCCCTCGCCCTCCTCCCCTCCCAATCCTCCCCTCCCACACTCTGTGCCCTCTCCCGCCTATCCTACTCCTCTGATGTGGGGGGCACCCACATATCAGCCCCCCCTCAGTTCATCAGTCCCATGAAGGCTAAGTCCCTCTTGCTCTGAGGCCAGACATGGCAGCTCCACTAGAGTAAAATATTCCACTAGCAGGTAACAAAGTCCATGACTGAGACCATCCCACCCCTACTTGCTAAGGGATCTGTATAAGGACCAAGTTGCCTATCCTCTATATTTGTTAAACGGGGGTCTGAGCATTTCATTTTTTTTTCTTTTTTTTTTTTTTTTGGTTAGTGTTTCAGTTTCTGTACACCTCTAGGGCCCTAGGTGAGTTGGTTCTGTTGATCTTCACGTGCTGATCTTGACCCTCCTGGTCTCTCCACTCCTCCTCCCTCTCTCATATAGGACTCCCAGAGCTCCACCTAATGTTTGACTGCGTTCCTCAGCATGTTTCGATCTGCTGCTGGGTGGAATTTCTCATAGGACAGTTATGCTAGGTTCCTGTCTCTTTGGTTTTGTGGGTTGAGGGATAGTTATCCTTTACTATATGACTAATATCCAGTTATAAGTAAATACATGCCATGTGTATCTTTCTGGTTCTGAGCTGAAACAATCTTTTATTTTCCCTTAAGGATACAGAAAAAAAAAAATCTATGTATAAGCAAGGAAATTAATTCTCATACTACAACTCCTACAGACAGCCCAGGTGTTCAGTCAGGTGCTACATGGAGAGTATGTTGATTCACATCCTGTTCTACAGGTGTACTTTCTTGTAGGTCTGTGAGATTGGAATCATTTCTCTCCATAAATACTAGCTTCTCCCAAACAAACCACCTTCTTGATTCTGTGAACAGGAAAAGTAGAACATGCATTAAATTACTGAATTTGTTCCATTGGGATGTGTGTTCTCATGCCTCGTGGTAAGCATATTCTGATAAGCACGCCTTATCAGTCCTCAAGAAGAACTGCGACATCAGAGAAGAGCTGGAATATGCTACTCTGATCCTCACAGTCCGACTGGAAACTGCGTGCTCTCACAGCTCATCTTCAAATAGCAGAACTTCTCTCTGGCTTTCAGTTTCTCTGTCTCTATATGGTCTGTTGCCATTCCATTATAATCAACTGGACAGATCCATTCGTGTCCTTTAATATCTTCTTTGCAGTATTCACCCTCCATCTTTGTTTCCTGCCACTCTTCAGCACAAGCTGCTCTAAGCATTCCTTGGTAGCTGTTTACCCATCTTAGTGCATCTGTGTTGTTAAACTCAATTCTATGGCTCAAAGCTAGAGCCTTGCTAGGTCATTAAAGTATTGTCTCCAAACATCATTTTAGGAAAAGATAGCGTATGCAGGTCATCACCTGACTTGCCCACTTGCTCAGACTTCATAGTGTGAGTCTTGGCCACCATCAACTTTTAGAGCCCAAAGGAGAAGTGAATTATGGCTGTACTGGAAGCCATGAATCATCCTGGACAAAGCTGATAACTCCAGGCCACAAGGAGACACAACAGTCATGATTGTGGGGTGTTTGGCATGGGTGGTACTATTGCCATCTTTTTTACTTTTTTTTTTGAGACAGTCTCATGATGTAGCCCACCTTGGCCTTAGATCTACAATGTAGCCAAGGCTGGCTTTAAACTTTTGATCTTCCTGCTTCTACCTCATGATCGTACATAACAAATGTGTGTTGTTGTTTCTGTGTCTCCCTCACTAGCTTGTTATCGGTGGTGGTGGTGGTGGTAACTTAAGCCTCTCTATCTTTGAGGAGCCAAAGAGAACACTTACCATGCTTGTTTCGTGTTGACTGATATGTTCATGTGTTAGTTGTTAGGGTTAGAGTTGGATAGGTTAATCCCTTTTTCATGCTTCCCTACCTCTTATTTTTGAGTTGCAGTATTAAAGTCACAAACTCATGGTCCTTTGGCCAGAACCACAGATTTGTGTGGTCCCTACATATACTGATAAACATCTTTTAAATTTAGTTTGGCAACTTTTAAAAAACTGTGTTTATAAGTGAGGTTTGCTTTTGCTTTTGGAACAAGCTAATGGGAAGTGGCGTTGGATATATATGTGGTGTGGACTTGGGGTCATTTTTGTTGGTTATATAATTGTTTCTGGGCATGAAGAATTGGCTTCCAAGAAGTTTCTACACACTATTTTGACCTCACTCCTAAGGTGAAGAAAGCTTTACTTCCTCAGCCTTAGAAAGATTGACTTGGGTTTACAGTGGGTTTGGGAGGGCCCTGAGGAGAGAAGGGTTTGTGTGTATGGCTGGTGGGCAGAGCAGCAAGAGGCCTGATTCATCCATGTGGACTCACAGCCTTCAGCACACCACACACTTTAACACATACACAGTGGGTAAATGGTTTAACGCTCCTGCGTTCTTCCCCACTACTTCAGCCTTTTCTTGACTTTTCTTTTTCAGCCCTCTCCTGGTTTTTTCCCCTTGGGGAATGTATAAGTAACTGATTGAAGTAAAGTTCAGAGAGTTTTATTAGTATAAGACTTTTTTTTTTAAGGAAATTCTAAAACAGCTTTTCTGTAAGTGTGGAGAATAATATGCTAAATAGAAATTGCCTCAACTTCATTCCTTTCTTATCTAAAAAACAAAACTCTCCTGCCCCAAATTAATCTATCAGGTAAACTTACAGTCCCACTCAATCTTAGAACTGGAATGAACCTCTTCCTTCCAACAGCTGCCCTTGCTTCTCAGCTTCAAAGCTTTGTTTATTGAAGGTAGAACCTTGTACTGTGTCTACTTGTGCACCACCTGCTAAAACTAAGGCCTCCCAGGGCCTCCCTCTCCCTCCCGGTCCTCAGTCCAGTCCTGTCTACGCTACTTTGCAGCATGTGCCATTGTTCTGTAGCCCATTCGACTGCACTCTGTCTTTACGTCTATTGTCTCCTACCACATTCCTCATATTTCACTATTCTTAACTTATCTTTCTTTTCTCTCCACCTGTTTCATTTAGATTTCTTAATTCATTACCTAGGTTTTATGTTCTAGCATTCCTGTTTCATAATACCTATAAGGAAGTGTTTTCTATAATTTTGAAAGCTACAGTAATATCTATGCTACTCTTTATTTCTCACAATACTGTTATGAAATGTTTTTTAAATTTACATTACAGAGGGAAAACATATATTCTGAAGATTAGTAATTTGATAAGGTCAAATAGCTAATGAATGCTTGAACCAGACATGAAATGCTGAACTGTTGTTTTTCAGTAATAAGTGTGTTATTTCATATGGTAGTCCGCATCACTACGAGAAACGGTCCCAATCCATCTTTCAGTTACAGTCTGTTTTTCTTTCCTTGCTATTGCTCTTAAATTTCATTGGCTGTCTTCTAGGCCTACAAAAGGGAAATTGAAAGTAGAGGTTTTTAGAATAAATATGGGAAGCAGGGAAAAGCATTTGATTTTAAGCTAGTATGAGAGTAGAAACCAAAAGCTATATAAAGTAGTCTAAATACACTGATTCTTATAGAAGTTTGCAAATATACTTCGGTGGCTACTTTATTATAATATGCTGTATTGTATATGAACAATATTTATAACTGTGGTTAGAGTCATTAAAGAAAAACTAGTTTATAAGGCTAGGGAGAAGACTCAGTGGGCAAAGTACTTAGCATATAACCATTAAGATCTGGGTTTGAATCCTTAGTACTCATGTAAATGTCAGTGACTTATGACCTCAGTGATGAGAAAGTCACAGACACAGGCAGGTTCTGAGGACTTGGTGACCTCAGCCTCAGTCTCCTTCAGCTGCAGGTTAGGTCAGGTATCCTTCCTCAAAATGACAAAGTGGAGAAGCAATTGAAGATGATATCCTAATGTCATCCTTTGGCCTCCACACCTGTGTACATGGGTAAGCGCACAGAAAAATGCATACACACAAAGAAAGACTAAATTCTATACACGTTTACCTCCAGTGTCTAAGAAACATATAGCTGAATTTAAATTTTTCAAATTGTAAAAAATACTTGTTGGCTTTTTTGTAATAGCAGAAAAAGAAACAGAAATAAAAGTCTTAAGTCCCTAAATTGTGATGTGTTCAGTTAACACATTAACTGAAATTCATGATTCTTAGGACTCGTGAAAAACATAATTACAATAACAGTACTGCATTAAATTCTAGAGAAAACATTAACTATAAACTCTGGGAAAGTAGAAATGTAGGTGGCACATTTTTGTTTCCTACTCATCATGAATGAGCATCTTTGTGGAGTAGTATTATTCTGTTGCAAAATATGATTTATCCTGTATGACTAAATATATATTTTTACTTACACAGGGAGATAAACTTGAATTTCATTTCAGTATAGCTACAAAGAATTCTACAAAATTTTTGTTATAAAAAAAGGATTGTTAAAACTTGCAAGTTTGAGTAAAGACTAATTTGTACCTTTGTAAAGTTTATAGAAGATTTTTCTAAAGGGTTAAGATTAAGTTAAATCTCTAAGAAAAACTTTGTGAAGATTTAGGAAGTTCTGTATGTTTCTTATTGTGCTTGCATTTTCATTGCATTAGAATCCACAATTATATCCAAGATTGTAAAAGAAATATATTAATTTTCAATTCTTGTATATTACAAGTTAATGAAAGGACTTTGCTTTCTATTGGTTAAAACTGTAAGGCACATAGATATTAGATTTTCAAATATATTTTACTGAGATATATATAAATATAATGATTTGGTGCAGATTTATATATTAAATTTATATATATATTTATTTAATGCAGATTTATATTTAAGAATATAAAGGAAATGTATTAATTTTCATTTCTTATGTATTACAAGTGAATGAAAGGACTCCGCATCCCATTAGTTAAAACTCTAAGACACATAGATACTAGGTTTTCAAATAATTTTTACTGAGAAGTATTTTTTTTACATGATAATTCTAAATTCTATTTGTAATTCTGGGAGGATACAGAATATTGGATTGTGAGATGTGGGTGTCTTGAAACAGGTGGTTTGGGAACAGAGTACAATCTAATGCCTTGTATCAGGGTCACTATATGCTTTTTTTTTTTTTTTTTTTTTACTTTTCCTGGAACTAATCTCCTTAAAAGCTAATAACTCCCATCAAACAATGCCCCCTTCTCAGTGATGATTAAAAGTGGGTCTAATTCAAAGTAAAATTCAAAACTTCTCTTAGATTATGAAGCTTTGCATACTCCATACCCCAGGTACTTCTTAGACTTCTGTGGGCTTCCTCTTTGCTAACTATATTATCATTGGATACTTTATATCCCCCACTTCCTTCATTCAAATCCCGTATGCAATCACACAGGCTCTTTCAGATCCCTGTATATACAGCAAGTCTCCTCCTCCTTACTTACCCTTTGTCCTTTAATTTTTCTCCATGATGTATATATGTAGTTTTGTATATCTAGTAGAGTCACTGGATATCTGACCTCTGTCGGCAGGAACCATTCATTATACCAACCTTTACAACAATAACAGTGCTAGCTTAACCAATGTGTGTTGAATTAGAGGTTTGAATTCTTCTTAGTCTTCTCCCCTTCATGTTTGTCCTAGTAGTAGTATTTCTACCTCTGTGATGAAGCACTATGGCCAAAACAACTTGGGGAAGAAAGGGCTGTTTTGGCATACATGTCCACAGCACTGTTCATCGCAGGAGGTCAGAACGGGAACTCAAACAGGGCAGGAACTTAAGAGGCAGGAGCTGATGCAGAGGCCATGGGGAAGTGATACTCACTGGCTTACTTATTCTGGCCTGGTCAGCCTGCTTACTTATAGAACCCAGGACCATCAGCCCAGGGGTGGGCTGCCTCCCAGCCCCCATATATCAATTGCTAATTAAGAAAATGCCCTACAGGCTTGCATATAGCCCAGTCTTAGGGAGGCATTTTCTTAGTTGAGGTTCCCTCCTCTCAGATGACATGTTCCCTCCTCTCACCCCTCTCAAGGTGACATAAAACTGTCCAGAACAATGATGTAAAGAAATGAGCCTTTCCCCTCTTCCAGTGAGTCTCTCAACTTTATAACTGATGTTCTTTCCTCATGAAATGTTGCTTGCAATTTTTCAAATTATACAAGTTAGCAAAGAAATTGTGCTTTTATAGGTTGTATAAATTGGTATTTTACAATATTTATAGTTTTACTTTTACTATTAATCCAATCTGTTTTTTCTCACTGCTTGGATATGAGACCTTAAAAGGCAATCAGTACTCTTGTATACTAACTTACATTTTTATTATAAATGAAAATAGAATCTTTTACAAAAGTCATTAATTTATTAATTTTAAAAAAATGTCACCATAATATTTAATTTTCCTCTCCTACATAACACTTATTTTGTATTGGGTATGAAGGGAGAAAGTTCTGCCCTTTTCTCTTTTACTTGAAAGTGAAAACTAATCACATATTTATAAGATTAAAATAATAGAAGCTGACAAAAATTTTTGTATAACTGCCATGTTTCTGGTGTTTTATCTTTTGTTTATTTAGCTTCTCTGTGGAAATAAAGAACCAGAAGAATATAAGACCTCAAATCTCATTTTAGAAGTTCTTAGACATTACCAAAATATTATCCTGTGTTTAAGACTAAACTATTCCTATGCGTGTTCTGTGTGCTTGTAGATATGAGGGTGTGCATGTAAATGCCTTTGTGCTTTCATGCTATATCTCTAATATCAGATGACAGATTTTAAAGATTATAAGTTAATTAAATTATATTTTACTGGATATCCAGAAATATTAAATATTAAGCATTATATTATCATAAAGAGTTCTCTTGATCAACCTATTTTTTAAGCATTAAGAGGTATATTGAATATGGTGAACACTACAACTTTATCTTTTCAGAATATTTTTAAAAATTGCATTAAGTATATAATATCTTCTTAGTCACTAAAGAGAAATGTTGAATTCATACTGTATTTGACTTTTTTTTACCCTTTTTTTGTTTTTTTTTGTTTATTTATTATTTCAAGTTACATCTTCATCACAGTCCCCTCTCTCCACCCCTCCCAGTCTCACCGTCCCACCCTCTCCCACCTATCGTACTCCTCCGGGGTGGGTTGCCCCTACATATCAGCCCCACTCAGTTCAACTGTCATGAGTGTTAAGAGCTTCCTTTTGCACTGGGGGCCTACATGGCAACTCTGTTAGGGCAAAGTGTCCCACTAACAGGTAGCAGGTCTATGTTCCTGTTCCTTTTGGTGTATTGGTTGTAAGATAGTTATCCTGTACTGTATGGCTAAAATCTAATTATAAGTGAATAGATGCCTTGTGCATCCTTCTGAGTCTGGATTAGCTCACTCAGGATGAGCTTTTCTAGTTCTGTCCATTTGGCTGCAAATTGCACGATTTCATTGTTTCTAATGGCTGAGTAGACGTACCACAGTTTTTTTTTTTTTTTATCCATTCCTCAGTTGAGGGACATCTGGGTTGTTTCCAGTTTCTAGCTATTACAAATAAAGCTGCTATCAACATAGATGAGGAGGTGTCCTTGTGGATTGGTGAGGAATCATTTGAATATATACCCAGAAGTGGTATGGCTGGGTCTTGAGGAAGGGCTATTCCAAGTTTTCTAAGATATCACCACACTGATTTCCATAGTGGTTGTACAAGATTGCACTCTCACCAACAATGAAAGAGAATTCCCCTTTCTCCACAGCCTTGCCAGTATATTCTGATTATAGTTTCCTCTACTTCCAGATTCTTCCTACGTCTTTTCTTAGAAAACAAACAAGCAAATATAAAAGACAAGCAAGGATAAAACTAAACAAACAAAAGAAACTGAGAAAGAGCATGAGAAACTAAGACACACACTCATAAATAAAACCCATGAACCCTCAAAATTGGAAACATAGTATACATACAAAAGACCAGTAAGGGGTGTGTGTGTGTGTGTGTGTGTGTGTGTGTGTGTGTGTGTGTGTGTG
>CAJQZJ010004763.1:4469144-4485254 GCA_907164525.1 Lophiomys imhausi
AGAGAGAGAGAGAGAGAGAGAGAGAGAGAGAGAGAGAGAGAGAGAGAGAGAGCACATATACTCACCAGGCACACATACATACACATAAATAAAAATAAAATAAATCTTTTTAAAAAGTGTAATCAGTGAAGACATAGAAACAGTATTTATTTATTATTTCCCTTTGGTGCATTGGTTGTGACTCATCTTTCTTATTTCCTGTTTCTGGATTCTTCTCAGTATTCAGTACTCAATTTGGTTGCTTATTAATTGAGAACTTTTCCAACTACCTAATCTAAATTACTCCATCAGTCAGTTTAATTACTGCTTCAAACAAACAAAAGAATCACTGGACTCTGAGAAAGTTAGCACTCCCAATTTGGGGTCACTAGAATGCCCTTTAATAATTTCTTTTTTTTCTGTTTTTTTCAACATTTATTTATTTCTTCAATTTACATCTCAATCACAGTTTCCACCCTTCCCTCCCTCCCAGTACCATCCTCCTTATTCTCTTCTCCCTCTCCCTCCTATCTGCTTTTTTTTAATAATTTATTTTTTATTTCTTCAAGTTACATCTCAATCACAACCTCCTCCCTACTCCCCCTCAACCCCCCATCCTCTCTCTACCCTTTCTTTTTTTTTAGTTTAAGGTATTTCTTTTTCCCCCCAACAGCTCTCCCTTTCATTCCAACAAATGGTTCTTTCTCTTATAACTATAAATACAATACAAAACAACAGAAATAAATAGGCCACAATTATGAGAGTTATATAGCTTAGCATACATTCCCAATGTCCAGTCTATATGTATTTGGCACCTGACTTTAACATTCTACTATCTGACCATCTCCATGAGTTTAAAGTTCTATATCTAACTCAGCTTTCATACTAACTTGCCTCACAATTTTAAAAATAGCTTCTTAGATCCAGAACACCCTCTTAATTCCTAAACAACTCAAAATTTAACTATGAGACTCTAGCTATCTATTCTTCAACCACCTCAGAGGTCTGAGAGGGATAAATATATCTGATTATATAGGAAGTGCAGGGCCTGCAGCTTCCAAAACTAAGAAATGACATACCAGTGGCTGCCAGGACAGTTCCCATTTTCTCTCCATACATTACAGCATCAATCTTCAGCCATTTGGCCCCGTTTCTCTGACAGACATTGATTGTAGAGCAAGGGTTATGAAGGACTTGCCTACCCTGTCTTGGCAGAGCTAGGCTGTCGACTTACCTGCTTCCAAGTTTTGTCCTTTTTGGACAGCAGTCTGTCTACAGTTGAAGCAAGGGGTTTTTCTTGCCAAGAGAAAGGCTTACCACCAATTCAACCATCTCCCACTGGAGATTCTTCGATGCTCATCTTCTACATGTAAAGTTTTGGCCTCTTGTTACCAACCATCATAAACTGTTTAGGATAATTAAGAAATGGAAACTAATAGTCATGCAAGCCTGTCATTTTGTTAGTTACTATGACAGTCTATCACAGTTATTTTCTAAGCTACTCAGAAATCAAGTTGCTAAGAGACAAGCAATATTTGCTTATCTAAATATAAGAGATATTTAGGGCATCTTCAAAAACCTCAAGAGATCTGCAGAATATGGCATTCAAAGATGTTTTCTTAACTTAAGATATTTTGATATCGAGACATGTCAGCTCCTGACAGCACCCCCTTTAAAGATTTCTAATTAGAAATTGGAAGTTAAGAAAGAATTATTTGATTGGCCTTAAAAAGTTAATTAAACTACCTTCCTGTTGTTAACTTGATTTCTAAAACAAAACAAAAAAAAAATGAGCAACTGTTTTCCAAAGTTAACTTTTTAATTCAAAAAGTTTTGGTCTTGTGAACAACTTGGGAAATAGTATGGCCTTAAAAAAAAAAAAAAGAAAAAAAAACAGGTGAGTGATATTTATGTTGATATACATACAGTGGAGTGAAATGAAAATGTATGTGTTCAGTTAACTCTAGGTGTAGGGTCTGCAATCAAAATGTTTTATTCATCTCAGAAATAATGGCAGAAATAAGTTTTTAATTTTCCATTAGTCACTTTAAACTCTTTGTAAACAAAGTGAAGCTTTGATTTGGCAAATATGACTGTTCTTTGTTTAGCTTTTTTCAGTCTCACCCAGGGTGCCTAAACATTCTTACTAGCTTTTAAAAAGACAATGTAGAGTTGGATCTGGAAAGGTGAGGGATGTGTGCTATTTTTAGTCTGCATCCACAGTACTGTTCCATTCAGGATCTTCTTGATCTATTTTCATTTCTTTCTTCCTAAATAATCTGATTTTGCCACAAATTGATTGCTTAACCTCCTGTGTCATTTTCTATAAAACCCAAAAGGTTCCTAAAGTCCCAAAGTAGAGAAATTCTCTTCTTGGAAGGGAGACACTGCCAGGTCAGTTTATTAAGTAGGGTGATTTATGAGACCTCATGCCTTATTCCCAAACCAACCTACACAACATAAACTGAGCCTTTTTACTGGTAAGCCTGCTAGATGAATTTTAAGTAGAAGGAAAACTGAAATAAAATACATTTTATGACTGATTCTGAAGAATTAACTTTCTTGCTAAGCTGTAATTTCTAAAGAAATTACCTACTTTCTCTGAGAAACATACCCCATTTTCTTGAGCTCTTCCACATCATAAAAGGTAATGATGACTCTGAGCTCTAACAGTCCTTCATCCGTTTATGAAATAACATGTCATGTGGGGAAGAAGATTGAAACTGATGTTAAAAGTCCTTCATTGAATGCCACGTCCAGCCTGTGACTTTAAGGAACTGCTAATTGTCTTATAGAATGTGGATTGTCTTAATTTGTAAAATATAGAAAATGTCATCCACACCAGCAACCTGAGTTTCAAGGTGATGATATATTAAATGTTCAAGTGTTCCCTAGATTGTAGAGCCTAGCAGCAAAAAGTATTATAAATCATTTTAGACCATTAGGAGATACGTGCATGTTTTTTATTGTTAAATGTTCTTTAAATATATGTTACATGACATGATTTATAAAATACATTTCTTCATAAACTGTCTTGGGGTACCCTACAGTAAGTAAACAAAGTATTCGCTCATTAAGATAGAAACCATGCGTTATACATGGTTGTATCTCCAGCATTTTCTGGAAGAGTTTCTGCAGGCCATGTGGGTTGCCTGACCCATTTATTGAGTGGTCTTTATGAAGGCATTATTCATTTAGGAAGTTTATAAAGTGACCTCTTTAGAGATTATGAATCCATTTCTGTCTTTTGTTCTTCTATCTTTTGTGGTAATAATTGTCAAATGTTCTAACCTTGTATGCAGTAAAATTACACTAGTGAAGATACCATGACACTGTTGTGGTTAATGATTTTATAGACTGAACCATAGGATGTGTGAGTGGGCACTGGAGTATGAGAAGATTAATAAGTATCCACTACTGCCAGAATATGGTCACTGGGAATGACTTTTTTAAGCCAAAGGACCATTTAAAGTCTTAGCTACTCTGACATGTTATCTCCAAAATGGAAGTGTTACTTTCTTACTCTCTCACATGAGTTTTCTGATTTTTTTTTGTACTGAAGATACTTCCATAATTGATTTTGCTGTTTCAATGAATACAATCAGAGCATTGATATCTAAATTTTTCATACCTAGAACCTGCAAAATTTAGATCACTGAATTGAAATGCAATTTAAAGCATTTAATCATTCATTTAAAAAATTATTATCAATATCTGTTACATGCCTATCAATCTCCTAATAGTCTTTTCATTCAATTGAGTTTATGCAGTTGTAGGAGGAACCATTTATATTTCAGAGAGACAGACGCAGTTTTGACTAATGTCTCTTTTGGGAGTTATTAAACTAAGTTATGACTATATATCATTATACATTTTTCACTTGTTAATGGCAATAAGTTTTACAGTAGAGAGTACTAGTTATTTTGAATACTAGCAAAAAGTTTTTAAAGTAACTTTTTTCAGTATTGTCTTTTAAATGTTTATTATTTCAAAAGTAGTACACATTCTCAATATAGTGTGGAGTGCGGGACAGGTGAGGTTCCTGCGGTCCTCAAGCGAGCCAATAGACTTAAAACACAGGACATCGCATAAATGACTGACATGGCCAGTGAAGTGTGATGAGCCCAAAACATGAGGATGTATCACAAGTAGCAGAGGTGAAGGTGGCTAGTTTTTGAGGACCCTAGTCATTAAAGGCTTTGTTTTCTTTCCAAGAAGTAAGATTTTGAAGTTGGTTGGTTGGTTGGTTGTTTTGTCTTAAGACAGGGAGGAGCCTTGTAGGTATTTAAACAAAGGAGAGATTTCTGGATAGCTTTAAAGAGGCTTAAGTCAGCTTGTCCAGGTAGACTTCACTCTCTAATTAACTACTATGCATAGCCAGAATATAACACAGTCAGGGTGCATTTAGGGAAGAAGGAAAGTCCAACAGGGAGTCCAGTAGATTTGTGGTTTACAAACTCTGTGGTTCAAAATGATTCAGTTTGTTCACCTGATCAATTTTGTTTCCTTAATTCTGTCACTTAATTGCAGTGAACATCAGCTGAGGTTGAATGTTCCACAAAGTCTTATGAATGATCTCATGTGTAATCTATGATAAAAATGGTTCACACTAGCATTATCAAAGAACATCTTCAGTGTGCAACTGCAAGAACAATAGTATGTCAATTCAGATAGAAATAGGCCTTAAGAAGGTCTAAGCACATGACATATTAAAGGCCAGCCATGGTTTGTTTAGGATGCAGAAGGACAAAAATAGCTAGTGGTGCCCTTCCTTACCTGCCCCACTTAAGGTTTCAGACCTGCCAGAATCCCTTCTCCCCACATTAACTCATTCTGGTTTTCCACTAAGCAAGCTGGATTGTTCTTAGCAGGCCTCCCCAGCTCATTCAGTCATACATTTCTGTTCTTCTGGGTCTCTATGAAGGCTTCTTTTAATGTGTCAAGCACTAATGTTTCATCTTCAGTACATAGACAGACCTTCTTCCTAGTTGCACCTTCCCCTGGTTGCACCTTGAGGGTAGATACTGTGTCTTGTGCATTTTGAGGAGATATGGCCTCAGCATATGAGCAAATACTGGGCATGCAGTACTGCTCCATGCAAGGCAGCCAAAGCTACCCTAAGAAGAAACCTGGGCTTCACTCTTTGTTGTCCCATTCAGCATGATAAAAGACTTTCTTAACACTCTTACTCAGGCCTTTTTGGGAAAACATTAAAACTGATGACTGTTTCTGTCTTTCCTGTAATCAGTGGTGCTGCTTCCCGCATTGTTTCATTGGCTTTCTAGAGCGGTGCTGTGAGCTGATGCATTCTGTGTTGAGGAAATTTGCTTTTGCTTTCCTGATTTTATAGTTTCTCAAGTAGAACAGTGTGTTTTTAAAGCCACTAAATCATTAGTTTTTAGTCTTTATCTTCAGAATACATTTATTTTTAAATTCATATAATGTGATTGTGCTATAGCTTAGAGAAATGCTTTGAAACAAAACAACAAAAGAATCTTTTTAGTGAAGGTTAATATGTGTTTAACCCAACCATTTTCTGTACTTTTTATATAAGCAAGTTATAACACTCAGGGTACATTGTTGCTTCATGCCAAGAAACAAAACCATGAGAAGTGCCCAAACCTTACTGGGCATTTAGGCCTAGGACAAGCCTTTCACTCTGTTTCTTGTTTTGGTTTTTTAACAAGTCTTCTATTTGACTTAAAAACCTTGTCTTCCTCACTTTTCAGCAAGGCAGAAAGCAATTACATTGTCTAATAATCAAATACAACCTAAATGAGTAAGACAGAGATCCCATTGCAGAAGAGTCATGACAAGATGTGTATTCAAATGTCTTCTGCTTGGATTTCTTTTTCCACTACACTGACAGGACTATCATTTGTAGTATAGCTAAAAATAGATTACAATTTTGCATTTTTTAGACACAAGGACACTAAATAAAAATACAAAGTAGAGTTTGATTTTTTAAATTAATACCTTGTTGAATATACTTGAGATCCTGTACATGTTTCCAAGAGCTTCATAATCTTTACAGATCTGGAATGGTAAGAGAGTATGCTCTAATGGAGGTAATTTTTAAAGTGTCTAGTGATGGGGTGATGTTATGCATTCTAAATGATAATTTACCTACTTTCAGAAGCCAAGTGAAGCTATGCTACCTTTCTTGTTAACCATTATCTCTGATTGGTTAAATACACACTGATGCCTGAGATTGGGCAAAGACAAAGATAGGCGGGACTAAGGTGCTTGGACTTCTGAAGCAGAGAGGTTGATGAGTAGAGAGAATCCTCCAAGAAAAGAAGAAAAAGAACAGGAAGGAGGACACACGCCATGGGTTAGAAAAAAGAACCTCATTCCACGTGCCCAGGAATATCAGCAGAGTGTGGAGAATAACAGCCCAGGGGATGTATGTATATATGGGGTCATACTTGGGGAATAGAATTAAGGGCTAGCTTAGATGGGCTAAGATTGCACAATCCAGGCCAAGGCTTGTTAAAATCTATCAGGTGTCTGTGTGTGCTCATTTATAATGGCAGGTTAAGGATTAACACCACTGACCAATTAAATATAACCTAAATAGTGGTTAATAATTTAATTAATTAATTCTACAAATGGCACCTAACGTAATTTAATTAATTCTACAATCTAGGCATCTGGTTGCTGTATTTTTAGTTGAACCTTTGTGAGTACTGTGTGTACCTAGTCGTCCCTCCACTTAAACACAAATCTGAAAAGTATTCTGTCTTCACCCTTCATTCTGGTGTACACAAGTTTACTTGCAAGGACAGTCTTAGGGAGACAAGGCTTTATCAGAGCTTGCTTTTGAAACACACATAAGGGAATTAGGCTATTCTAAGTTTCTAATAGAAGCACTTTGTATCATTCACAGCTAGACACTCCACTTTATTTTTTTCTCTTCTGTCAAATAATTCTTACCAAACAAAAAACAGATCATTCTTTTTGACTTTCCTTTAGGGCAAAGACATAAGTGTTGGTGCTCACTCTTTGCCTCATTGTGGCCACTTAGCCGCAGCCTTTGGAACTCTAGCCCTCAGGCAGAGCCTCAAATAAGTGTGTGTGTGTGTGTGTGTGTGTGTGTGTGTGTGTGTGTGTGTGCGTGTGCACGCACGCTTGAGCGCACGCACATGCTCAGAAGACAGCATATTAGTTACCTCCTTCCACCACTTGGGTTCCAAGATCAAACTCAGGTCATTGTCAGGCTTGGACCTGGTCATCCATCAAGCCATCTCACCAACCTTCATCTCCATATTCTTGCTCTCTTATTTCAAGTTGAACCTCCATTGCTATAAAAAAAGTATAAGAGAAGTTGTGATGATTACGGGGAGATATAGACAGGAGAATGGTGTGTTACATGTAGTGAATTGTTAATGGTACAAGTTATGTGGATGGTGTAGATTCTGCCATAGTTTTGGTTTTGTTTTTAGCAGGTATTGCTAGTGAGAGGTCATAGGTCATTGGAGCTATTGCTCCAGGAAGGATGTGCTAATCCCCTAGTAAGTTCTAAAGAAGAAAAGCTATTGCAAAAGTCTGAGCTTGGGCCATAAAGATGCTTCAGCCAGGAAAGACGTTTGCTGCCAAGCCTGGTGTCATGAGTTCTATCCCTAAAACCCACATAGTACAGTGAGAGAACTGTCTTCTGACTTCTTCACACATTCCGTGGCATAAGTACACAGACACAGACAGTAAATCAGTTTTGGTGTTCTTTTTTAGAAGCCAGCCCAACCCTGATATCTGACTGTGAAGCATCCTGCCTCACCATCTATATTTTTTTCCTCTGTCATCTGCTGTGGTCCCTTACAACAGCCAGTACTGTCATGGTTTGAACACTTTTCTTCATAAGTAACCTGTAACAAAATGTTACAGTAATGAAAACTAATGCAAAAGTGTTCACTGTTAAATTGTTTCATTTGTGCTGTGTGTTTGAAAATTTGTCATGATAAAAGCTTGAGTACTTTTCATGAAGGATAATACGACGGGGCTGTTTGTTTATTGTGTGTATAAATGTTTATACATACATTCTTAGGGGAAATGTTTATTTTTTGAGAATAAAAAAAATAAAAATAAAAAAGCCACATTAAACTGTCTTCGCAAATGAGGTCATTAGATTGATTTTCAAACTTAATGTTTGGAACTCAGGTTAGGAATGGTAAATAACTGAGAATGTGTAAAAGATCAGCCGTGGGAGAGTGATTGTATTATCAAAATAGAACACAGGCCATTGAAACCATGGTGTATATACATAATCAGTGGAAAACTGTACCACTAAACTGTACTGCCTAGAGACAATGCACTGACATAAAAAGATGTTTGTAATATAATATTTTATATATGGCTACAAAGTTAAGGATTTTCAATATGATATATGCATGTAAATGTTACTTTTGAAATTGAAGATTACAATTTTCTTTTTTTAATAAATTTTTCTAATTTTTAAGTTTAATTTAGTAACACAAGAAAGAAGTAAAATATATAAAGGAAGAAAAGAGAAAAAATTCTATTTTTTTCTGTTAAAGTGGAACAAGAAATCTTGATATTCTTTTTTTTTTAATCAAACTGAAGGAATGTGTTCTATGCATAAAACAAACAATGATGCCATTCATGTTTCTAAGGATGTTTGGGATTGCCACAAGTGGGCTTTGAAAGATGTTAGAATGTTCTCAGGGCATTTCATACTTGCAAATGCCCATCTTGCAAATGCCCATCTTTACTCCCTAATTTTATTAACTTTCTATGTCTGACGCATGAGGAAAGAAAGCTCTGATATGGGAAAAGGAAAATCCGTGTTCCCTCTGAATACAGTAACCACAGATACAGGTTGTGCTGTGTGACACCTGTGTTTCCTGGTTTCTCAGGGTCCCAGAAAAAGAGATCAGAGTTCAAGGACATGTAAATAATTAAAGTGTTCTAATTATAACTCTTTAAGAAGATTTAAGCATTGTGGAAGTTGGTAGTCTTTACAGTATATCTGTGAGAACAATGGAGGACTAAAGTTTCTTCATGTATTCAAATTAATTAACTTCTTTATGAGCCTGAATTTAATGTTTCATATATTGTACTCTGTAGAAGAATCTGTCTTCTTTAACAGAGAAGTTGGATAGCATTAACGTTAGTTCCTTTTCTGTTGCAGTGATAAAATTCTAGGACCAAGAACTAGTCAGAAAAGAAGTGGGTTAGTGTTGCTCTTGGTTCCAGAGGGAATGTCCATCATGGTTCAAAAAGCATGCTACAGGAATAGGAAGCAGACTGGTCACATTATCATCACCATATTGGAAGCAGAGAACAGGAAGTGGGGTAAAGCTGTAAACCCTAAAAAGTCTTCCCTCCCTCACAGTGATACACTTCCTTCAGCAAGGCTCCCGCTCCTAAATGTTCCATAACCTCTCCAAACAGCTCCACCAGCTGGGGTCAAGCATTCAAGTACATATTAATTAAACTAATATCATCAAAATTAGAGCTAATCTCTGAGTTCTACTTTTCTCACAGTAATTACATGAAATTTGTAGTTCACTCTTTCATGGGTATGTATACATGTGGACATATGCACATATGTCCTGTCTCTATCCTAACAGTCTGTCCATTCTGTCTAATTGGTCCCTCACAGTGTTAAGTGTTTTCTTCAATTCTTATTTTCCCAGGTAAAATGTCCACTGATCGAGCTTTGAGGAAGCAGCAACAGTTAAACAACCTTGTTTATATGGTACTAAATCAAGCCAAACCTGGTGACAGAATCGTGGATTTCTGCAGTGGCGGGGTATCGTATGTCTCCTCTCATCCTTTAGCCTTTCCAAGATCATGAGGCCTTTCTACATTACATTCAAGGTCATGATTTTATTTGGCAAGATCATTGTGTAACAATGAAAAAAAGCTATGGGGACCAAAGTTAACTTTTTCTTTTCGTCTTTCAGGGCCATGTTGGAATTGTTCTTGCACACATACTGCCCTCTTGCCAGGTAAGGATAAACCATAGACAAAGGAGAGCAGGTAGCTAGGCCCTGTTCAGGGCCATGTCTGACCTTCTCTTAACTCTTTGTACTGCTAATTATTTACTCACCAGCTAAACTACGTGGCACATACTTTCTTTGGAACTCCAAAGATCAGAATCTTAATGAGGCAATGGGAAATTAAGACTACAGTAGAGTTATCAGTATTTTTTAAAGTGTATGTGTTTAAGTAAAATAGATGCCCATTCCATTATTGAATAAAATGAATATGATATAACTAACTTAATTATCAGCACAATCATAACTAGAAATGCTTCCAAGGACCACATTTGAACATAAACTATCTGGTGGAAAATGTCATTTTAAAAAAATATATAATTCAACTGGGGCAGAATATGAGCTCTCCAGTCACTGTGACTGCTGTGGAAAGAAAATGTAGAGCTGACGGATAGCCAGACACCTGGTGGAAAATGACTGGGGTGACTTTGTTGTCTTCCCTTAGAGTGACTGCTCTCAACCTGTGGGTCACGACCCCTTTGGCAAGCCTCTGTCTCCAAAAATATTTACATATGATTCATAACAGTAGCAAAATTACAGTTGTGAAGTAACAACAAATAATTTTACGGTTGGGGTCACCACAACATGAGGAATTGTATTAAAGGGTCTCGGCATTAGGAAGGTTGAGAAGCACTTAGAGAATAAAGAGCAAAATAAAATAAAAGTCCAAGAAGAGGCAAGTCCCTGTTATATTGTTGAGGAAACAGTTTTATGACTGGCTGAGAGGAAGAGCTCACAGAGCAGAGTCCTGAAAAGTAATATGAGGTAGAGCATCTTTTTCCCTTCCTAATAATTCTCCTGGGAACTTAGATAGACTGACCTGGGAAAGGGCTTCAGCTAGATAAACTAGAAGGTTTATCCATATATCAAGTGTTTTATGTAAAGTGATAAAAGTATTTTTCTGTCAAGTGTGTAGAAGAAAAATATGAAAAGTAAGAATGATAGCAATAACAATGTTTTAATTCTGCCTGAGATTACAATTGGACGCTGCTGTTCTGCCTGAAGCCCCAGCCCACCAATCCTCCCTATTCACTGACGGAACCACACAGCGTGGCCTTCCGTTCTTTCTTCCAGCTAGTCGGCATCCTCTCCATCCTGCTTCTCTTTCTCACACTCATTGTTACCATGCACTGTGGCAAATGCTGTCAGTTTTCTCTGTACTTTAAATACTGACAGACCATAATCTTCCTTGGGCTGTGCTGTACCCGTATCTAGTTTTTGAAACCTCCATTACCGTCACTTCTCCATGGAGGTCTGCCTTAGTCATCCAGACTGAGCTCCCATTCTGCTTGTCTGTCTTGATTGAACACATAGTGCACTGTTCTTCCTTTCTTTCACTTATATCGTTACATGCCAAGCTTCGAGAGTTGGAGACATTGTTCGTTTTTGTACCAGGTGAACTATCATACAGGATAGAAGATTAGTAAATACATTCTACTTTATTAATATATGAAATATAGTAATAATGCTTGGTGCTAATGTTTGAATTGTGTTACTGACTATACTGGATTTTCCCCCCCCACATAAAATCTAGGTTACATTAATAGAAAACAAGGAATTATCATTAATTCGTGCTAAGAAGAGAAGTGACCAACTAGGTTTAAGCAATATTTGGTTCATTCAAGCAAATATGGAGTATTTTACAGGAATGTTTAACATTGGGGTAAGTAGTCCATAATTTCAGTTTCTCTAATTAGCTAAATAATAATTTTATTCCTTACATTAGCTAAAGAAAAAAATTGTATTCTTTCTTAAACAAAGAAATGTACAGCTTCTTATACTTTACCTCTTGAGTGCAGCATAGCATAACTCCACTCATAACCCTTCCCATTGTGTGAGAGATAACACCTGTCCAACCTTTGGACAAGAACTTTATCTGCTGCCCTGGAAGGTGATCAGTGCTAAAACAGTTAGCACAGGGAAAATGCTGAGTCATGGTTCTTAGCAGAATGAGTCTCTCACAGTGACAGTTGCTTACCTTGCCTTAATGTGCATTTTTTTAAACCAGCAGAAGAGCACAAAACAAAGCAAAATGAAAAAAAAAAAAATAAGGGAAAAACAACTCAATAACCTGTAAATTCTAAAATTGCTTTTAGATGGTGTGTCTTTAACAGGTATTTGATATCTATATGTTACTTTGAGCTTTCAAGTATTGCAATTTTACTTTTACTTACACTAAGTTATAATAAGAATAATTAAGAGGCCAGCTCATAACAGACTTACTCTTCAGCTTCTGGACTGCTCTGGAATTTGTGCTTCATTAAGGTCTAATATCTTGGAGTACTCCTGTTCATTTAAAAAGTTTTATTTAATATGAATATATGCTCAAAATAGATAAATGCCTTGTAATATGAAAAAGCCATTTCTGGTATATTTACTCTTATACACTGGAGAGATAAGTATTATAAATACCTTTTGATCTTTACTACATACTTATGCACATAAAGAATTGCTGGTTTATGCATGTATGAGCCTTGGGGAGCCAGTACAACATAGATCCTTCTTTGACTGAACTTTTTCCTAAATTTTTCCCTAGTTATTAAGCATATTCTTATTTTCTTAATGTATGTAAGAACTATGATAGATCTTTATTTTTTTTTCAAAGTCCTTTGATATATTGTTTGGTCACTAACATCCCTACAGTGTGTTCACATCTTACTGCATAGAACTGTTAACACTTCTGGAGGTCCGAAATTTGTAGTTCTTGTTGTTTTGTGTACTAAAATCCGTGTCATAAATATTAACTACTGAAAATGTTGAAGGTTTGCTTTGCTTGTTTTCAACCTAAATGACATACAATCTTTGTCCTGTGTGTAGATGTGATAAAATGTTTGAAGTTGCAGGGATTGCACTCCTGTGCTCACTTCAAGCTCTGCTTGTCCTCTGTGCCTATAAGTGTGAAGTCATTCTGGTATTGTTACAAATTCCAAGTATATAATTCAGCAACATCAGTGAACATAGGTGTGTCCTTTTGCAGTCGGTATTTTTCTCTGTATTTCATTATTATGTATCTATCATAGATTTTTTTTCCCTTCCATAATTACTTTGTCTGCCCCATTGTGCTTTATAATGATTTTTTTGTTTATTATTTTTACTGTTTTAAGAGACTATACTTAATATACTATTTTTATATCCATAAACATCTACCCAGTCTGTATAGAAATAAATATGTGAAATACATGTCAAAAGATTGTAAACACATGTATTTCTTTTCATGTGACATGGATTTGTGCTACTTGACTTTTATGGATTTACTTCCTGATAAGCCAATAATAGAGACTGCCATAAGTAGAAAATGCATATAATACAGTAACCCACTGAATATCACAGAAGATTGTTACACTAAATGCTTGTAAGGAACTGCTGGTGTGCCCTGAGCTGTGCGGCTGTCTAGCACCACAGTGAGGCTCATCATGTGTACTGTTAGCCCAGTCAGGACCAAGTTTCCAGCATGGTGTTGTTCACTGAGTGGGTATTACTTTTGCACCACCATAAAGTAAAGTAGATAGATAGATAGATAGATAGATAGATAGATAGATAGATAGATAGAATATTTCATTATAAGAATACCATTTTATTAATCCTGGTTTTGATTTTAATGATTTTAATTATGTGTCATAAGGAAAACATAGTTTTTCCAAAATAAGAAGCATCCAAAAAGTGCTTTTAGAATTTTTTATCATTTTTGTATGTATGACCCCTCATTTGAATAAGTATTGATTGCTATACATTTAAAGGCTACTTTTAATAAAATAATAAAAGATTATTTGTAAAAGTGTAACATTAATGCTATTTTAATTTATTTTAAAATGTGTTAATATTTTGAATATTTTATTTACATCATTTCCATGCCACCCTCTACCCCCTCCACTTTCTTCTCTGTCCCCCAATCACTTTCAACTTTATGACCTCTTCCTTGTTAATTATTGTGGCATATACAGATATTCATATGTCTGTTCGTACGTACGTATGGATGTATGGATGTATGAATGAACACAACCTGCTGAGTCTTTCAGTGTTCCCAGTATGTATATGTGTTTAGGATGACCTCTTGGGATTATATAACCTATGCAGGGCTGCTCCTTGGAGAAGACAGAGTGTTCCTCCCTTTAGCAGCCATTAATGACATATAGCTCATGATCTAGGAGTAGGGATTTGTGGGGCTTTCCTCATCTGTGTTGGCGTATCAGCTAATGCTCTCATTGTGTAGACCTTGTTTAGAAGACTACATTGTTAAGGTTTCATGGGTGCAACAAGGCTATCATAATTAGAAGACACAATCTCATAGTAGCTGGCCAACTCCTATGGCTCTTACAATACTTTCACCCCATCTTTTACAGTGTTCCCTGAGCCTCAGAGAGTGTTGTATGAATATCATTGGGTTTGGACACACAGTTGTTCTTGACTTTCTGATCACTAGGAGGCTTCTCTAATAGTCTCCATTTTCTTCCTTTAATCCTTTCTGTTCTGCAAGGCCCTCCTTATTGTGCCAGCCACCTCCTCCAGAAGAGTTGATGACTTTCCCCCACCTTTCCTTCTTTTATGTTTCTGTCTATACTTCTTTTATTTTTGTTTGTTTTTTATTTTTTCGAGACAGGTCTCAGATAGCCCAGGCTGTGCCTGACACAGTAAGCCATACGTTAGTTATTTTAGATTTTTAGATTTGTTCAAGCTTATATAATTAAATTGATTGATATACTCAGTCCTTTGGATTCCACTGGTACTATTACAGAGCATAGAATAGGAACCACAATTTTGATATTTTATTCTTCACAACTAACATCATATTGATAAATAGGAAGACCATAGAGATTTTCTAATGACTGAAGCAGTGAATTAATAAATTATTCTATTTCTGGTACTGTAAGCCATTAATGATTAAAATAAGGGGAAATTGATCAACAAAATCATTCACATACCAGTGAGAGGACTAGTGCCATCCCTACACAGGCTGTGCCCTGGCCCTCTGAGCCAGTCTCTTGTCTTAGCAAGATAACCCAGTTCAGAACTGAATGGTGATATAAAAATTGGCATGTATAGGCCTCAGGTCTGATTGACTTCAGACTGAGATTATTTTTTATTTGCAATATTTTATAATTTTTTAACTTTTAAAAATTAAAGTAGTTAATATGAATGACTTTCCTTTTCTATTTATGCCCTGATAAGTCACCACAAACTAGGCATTTTAAAGTAACATATATTTTTTTATCTAACAGTTTTGTAGACCAGAACTCTAGATCACAAGAAAAGTCAGTCAAAAACTGAGTCTTGTCTGGAGTCTCTGAGATAGAGTGGTGGGGACACACTGAGGTGCTGAGAACTTGCTTTCGTGCAGTTATATATAGAAGATCCGTGGATCCCTCCCGCCTATGGGCCACAGTCCTCAACTTCTGGAGGTCACCACATTCTCTGGTTTTCTTACTGTGAAAGCCTGCTGTGGTAGCTGTCCAGGCTTTGATTTATGTTTTGTTTTGTTTTGTTTTTTTGCTTCCTGTACTGTCTCCCTGGGTTTCTGTCTTAAAAATTCTCTGCTTTTAAGAATACTTTTAAGAGTGTAACTAGATTGAACTTATCCATAGTGTTAAGGATAATCCTTGAACTATAAACCTAGTCACACTTGCAAAAAAAAAAAAAAAAAAAAAAAAAGACTTTTCTGGCCTGGCCATAAGTTCTAGGAATTAGATGCAGTGTCTTTAGGAGACAGTCCCTGGTTCATTTGTTTTTCCCTACAGTGTGTTTGCAAAGCCTGTTAATTGTCCTTTATAATTTTCCATATGTGGATTTTACCCATCTCATTTTTCTGTTTCATTTATTGCCCTGGCCCCTATGCTGTCTAAATTTTAACATTTAAGATCTAGACTGCAGAAGCATAATTAGATTCTGCCTCAAAATTGGGTAAGGTTGTGTCATGGGTCCTAGTGGTATGTCTGGTTGTCTCTACATTAGCACCATTTGTAGTCACTGTCTGTCCCTCTGTCCCTTATATAAATTAACAACTACAGAGTGACACTAATCTAGTTTATCATTCTGTTCTTTTTTTTTTAATACTTTATTTTTTTTTCTTTAAGTTACATCTCAGTAACAAACCCCTCCCTATTCCCCCTTCCTAACC
>CAJQZJ010004763.1:4485654-4571483 GCA_907164525.1 Lophiomys imhausi
TGTAAGTTTTGAAGTATCATTTGTAGGAAAAAAAATAATGGCTAATTAAAGTATTTAACCAGTATCTACATTATTGTTGATTGGTCGGCAGTGTAAATCCTTAACCCGCCATTATAAATGAATACACTCAGACATTGGGTGGATCTTAACAAGCCTAGGCCTGGGTTGTGCAATCCTAGCCCATCTAAGCTAGCTCATAATTCTATTACCCAAATATAACCCCATATATACATATGTCCCTTTGGACTATTATTCTCCACACTAAGCCGATGTTCCAGGCCACATGGAAGGATCTTCTTTAATCTACCCCATGGCGTGTCTTCCTTGTTTACTCCTGGCTTCTTCTCCAGCAACCAATCAAAGATAATGTAAATACTGGTCAAATAGTTTAATTAGCCATTATTTTTTTTCTACATATGGCGCCACACGTTGGGCGCCACCTGAAACTGCAAATTATCTAATTATTGTATTTATTAGTAATTATAAACTGTAAGATTAGGCTGGCAGAGTAGCCAGCAGCTTGGCAGAGGATCGGGCATCCTGCCCTGCGTGCCTTAACCAGTTGCCTAACTTATCCTGGAGAAAGAGCCCCAGGACCGAGGGTGGCCTACACACCTGTAACCTAAACTCAGTTAATATAAGTTGTTATATTAGGCCAGTAGAATTACCGGCGGCTTGGCGGGAGATTCCCCTGGGCTCTGGGGGAGTCCAAAAGTCCTAAGGCCCAGGACTGCTTAGATTAAGGGCCTATAAACCGCCGCAGTCTTTTCCCCAATAATTAAATACACCAAGACCTTTTAATGTTTTAACGCTTAGCCCTTAGCTGGGCAGATTCTCAATTAGCTACACTAAATTAACCCACATCACCTAATCCCAAACCGCCATGTGCCTAGATTAACCAATCAAGAGAATGCCTCAGAAGGGGCAGTAACCAGATCTCAGCATTGAATTCAACCTATCAGAAGCAATGATATTAGACCTTCCACAACATCTCCCCCTTTAAGTCTAACAATCATTATTGACTCATAAATTTGATGTTTGAAATATTCAATCAATTGCTGTTTATTTTTTCGTTAATGCTCAGCTATCCCCATTTTTGCTCAGTGATGCCCTGTTTGGGTTGCTCTGAATTCTTTGACAAAATCATTATGTGCCTATTGCTTTCTGCTATAAGATATTATGGCTCATTTCTTGCTTCATATATCAGCTAGGTCTCCTGAGTTGAACTCGGATTCCTTTTAAACATTCAGAACTTAGTTAAGAATAAGCCTAATGCCAAGGTCTGGTTTTGTTTTCCAGGTAGCACTGCATGCTTGTGGAGTAGCGACAGACATGGTGATTGAGCACTGCATCCAGACACGAGCGTGTTTCATCGCAAGCCCTTGTTGTTATGGGTTCATTCAGAACACATCGAAGTTTAACTTCCCAAAAAGGTGAGGTTTAGTGTTTTACCTATGACACCAATGTGGGGGCTGAGTTGGGACACAAGACTTGATTAAATAAAGTTGCAGTGAACGCCAGGTAATGGTTGTCCACGCCTTTAATCCTAGCACTCAGAAGACAGAGGCAGGTGAATCTCTATGAGTTTCAGGCCAGCCTGGGCAACAAATCAAGTCCCCAGGCATTTCAAGGCTACACAGAGAAACCCTGTCTGGAAAAACCAACAAACAAAAACAAAGTTGCAGGGAGATTTGAATTTCAGATTGTTTACCTTTTCCAGTGTGGCAGATATTGTTTATGAGCAGGATTAAGAGGAGTGGTCCTCCTCTGTCTTCCCCTGCCTTTTCTTTCAGTTCAGGTTAGAAGCAAGTCTGTCTAGTAGCCAGATCAGTAGAAGTCTGTTGGCTTCTGCCCCGCCTGTGTCCTTCTAAATGAAGTCAGAGCCACCCTTTGTAAGAGACAGTGGAGAATAATGCTGAAATGCTCACACTCTGGAGACACAGAAGCCAGGCACATGGCCAGCTGCTCATCACTCTAGAAGCTGTTTCACCTCAGACAAGTTCCCGTACTATTTTCCTGTGTCTTCTCATATACAAAATGAGGTTTTAATAGGAACTATTTCAGGGGCTTTTGTGAGCATTTAATGATGATATGCATATTACTTAGACTGGCAAAGAGGCCCAGTGAATGCCTATAATCCTTACACTGAGGTGGCTGAGATAGGAGGATCACCTCAAGTTCAAAGCTAGCCTAGGCACAGAGTAGGTCCCTGTCTCTATAAACAAACAATGGAAAGGACAAGAGGACATAGAGTAAGTCCTCCATAATTGTGAGTTATTGCTAATAGTTATATAGCATCCATAGTACCTCCAGGATGGCTTAGCCAAACAAACCAAACAACCTAAGCTTGATTCCCCAGGACCCTCTGACCTCAAACACGTGCCATGGCATTCATACCCAGCCTCATATGCACACATGCACAAAAAAGTAAATAAATAAAGTGGGTTTTTTTTAATTTAAAAATAATAAAAAGAGTATTTACCAGTATGATTAGATTTGTTGGCCATTTTTCTTATCCCACATAGAAGAGGAAGAAATTTTAATTTCCGTCACTTTTTTTGGAGGACAATTCTGTGTGACATTTCACTCTTCATGGTTCATAGTTACTGAGAATCAGAAGCTTAATGCATCAGTTTTGGAACTTCTATCCTGTGTCAAAAGAGTTTCATAGGACACAAAATCAACCACATAATTATTTTTAGAAACCATAGAAAGTTTTCATTAGAATTTATTTAAAATCTCTAATATTAATAACAGTATGAAACAAATCTTTTGTTGTTTCATTATTTTTTTCTTGCCACAGTTCACAAGCTGAGAGAAAACCAAGGAAAGAGATAGATAGATAGATAGATAGATAGATAGATAGATAGATAGATATGTATATAATTTGCTTGTATATGTATATTAGGAGGCCTATTGAACAGTTAAAATCTGATAAAATGTGTGATTTTGCATGATGAAATAGGTGAGTCTTAGCAGATGTATAAGAATATTAATTTGACCATTTCAGATTTATATCCTAGTTTTACTGATTTAAAAAAGAAATCTCAATTTCATGTCACCTTTTTTTATAGCCTTGTAGATTTACTGTCATTTTGCTCCATGTCCTTGGAACTGACTGTTCAGAACACTTATTTCTTTGTTTATGAAAACTAGCTAATTCTTCAAAGGTAGAGGTGTGAATTATAGTCTGGTGTTTCTGAAATATGTAAAACCACACATTATTTTGAATTGATAGTAATGAAGTAAGTATCATTATATACAGGCTTATTTTTTGAGTTAATAGAGGAGTGAAGCTACAACACTACAATGGACTGTGGGAGATATGTCACCTTTAATAGTTATGATAGCCTAGATTTCTGGTTGATTTTTTTTCCTGATGTTTGACATCTAAAAGACAACTTGTCTACAACTAACATATCCAAACCAACCAAAAGAGAGCCCTTTCTGCAGCTACATTCTTTGTCAAACTTTATATTTCCAGACAGCTTTCCCTATGGCCTAATACCCCAGCTCTGTACCAGGCAGTTAGGGACAGCTCTGTGTGCCAGAGCCCATTAACATTAGTCAAATTAGGGGCTGCAGAGATGCCTCAGTGGTTAAGAGCACTGGATGCTCTTCTGGAGAACCCAGCTTCAATTCCCAGCACCCACATGGTAGCTCACAAATGTCTGTAACTCCAGAATCTGACAACCTCACACAGGCAAAACACCAATGCACATAAAATAAAAATAAATAAAATTTTTTAAATAGTTAGTCAAATTAGTCTTGTGTCTGTTTACCAACTTTGCCTGTTCCTTCCCACAAAAGGAGAATTAAAGGCTCTTGCCCATAAATGACATGGCACTTCCCCACAGCAGTGTGTGTATGGTATACCCCTCCTTCCTGAGGAAATGTGAGGAATGCAGTATCTTTTCAGTGGTGGTTGCCTCCTGATCCATTGGCTTTTCCATCCCTGAATCATAATAGATCCACACAGTTCAGCACCAGAGTTTGCACATTTCTGGAAAAGGGCCGAAAGTGGTTGTGTTCATTTAACAGTAACAGTCTGTGAAGGAAAGTCTTTAAATTCATGACATTCTGGTGTTCTGCTTTTATTTTTCCATAAACACATTTCAAATTGAAGTAGTTCTTCATTTGGGATAACCTTTTATACTCTTGAGATACAATGCATATTTTTATTTATAATTCAGGTTATTTGATATTCTTTACATTAAAATCATAACCAATTCCTTTTTGTTTCCTATTCTAGTGAAAAATTCAAGAAAACTTTATCATACAAGGTAACCTTTTTTTTAAAGATCTAGATATCCCTTGAATATACTTTCTTTGTGTATTTAGTGTTTTGTTGTTTTCTTTGAGACAAGCTCTCACCGTGCTCTCATCCTGTATCCTGGAACTCATTTGCCCAAGCTGGCCTCAAACTCATGACAACTCCCTTGCCTCGGTCTCCTGGGTACTGGGATTACAGACATGAGCCACCATGCCTTCTTCCTATACAGCTTTTGATACTTCATATTTTTCATCTCATATTTTGTCTTATAAATCTACAGAATCATTGAGTTACTCAAAATATCTGGTATGGCCTTTTAAATTTTTTAAATTCAGATTAAATCTTTGAATAGTGAATAAAATTTGGAAAGGCTCTGAGATTCACTTTTCCCCCTATTACATACAAGTTAACAAGTTAGCTGGCATGGCAAATTCCAGCAGACTTGAGAGATTCCTGACAGGGACAGAGAGCTGTTGCTTATGAGAATAGCAGTGGCCAGAGCCCCGTCATCTCTGTGCTGTTCCCTGAGGCCCAGACCTAGGCAATGGGCCTGCTCAAGTCCATCTTTTCCTGTGGAGAGAAACTGTCTTCAAGGCTGTTCACTCCAGTGACCTGCTTGACAAGGGTCATCTGGAGTAAAGGAATATTTTCTATAAAAAGTCAGGTATTTTTGGCTGTGTTGGCCACATCCAAATCTTCCACATATTCTCCATTGTCCTTGTCATTTATATTGCTTTTATTGCTCTTAGGTTATAAACCTTGAGAGAGTGTACAAGTGTTATTTGATGGTGAGCTACTGACCAGTAGTTCCCAGGCTGTTTGCCCTGAAGCTTGTCAGTCCCTCACCTCGAACAAAGGCAGTCAGTTCTTGCTTACAGAACCCAAGAAACACGTGGAGATCTGTCTCCCAAAGTAGTGATAGGTTTGAGTCACTGGTCTGAGCAGAACAGTTTCCATCTTTCTAAAGATCCCATTAACAACTGTTCAATAACATGACATATATAATATAAGAAGTAAAGATAATTCAGTCAAAGCTTGATAATTAGCTTGAATTTTCGTTCAGCTAATTCCACTTTTTGCACAGACTGCTAGAACATACTTTCATTTTATGGGCTAGCCTTACATCTCAGTACCTTTACTTTCTCCATCTAACCATGAAGTGCAGTCTCTTTAAACATTCCTTTCTACCACCTTGGCAGCTTCATCCATTTGAACATGTCTTTGTTCACTCTACCTCCAGCCCTCTCCTTCCCCTCCTCACTGCCCCATACAAGCAGGACAGAGGGTTCTCTTCTTCTTTCGTACAGAACAGAACATTGGTTGTGGTCTCTGGCCAGGGTGGAAGTGTTTATGTCCTAGGAAACTATTAGATTTAGAGAGCACAAGGTTCTACCAGTAAAAGGGAGAAAACTGGGCTGGTAGTGGGAAAGGGTACCCTTAGTCTTACTGGATGGAAGAGTATTTACTCAGCTATAAAGAGGAGAAATGGTGTACCCTAACCCCAGAGAACAGAAGCCTGCCCACCTGCTCACCCCCCGCCCACCTGCTCACCCCCAGCCCACCCGCTCACCCCCAGCCTACCTGCTCACCCCCAGTTAATAGTGTTTATCTCCTGTTACCGCAGCACTTCTCAGGAGCTGCTAAAAACAGCAGCCAGCCCTCAGGAGGTTTCAGATGTAAATGCATTAGCGATGTGATGTCTTCCCTTCTTAGGTACAGTGGCAGATGTAACCCATTACTTCCTAGAGGGTCATTATTTAGTGTCAGATATTTTGAGAACTAATTAGGTGGGTTTTCCCCATAGTTAAATTAGCCAGCAGGAACTACTGTCTAATAAGACATCTGTGTGCACCTTACTCTTTCAGAATCTTTTACTAAAGAGAGCAACAGAAATAATCCTAGAAAGGGGTGGCAGAACCTAGGAGCACAGAGCATTGGGCTGGCCCTACCTGAAGCTCTGACTGCTTCAGCATTGCCTTACTTCCATACAGTGGATCTATGTAGAACCCCATAAGGACAAAGGGAATACTTTTTCTTCTTCGATCATTGGATTCTAAATTCTTCTTTTTCCCATTTTGATGCCAGCCACTTTGTGAAGGTTTTATAAAACTTACTTATTCAAGCCATTTCATTAAATTCCTGTCCTTTGCCATTAAATTTTATAATTATTCTTTTTTTACATAAAAGTTGAAACAAAGATATGCTTGTTATTAAAAAAAAAAATCCCACAAACATTTCACTTACCTGACCGAAAAATAGAGCTTCATACTCACAGATGAGGCAAGAGGATCACAAGTTTGAGGCCAACCTATTAGGAAGACTCTGTCTGTAAAACACAAACAAACAAACTTTAAATGTAATGTGCTGAGTACCAAGAATACAGATGACGAGTCTGAGCTCACCCTGTTTACCCAACCTGCATGTGAGACCATTTTCCCTTTGGATCCGCAGCCACTCTAGGTGTCAAAGGACTGCTGCACACTGCTGCCTAGTCACTCAGGGTTAGCTACTTGCAGATTAAAGGGTACTGTACAAACTTACTGGTTCTATTCCTTTAAAGGCCGCTTCATTAATGCAGCCTCTCCTGGAGCTGGTATATAACAGGACCAATCTCCCCCACTTCCCTCAGGTCTACTTTATAGATGGTCTTAAAGTAAAAAGGGATATCCCTGAGGGATATCCTAGCGCTCTGCTAGGAGTTCTGGAGAATAACTGGTGTCCTGGTTAGGGTTTTATTGCTGTGAAGAGACATCATGAACAAGTCATCTCTTATAAAGGACAATATTTAATTGAGCCTGGCGTACATTTCAGAGTCTTAATCCATTGTCATCGTGGTAGGAAGCATGGCAGCATACAAGCTGGCATGATGCTGGAGAGGGATCCGAGAGTTCTACACCTTGATCCACAGCCAGCAGAAGGAGACTGTCTCACTGGGCGTGGCTTGAGCATGTGTAAGACCACAGAGCCTGTCTCCACTGTTACAGATTTCCTACAACACGGGCCACACCTAATAGTGCCACCCCCTATAGGCCTATGGGGACCAATTACATTCACATTACTGCAACTGGCTTCTTTCTCCTTGGGTAAAATGAGAAACTATATCATGTTTCTTCTTAAAGTCCCACAGAAGAAGTCCTGATAACCTCTAGAAAGGAAAATTTAAGGAAATTAATCTTTTCATGTAACATGTTATAATTGCAAAATGTAACCGCCTTGTCCTGTTAATAGGTTAAGAACATCTAGGTAAAATGCCCTTGAGGTTTTTCTGTATCTGTTATTAAGAACTACATCTGAAGAACAGTCAACCTGAAGGGAAAAGTTACTGAGTACAATATTTTCAGGATTGCTCTTTTCAGCTGTGTGATTTTGTATGGTATTTCATTTTTTTTTAATTAAGCACTACTGAACTCTGGAATAATTGGAGTCATGTTTTTGTTTTCCCTGTTTTACAACTCTGAAGCACTAAAATAGAACAAACCCACATTCTGTCGATGCTCTTTTTAGGAACACATGATTCTGTGCAGATTTGCAGATCAGACAGCTGTCCAGCTTCCACCCCAACGAAGACTCATAGGTATGTGTTTTCACCAAACAGCTGTTGAGAGTATGCCCAATATGCCTGGGAATGAGTAGATAGGGTCTATTTGGGGAAAACACGGGTCCATTTATCATTAAGAAAACATGTTCTTCCCAGGAACTATCATGCACATTAACAGGGGATACTAACCATGACAGCTTGTCATATCTTGTTTCTTTAAATCTGTTTCAAGGTTGCACACTGAATAGATTTCACATTAAATCTTTCTTTTATGACTCAAAGTCACAAAGAAAATAATAAAAATGTAAATAAATGTCAGCTACAAAGTTGATTCACTAAAAATGTATAAAGAATGACAATATGTCTTTCCTTAGATGACAAGGATATCTACACATTAGTCATCACTGACCCACTCATTCAGCATTTGCAACATTGAACATTACCAGGTTAGAGGACCTGAGAATCGTTTCAATAATAGATTCATCAAAGGCTTCACTTTAGAAAAGTAAACTTTGTTTAGAAGAATAATAGGAACTGTTATCACGCAGTTAAACAGTGAAAATAAGTGGGGTAGACACAATCATTGCATTTGCTGATGACAGAAGTCCGAGCTTGCCTGAGACTCTCCCTCCTGCTGGAGCCACACTGAGACCTCAGAGTATTTGTTGCAGACACAGCTCCTGCTCACTTGTGCACTACTTCCCCGCTCCCTTCTTATTACTAAAAATTTTGGGTCTAAAACAGAGAAAGATAAGTGGGTGGGGATTAAATCGCATCTTAAATTTTATTTCTCAGAAACTCCTCATTGTGCACTGTCCTGCTTTCTAAACTCCAACATAACCCATTCTTTCCATGTACATGTACTTGAGGACATTGTCATTCCTTTGCACCCAGTTGAAGTAGTCAGCTTATGCTCAAGCAGATGTCATGTGGTGGGTGAATAATTAATTACCTTTCAGTTCTAATGTCGGCATAGTAAGGTGCTCACACTAGTAAATGCACTGAGACCTGGGACTTCCTTTCCTGTTCTCACCACGCCAGAACTGCCCTCTCTTGCCTAAAGCCTTTCATTTTCTTTCCCCTTTTCCCTGTGCTTCCTTCTGACTTCCCATTTCTGATCTTTTTAAGTCAGTTTAGTGTTCCCCTGTTATAATTACACCAGATGCATGTCTTAGTCTGTAGAGATTCAGGCTTCATAACCAATAGAAATTGATTTGGCCGACAGTTCTGGAAATGAAGGGGTTAAATCTGAGGGGTCTTCTTGCCGAGTCATGCCATTATTGTATAAGGGATCAAAGGCCCATGAGAAAGGCAGATGAAGAGTGGAGGAGAGCACACAAGCAAGCAGTGGCAGGGAATGCTTTCACACGATGGGGCCAAACTTGTCCCTCTATAAGAAGCCCACTCTCACAGTCATGAACCCACTCCTGCAATGGCAGCATTCACCCACCTCTGACTAATGACCTCATTGTGGCTCAGCACTGGGGATTAAGTTTCCAGCATGTGCTTTTGTTGTTGTTTTTTGAAACAGGGTTTCTTTGTGTAACAGCCCTGACTGTCCTAGACTGTCTTTGTAGACCAGGCTAGCCTTGAACTCACGGAGATTCATCTGCCTCTGCCTTCTGAGTGCTGGGATAAAAGGCGTGAGCCACCACACCTGGCCCAGCATGTGCTTTTGGGGGAACACATTCAAACCATAGAGATCAATATCGTCGTGACTGGTCTCACGGATAGAGTGATGGTCTGTGTGAGTTTTAAGTATCAAGTGAGAGCACTGACTGGCAATGGATTGCCAGGGTTGGAGCAGAAGCACCTCTGTCAGAGTAGGGTGCTGACAAAGCCATATAGTCGCCAATCATCTTGCCACCATCCATGCCTGATGAACATTTTTAGAAAATTTACCAACCCACAAAAGGTAGGTTGCCAACAACTGAGCTTCAGTATTGACACTTAACATGGGAAAATATGAGTTTCTTCTACAGTATGAAAAAGGAAAAATGAACTGCACTGGGATTGAAGCCAAGAGTCAGTGAGCTGCCTTGTAAACCCAGGGTGGGTCCTGAAGGAATGCAGAGCATCCCGTTCTGACAGGGAATGTTTCCTTTAACTGAACCGTCCATGGGGAAGCATTCACACATGTCTTAACGGAAGAAAGTGTTTTAAGGCAGAAAGAAGCCAGCCATATGCTGGCCAGGAGATGAGTTTTCTCTAAATGGAATCCTAGATACCTCTTTTTTATCAGTTTCTAACACAGGCCAACCCCTGTGAATCTGAGTCTCTGGTTTATTCTCACTTGCTTGTTTCAACCTTTCCTGTTTTTCGCTGTCTCTGAGAGCTCCCTATTTTATACAAGAGGTTTTTTGTTTCAGTGATGTCCCCCCACTGCTGATGTCACTTCACTTCAGCAGACTCCAGATAAGCCACTGTATTGTAGAGTCATGTTTAAGCATTATTATAATTACCAAAGAAAAATGGAAGGAGTGAGATTTTGCAGTCAGTAACCTCTTACAAGAGAATGAAAAACTTAGTTATTGAATGTAGAACAGTTCAAATTGTAAAAGCAAGTAATGGCTTTAATATAGAAACCCTCAAATCAGTTTTTTTCTAGTCTACTTTTGAAATTTAAATTTGTACTTCCAAGAGAAAACAAATAAGCGGCTCGCTTGCCAGTCAGGTTTCCTCTTTTGTTTCTCAAACATTGCAAAGGAAATAGAAGGCCACTATCTTAATGAGGTGAGCTCTGAAAATAAGGACTATCACACTCAGCATTGCATATCTGCCTGAAATAACTAGCACATGGTTAAGAATTTTCTCAGATACTTTGCATTTCTTATTTTTTGTAGTCCTATAAAACTCCAGGTAGAAATGTGATATTTCTTTCAGATGGCCCTTAGTTTATTACCTTAGATTTTTCCAGAAACAGATTTTTTCAGAATATTACTAATAATGTGACTTTACAGGACTGCAGAACAGTGGTCTTAAAATAGATTTTTGACCAAAGTTAGCTTTCTGGAAATTAGTACCCAAGATAAATGTGTGAAGTGTGTCTTCACACTAATCAAAAGCTAAGCTTGAAATAAACAGTGCTCAGGGAAACAGGGGAACATGGCCTTTGCCATAGTTCCAATGGATATTGTCACTGTGAAGATTCCTGTGTATTCGTGAAAATCACATGGCATATAAAAGCGTCTCAGATACACATCCTTTGTTTCAGGGAAGCAGTGCATGTGCCTGGTGGATCTGGACCGAGCAAGGGCAGCAGAAGAACATGGCTACTCTGTTCAAGTGATTTCAATGCAGCCAGAGAGCTGCTCTCCCAAAAACAACATGATTGTGGGTGTCCCCATGTAGAGGGGGCACTCACATTTGATGTTTTGCTTCATGACGAATGTCCATGGACATTCAGGGCGTTGTTGGTGTGTTCCTGGAAGCAGCGTTGGACATCTTGAGCCTGCTGAAAGTGACAGGAAGACCTTGGAAGAGGAACAGCTCTTGCTCTGTGTACAGGATGACTGCCTTCCTACAGGGAATCCCCTGAAGCCTCAGCTGCCAAAAGAAGCATTGTCACTGCCCAAGTTTCCAACAGCAGAGCCATTTCCTCACACGCTTTCTTGATTGTGTCAGTGGGATATTCAATCCAAGCCATGTCCTTGCAGCCTTCATTTTATAATCTTTAGATATTCACACTTTGTGATGGAAACTAAACTCAAAGATGGTTATGGTTTTTATATTTTTAACAAGGTACCATTCTATGTGTTTGTGATTTTTTTTTCCTTTTACTCTAGAATGGTAAATTTGGTGGAGTTTTGGGGGGTTTTGGTTTTTTTTTAAAGCTGTTACTGATTGAATTTTCATGTCATGTACTATACTCTTAAATATATGTCCCATAAATTAACAAATAAGATTGTTGCTGGTTTGAACACTTCACATGAAAATTTGTAAGTCAGTTGCACTAAATTATGCATTATAAAAGTGGGATTTAGATATAAATTTTAACTGAACAGAAATATATTCATTATTTAATTCCAGCATATAATTAACAAATGCTGGGATCTATTGTTTTCAAGACCCTAAGCCTAAGTTTTTCTGAAAGTATAAGAATGAATTATACAAGGCATATTGCTTTGCCTACCAAAGGTGATTTTTTTTTTTAGATGTAGAAAAGAAAAGCTGGGAAAAGATTAGTCACGTTCAGTGTGCCATGCCATAAAGTAAAAGCCTTATATTTGAGTGTGGGGTGTGTACTCTGAAAGCTCATTTGAACATTACTGTCTGTCTACACTTTCTTTCTAGCAGCCAACTTTTTAAATAACAGACACAACCTTCTGTGCTGCTGCTATGTATATGTCCTGGAGTATTAGAATTAAGATTGTTTTATCTTGATGTTTTCATAGCTAAAGAAGATCTTATGGATTTTATTTGGCTGCCACTGTGCTTTAAAATACAGGGATAACTTATAAAGCAATATGAATGATGGAGGAAATTTTGCAGCTTTGTGAGACATAATTTAAGATGAGAAATAATCATCAGGCCTAAGTATTTTATACATTAGTACTTATAAGTACATCTTACTCCATGTCTTAAATTGAGATATAATTTGCATACAATATAATACATAGATTTTTATTGCTATTTTATTTAATTGAAAAAAAACTTTTTATACAATATATTCCGATCATGGTTCCCCTCCCTTTACTCCTCAGATCCTTCCCACCCCATCCACCTGACTCCACACCCTTTCTTTGTCTCTCTTTTTAGAAACCAAACAAATAAAGAAGATATTAGAATCTAAAAAAAAAAGAGAGAAAACACACACAGGAAAAACAACAAAAATATCAGAAACTATAATATGCCACCAGAAAATGAATAAGAAAAAAAAAATGCTTAGTAAAAGAAGAGGACATGAATTTGAAGAGGAGCAGAGAAGGGGGATTATATGGAAGGATTGGGAGGGAGGAAAGGGAAGAATTATTGTAATCAAGTTATAAATCTCAAAAAAAATTAGAAAGACAAAAAATTCACAAAACAGCCGGGCGGTGGTGGCGCACGCCTTCAATCCCAGCACTTGGGAGGCAGAGGCAGGTGGATCTTTGTGAGTTCGAGGCCAGCCTGGTCTACAACGTGAGTCCAGCACAGCCAGGGCCACACAGAGAAACCCTGTCTCGAAAAAACCAAAAAAAAAAAAAATTTTCACAAAACAACATGAAACAAAAAGTCTACAAAACTACCATTGAGTTTGTTTTATGTTGGCTGCCTACTGCTGGGCATGGAGCCTGCCTTTAAGTGTGGATAATTTATCCAATGAAACACCACTGGAGAAACCAAATTTTGCCTTTTCAAATGGATGTCAAGTGCAGATAGCTTCTTGGTCAGGGGTAGGAGCCTATGTCCACTTCCCTCTTTTAATTTTGGGACCCTTATCTGGCTTGAATCTGTGATGGCTGCTACAATCTCTTTGGGTTCATATGTGCATCAGTCCTGTTGGATCTGGAAGACATTGTTTTGTTGAAGTTACCCATCCCCTCTGTTTTTTACAATCTTCCCACCTCCTCTTCCAATAGCTTCCTGAGTCCTGAGGGGACAAGTTTGATGATGACTTCTTATTAAGGACTGAGTGTTCTAAAATCTCTCTGCAAATTGTCCAGTTGTGGGTCTCCATATTAGTTCCCATCTACCGCAATAGGAAGCTTCTCTGATGATGGCTGAGGAAACCACTGCTCTTTGGATATAGCAATGTCATTTGTTTTATTGCTATGTTCTTTTAGCAGAACAATAGTATTTGGTTTTCCCCTAAGCCTGTGGCCTATCCAGTCTAAGGTTCATGGCCAGACAACCGGTGTTGGCAAGGGTTCCATTTGTATAGTAGGCCTCAAATACAATCAGAGAGTGGTTGGTTACTCCCATAGCATTTGTACCACTATTGCCCCAGGATATCCTGTAGGTGGATCACCATTGTAGATTGCAGATTTGTAGCTGAGTTTGTGTTAACCTTTCTCCTATGTTAGTGTGAAGAGTACCTTACAGTGTCCTGAACACTAGTCAGCAGGGGTAAGGGCTCTAGTTAGGTATCAACTCAACCTCTTCATGTGATGTGTCAAAGCATCATTTGTGTATTGTGTATAGAAATAGGTATATGTGGGAGAGTACATCATTTTGGCACCATTGGTTTTGTTATGTTTTTAGATAGAATCACATGTATTCCTTGGCTGACCTTAAATTTGCTTTATGGTTGTGGATAACCTTGAACTTCTGTCCTCATATCTCTTCATCTCAAGTGTTAGGACCACAGGTGTGTGCGGCCATGTCCAGTCAAGATGGAGCTAAGTATGGAATGCAAGGGTTTGTGCATACTAAGCAGACACTACCAATTCTACAATCCCTCAGCCTCTCAAACAGCACTTTTGAAAACCCTTTCTTTGTTGAATTGACACTGTATCTTTGCTGAAAATCAGTATATGTATGGGTCTAATTTTGAGTCCTCTGGTCTGTTTGGTTATCTTTTTCATCTTAATTGTTAAAACTTTATAGAAAAATCTGAAAATTTAGGATTTTTACCATTTTTCATTGCCAGGACCCTTTTAGAACTATTGTATTTCAACAAAAAGCTCAGAATTATATTCTCAATTTCTTCTTTAAATCTTCAAAAAAAAAAAGTTGGAAGTTTTAGTGCTGATCTCATGAGATCAATTTATAGACATATCTTAATATTGGACCTGTATACATATTCATGCTTATAAGGCAAAGGTTTCTGTATTTTTAGGTCTCCTTTAACTTCTCAGCAATATTTTCTAATTTTTATGTTAAGAAAAATTTATATTTATTTGTGGCTTTGACGCTGTTAGCCTTGAGCAACTCTCACTACCCAAAGTAGCCTCCGTTTACCCTCATTCTGTTGTAAGCTTCCCTATTCTTATGCTCTAAAGGAAGTCTTTCCCACCCTCCTGGAGCTGAGGAAACTGCTATAGAATCCTACCTTCAAAGGCTCCTCAATCCTTAGGTGACTCCAGGCACCACTCTTTTCCAAGACAGAAAGCTTGCATAATAATTATGGAGGGAAAACAAAAAACAAAGAAAGGAAGGGGCCCCACTGACCTCCCACACTTGTTCTCAACATAGAATTTACCTGTGATGGTTGTGGTTGGTAATAGATACACTGTAGTTCTTCTTATGAAATAACATGGCCAAGACTCTTTCTCATCCAAGGCAAATAAAAGGAACTGGAAACAAACAAGAGGAAGATTATTGAATGGCAATAATCTCAGCAAATGACCTGGTCTTACCCAAAGCTGGCCCCTTCTGACTGTGTTGTCCAGCAAAGCCTCATCTTTCATTGACTTCTGGGACTGACTTGGAGGAGCAGGGCTGTAATTAGTAATAGGTAGGGTACTTCCTCTTTTCTGGAGAGACAAATTTCAGTCATACAGGAAAACAGTATTTTCAAGATTCACATGTAAAATAATGAACTAATTAAATATTTAGTTTCATGGTTCAAGAAAATTGCAGTGTACAGAATTTTCCAATAGAGCTATGTTCTTAAGAAGTAACATAAAAACTTATGACAAAGGAGAAATGTCTTGGTGATTAAAAGCTTGTGCCATTCTTGCAGAAGAATTGAGTTTGGATCCCAGCATCCACATTAGGCAACATAAAACACCCTTTAAGTCCAACTCTAGGAAATACAGTGCCCTCTTCTGACCTCTGAGAGCACCTGCACTCATCATTTGCACATACCCACACACAGACACACATCTACACACAATTAAAAATAAATCCAGTAAGAATAGATAATGCTTTACCACATTCTTCATGTTTTCAGGGTTTCTCTTCAACATGAAATCTATGAGGATAATTTTTAAAGTCCCACAGTCTTTAAAATTCAAACACTTTAAAAGTTCAGTCTCTTTCAAAGTTCAAGCCTCTCTAAATTATCCAGTCTCTAAAAATACCCACCCTGTCTAAAACTCCAAAGTCTCTTCAGAAGTTCAGAATCAGCTGTGGGCTCCTGCAAAACTGAAATGAAAATACTTTCTTACTCCAAGAGGGATGAACCAAGACAAAGTTCAACAGTGTAAAAAGTTAAGTACTTAATGCCTGGAACCCACTCATGATCCTCCAGGCTCCAAACGGCCTGGGCAGCTGGTTCTCTCGGTCTCTGCCATCCACAGCACACACCTCATCTCATAGGGTCAGTCCAGCTTCACTCTGCAGTTGCTGTTGTCCTTCTTGGTGGCCCCACAGTAGTGTCATCCCCAAAATGCTGGGGTTTCCACTGCAACTGAACTGACAGTTCTCACTAGCCTCTCCTGGGCTCCCTGTGGGGAGTCCGACCCCCATCAGTCCGGTGCTAAGCCTCAACCTCTTTACACGGCTGTTCAATCCCAGGCACCAACAACTTCCTACAGTGCCAAATCCCAGCTTCTCTTTGATGACCCCCTCATGACTTCACAACCAATATGACCTGTGAAACTTACAGACCACCAGACCCAGCTGCCAGCATATGGTGGTACAGTCTTAGTCCCTCTGGACACACTGCTTGTGTGTGCTGACCCCTGACAAACACTTCCCAGACAATTTCATCTCTGATGCATTTCTCAGCCCTGGCTAACTAGCTTTAATTGTCCCAGGAAAGCAAGAGTTTTATTTCAGTGGTTCTTGTCTCTTGTTAATAATCACAGTCTATGCTTCAGCCGGCCAGACACCACAAGTTCATAATAAAAAATACCACAAATGCCTCCAGTAGAGTTGCTGTCTCTGTTGTCTACACTGTTCAGTGTTCTAAGCTACTCCAGAGCTGCTCACTGATCTCTGAGCATTCAATGGCTTTTCCAGCCCAAAGTTAAGATGCCATCATAGCTGTCACAACAGTATCCCACATGATACCAACTTCTTAGTGGGGGTTTCTATTGCTGGGATAAAATGCTATGACCAAAAGGAACTTGGGGAACAAAGATTTTTACTTCAGCTTATAATTCCACATCACAGTCTATCACTGCCAAAATGCTGGGTTCACTGCAGTTTAGGATTGATCTGATGCAGTGGCCCCTTCAGCCTGCCTTCTGGAGAATTTGACCCTGCCACACGTTACCTGGGCTCAGAAGCCTGACAGAACCTTAACATAAGTTTTCCTGACTCCCTCATTCCTGTGCTGGTAAGACCAGTACCATGTGGACAGCAATGCCAGTTCTGCCAGCTCAAGATGTAGCCTGACCTTGTACACACCGACACACACACTTCTAATTGTTTAATAGTATTGGGTGTTTACATTTCTGTCTCTAAACCAGCACAGTGGGTGATTTGAGATAAAAATCTAGTCTATTATTAGTTACTTTTTATAATACCATCATAAAAATTGAATTTTCTCTACTTACTGAGATAACTTCATCATATACTAAGTTTAAACTTAGAAGTTTCTTAATTTTTCATACTGCTCTTAGATCCATACTTGGTAAATTATAGCAGTTTTACATACTTAAATAATTAATTACACATTATAAAGCTAAAGTTTTATATATTAAATTTTGATACCTAGTAAATTATTTTATCAATTATCATATAAAGACATACAGAATATATGAGCCCTCATGAAAATTCCCACCTTTTCTGGTATAATTATACATTCTTTTCTTGAAGGAAACTATAGTTTTAAGACCCAAAATAATATATCTCTAATCTGCATATTATAATATATAGAATATTATAGTATATAGAATAATAATAATAAAGTATCTCTAATCTGAAGAAAGTAAACATTTGTGTCAGCACTGTGTTACTCTTTAAAATGCCTGAGATAATGGATTTAAAGGGAAAAGATATGATTTGATTCTGTATTGGGTCATGGTCCATTCTGAATTGGTTCCCTTCTTTTGGACTTGTGATGCATTCTGGCAGGGCACATGGCAGAATAAAATCACTGAGCTCATGCTGGTGCACACAAATGACAGGAAGAGACCTACAATCTACTCTGAAGGCATATGCCTAATGACCCAAAAGTCTACTAGACCCACCTCACCTCCAACAGCCCCAACACCAAGCTGGAGACCAAGTCTTTTTGCTGGTTTCTTTTGAGATAGGGTCTCACTATGTAGCCCTGCCTGTATAGGCCAGGCCAGTCTCAAACTCACAGATTTCTGCCTCCCTCTCTCTCTCTAGTGTTGAAGCTAAAGACATACATTATACCTGGCCCAGGACCAAGGCTTTTGTTTTGCTTGAATTTTTAAGACAGGGTTTCTCTATATGACGGTCCTAAATGTCCCAGAACTCATTCTGTAGAACAGGCTGGCCTCGAACTCACAGAGATCCACCTTCTTCTGCCTCCCAAGTGCTAAGATTAAAGGCGTGTGCCACCACTGCCCAGCAAGACCAAGTTTTTTTCTTTTTATTATTTTTTTATTTTGTGAATTTCACATCATGCACCCTGTTCCCTCTCCTCTCCCACCTCCCCTCAGACCCACCTTCCACCCTTGAAACCTCCCCCCACATAAAAAAAAATCTCATTGTGTAAGCTTTACTGTGTCCCACAATATTCCCTTTTGTCCACACATTTTTGCTTGCAAATGTTCATTATAATGATTCCTTGATCTGGTATGAGGCCTCTGGCTTCTGCTACTTTGTCAGTGCTAGAACCTCACTGGGATTCTTCTCAGATATCTGTTATTATGCAGTGTCATGAAGATCCTGTAGTTTTGGGTCTGTGGGACTGGCCTCTTCATGCAGTCCAGCAGTTCATCCATGGGGTGAGGCAACTCAAAGCCCTGGTTCTGGAACTGCAACCCCCACTTGCAGGACCTGCTCTCCCAAGTGCTGCAGTAGGTAAGGGACTGGACCAGCTCTTCTGCTTCTGCTTTCATGACCCCATGGGGCCAATTCTCCCAAGTGCTACCTGCGTTGAGGGCAAGAATGTCTTCCTGGACAACACCACAAAGCAAACAAAAGGCGGGGCTGGCTTTCCCACACTCATTCCCTCGGGGCTGGCTCACCCACATCCAGGGTCACCTCTCCTGTTTTCCTGACCCTATTGGGGCCAGATCTTCTGCCACTTTTAGTGAGAGCCAAAGGGAGAGGATCACTCCCCTGCCAACACCACCACCAAGCAGACAAAAGGCAGGACTGCCTCTCCCACATGCACACCATTGAGGCTGGCTCACCCATAACCCCCTTATCCAGGCCCAGGCAGGCCTTGTCTCTGGTTTGCTTCCTATCCAGGGAATCCATCCAGCTTCCCTGGTGCTGGACTGGTTGGTGGTGGACACAGGCTAACTCTCCTTCCTGACCCCATGGTGCCAAAATTGTGTTGGTATCCAGCTTGCTTTTTTTTTTTTCTTCTTTTTACCCTCCAAGAATGTTAGGCTACTATTCACTCAGATGTTCATAGGTCAGAACACTGAATGTAGACATAGCCTCTCTCCTCTCTGCCACCTACTAATGCATATGTGACACAGCAGCCACATCTGCAATGCATCTAGGGGAAGGAAGATCAAGTTTTTTAATACATGGACCTTTGAAGAACATCAGATTCACAGGACAGCAGCAGGGTCAGAGTACCCAATGCTATGAAAGTATTTACCAAGTGTAAAAATCTCTTTTCTAATACTTATAAAAGAAACATTACATCTCTACATGTATACACCTGTATGTGCAGTGTATGTCTATGTTAATATAGATATATACATGTGTACATGAAAACAAGTGTGCATGTTTGTGTAGGCCATAGATCTATAATGAGTGTCTTCCTCATTTGCAATACATTTTATTTTTGGAGACAAGGTCTCTCACAGAACTTGGAGCCTATTGATTCCACTAGGCTGACTACCAATGAACATACATGTATATTTATGGTAATTCTCACTAAAATTTAAGCTTTACGCAATCCCATTTAAAATCTAGGATTATAATTACAGTATTTAAATTAGTATCAGGCACATAGTAGGAACTTCATAAATATAAAATGAGCAATGTATTCAAATCCTTTCCCTGGTGGGGACAGGCAAAAGTATATTTCAGTACTACTTCACATGTATTTGATGTTTGGGTTTCTGTTTGGGGGGGTGGTATTAATGTCCTTAAAATATATTAATTCAGTCCAGTTCTAAAGAATGACAGTTACTTCGTTATATCATCTCAATCATTTTTATGAAAAAGATGCTGGTCATTTATATTTCCTGTGTAAAGAAGGAAAAAAAATGATTGTGAAGAGAGAAACGTCTCTACAAATGTTAGTTTGATTTCGCCATTGTGAACCTGTCCTAGTATAGAGCATGGCTATTTGCTTATAAGTAGCCAGTGATTGTTGTATAAAGAAGGGCTTCTGATTTTTTTTGAGTTAATTTTGTATCCAGCCACCTTGCTGAAGTTGTTTATCAGCTGTAAGAGTTCTTTGGTGGAGTTTTTGGGGTCGCTTATGTATACTAACATATCTGCGAATAGGGATAATTTGACTTCTTCATTTCCAATTTTTATCCCTTTGATCTCCTTTAGTTGTCTTATTGCTCTAGCAAGGACTTCAAGTACTATATTGAAGAGATATGGTGAAAGTGGACATCCTTGTCTTGTCCCTGAGTTTAGAGGAAATGCTTCAAGCTTCTCTCCATTTAATTTGATGTTGGCCACTGGCTTGCTGTATATTGCCTTTATTATTTCTAGGTATGGTCCTTGTATGCCTGTTCTCTCCAGAACTTTTAGCGTGAAGGGGTGTTGGATTTTGTCAAATGCTTTTTCTGCATCTAGTGAGATTATCATGTGGTTTTTTTTCTTTCATCTTGTTTATGTGGTGATTACATTGATAGACTTTCGTATATTGAACCATCCCTGCATTCCAGGGATGAAGCCTACTTGATCATGATGTATGATATTTTTGATGTGTTCTTGAATTCGGTTTGCTAGTATTTTATTAAGTATTTTTGCATCTATGTTCATGAGGGAAATTGGTCTGAAGTTCTCTTTCTTTGTTGGGTCTTTGTGTGGTTTAGGAATCAGAATGACAGTGGCCTCATAGAATGAGTTTGGCAGTGTTCTTTCTGTTTCTATGTGGTGGAAGAGTTTGAAAAGTAATGGTGTTAGTTCCTCTTTGAAGGTCTGGTAGAATTCCGTGCTAAAGCCATCTGGCCCTGGGCTTTTTTTGGTTGGGAGATTATTAATGACTGTTTCTATTTCCTTGGGTGTTATTGGGCTGTTTAAGCTGTTAATCTGATTTTGATTTAGTTTTGGTGGGTGGAATTTATCGAGGAAATTGTCCATTTCTGGATCTCCTCAATGTCTGTTGTTATTTCTCCCTTTTCATTTCTGATTTTGTTGATTTGGGTTCTTTCCCTTTGCCTTTTAGTTAATTTGGCTAGGGGTCTGTCTATTTTGTTGATTTTCTCAAAGAACCAACTCTTGGTTTCATTGATTCTTTGTATAGTTCTTTTTGATTCTAAGTTAATACAAGAGATGGATAGGGCATCTTCAAAAACCCCAAGAGATCTGCAGAATATGGCATTCAAAGATGTTATCTTAAATTAAGATTTTCTTTTTTTTTATATCGAGACATATCAGCTCCTGACAGCACCCCCTATTCTACTCCAAGTAGAAGATAAGCATCGAAGAATCTCCACTGTAAGATGGTTGAATTAGTGGCAAGCCTATCTCTTGGCATGAAAAAACACCTTGCACCAACTGCAGACAGACTGCTGTCCAAAAAGGACAAAACTTGGTAGCAGGGAAGTCGACAGCCTAGCTCTGCCAAGACAGGGTAGTAAGTCCTTCATAATCCCTGCTCTACAATAAATGTCTGTCAGAGAAACAGGACCCAAAGGCTGAAGACTGATGCAGGAATGTATGGAGAGAAAATGGGAACTGTCCAGGCAGTCACTGGTATGTCATTTCTTAGTTTTGGAAGCTGCAGGCCCTGCACTTCCTGTATAAGCAGATATATTTATCCCTCTCAGGTCTCTGAGGTGGTTGAAGAATAGACAGCTAGAGTCTCATAGTTAAATTTTGAGTTGTTTAGGAATCAAGAGGGTGTTTAGATCTAAGAAGATACTCTTAAAATTGTGTTGCAAGTTAGTATGAATGTTGAGTCAGATATAGACCTTTAAACTCATGGAGATGGTTAGATAGTAGAATGTTAAAGTCAGGGGCCAAATATGTATAAACTGGACATTGGGAAGGTATACTGGGCCATTTAACTCTCATAAATGTGGCATATTTATATCTGTTGTTTTGTATAGTATTTACTGTTATAAGAGAAGGAACCATCTGTTGGACTGAAGGGAAACTGCTGGGGGGAAGATGGTGGAAGGGCAGGATAGGAAGGGGGAATAGGGAAGGGTTTGTGACTGAGATGTAACTTGAAGAAAAAAAAATAAAGTATTTAAAAAAATAAGTAGCCAGTGATTAAAAGATTCCAAATTACCACAAATGAAATAAAACATGGGATGTGAACTACTCAGAGATCTGTCACACCATTTCTTTAATGAGAAAAGGTAAGTCCACTCCTCATATGAGGGATAACCGGCTTGGCATGTGCCTGCCTCTCAGCAGAGGCGGGCCTGTGTAGAGAGCCCTGGTGTTTGGAAGACACTTCTTGCTGTGCCTAGAACAGCCAGCTGCTTATAAGAGGTAGCTCTATAACTCAGGAACACAGTGCATACTATGCTCAGAAGCCTTTATCTCTATTTTTTTTTTTCTTGGTAATGAGGAAAATAAGCTAGAACGTCTTGTATATACAAGAAAAACAAACTTAGGAATAAGAATATGCCATGCACCACGTGTTAATATACATAACTGAGAATTTATTATATATAAAAGTAACAATGAATTTTGTACATAATCAGGTTAACCGCAGTGAAGATTCATCAATGATCATCTTTTTTATGTGACTCAATCCTATTATTCATATTATGTCTTTCATAAATCATACAATTTATTTTACCCACAATGAAACTGAAAACATATAAGAACATTCATAAAACCAGAGACAGGTATCCGTTACATCCAGAGGTCAGCTCTGGTGAGATGCAGAGGGCGGCAATGATATCTTCCTGGAGGCTCTGACTGACTAATTGGACGCATGTTGGTTGCTGAATTAAGAACAGCCAGTTGCTTTGAGAAAGTATGTGTGGGCTGGGGTTGTGAAGTGGAGGGAGAAAAGATGCAGCTCAATAGTTCCACGTCCCCTTTTGTGTTACCCTAAGAGCATCATTTGGTTATTTCTATAATTGTGTAATTGGGAATAGCCTGTGGAGCTGGTAAACTCTGCTTTCCGGAGAGAGTAGAGCTGGCGTGATATTGGAAGACAGAAGAGAAATTTCTTGGGAAATCTCCAGTTTGTTTATTTCACCTGAAGGAAATTCTGCTTCAACCAATTCCCTGTCTGTATTTCATATGTACCTCAAACACTTAAGACAATGGAAAAGGACAATAGTTATGAACCAACTTCACTTACTTCAAATTAGAATGCAGTCCAATGTGTTCCCCTTATTATTGTTAGTGTGATGGTGGTCGAATTGCCATTAGACTGGACAATATTAATTTTAACATTTACATCTTGTTTTCTAAGTCTAATTTCTGAGGCCTTCTTTCATTCCAAGAACAGTTTCTACGATCTTCTTTGTCGACAATCTTGGCTGCATTACTGAACTCATAAGGGATTTGAACAGAATAATCATTGTCAATTACTCTGGTAATTACTAAAACTACCAGTCTTGTTTACCAACACACAGCAGCCTTGCCTTGTTCTTTCTCAAAATAGTGTTTGCTGGTCTTGGCCATTCAATCTTCTATCTGAAATTAGGACCTGTTTGTCATGCTCCAGGAAAAAACTGTTTTGTTTTGTTTTGAGTGTGAGTAACTAGAGAAGAAATGGCATTTTAGCAGTGTACTGTGTGGTTCCTGAAGATTCTACATATGAGAAATTTTTGTTTTAAATGTAAACATTGAAACAATCATCTGGTTTCCTCCTTAGTAATTACATGAGGCTGATTCTGCTGTAGAAGCTCTCTATGTTAAATTATCCCTATCGTCCTTGAATTGTTCAAGATAAATGTGTCCTGTTGCTAGTATTTTATTCCTAATTTTATTGTTATTCACAAGTTTGGTTGGGCTTTCTGGCATTATCCTGACCTATTTATGATGTCCAGATCAATGAGGTTGTTCTAGCACCATTAAAGAAAAATATTTAATCCCTATCTGCCATTTTTAATTTTATTATTTTATTTCACATGTATAGGTATTTTGTTTTCATGTATGTCTGTGTATCATGTGTGTGCCTGGTGATTATCAGATCCGTTGGAACTAGAGTTACAGACAGTTGTGAGCTGCTACATGGCTGCTGTGAATTGAATGCATGGTTTCTGGAAGAACAGTGCTGTTGACCTCTGAACCATCCCTGGAGCCTGGGATTGTCCTTTAATGCCTGATTCGTTGACCTGTACAACCATCTCATATGTTTAGGTTAGCAGCATAGAAATTCGACTTAAGTTGTATTGTTTCCTTGGTAGTTGTTGGTATATTTGGATTTTCCATTTCTCCTTGAGTCTCTCTTTTTTTTTTAAAGATTTATTTTATTTATTTTATGCATATGTGTGCTCTATCTGCATGTACACCTGCATTCCAGAAGAGGGCACCAGATCACATTGTGGATGGTTGTGAGCCACCATGTGGTTGCTGGGAATTGAACTGAGAATCTTTGGAAGAGCACTAGGCAGTGCTCTTAACCTCTGAGCCATCTCTCCAGCCCCCCTTGAGTCTCTTTTTAAAGGTTCATTTTACTTGGACATTTTCTGGGTTGATTTCTTCATTTCTTCATTTAGACTAGTTATAAATTTTAAAGCTAGGCAGCTAGCTGACTTTGAAAAAACTCTTGTATTTTTTTTCACCCTCTAGGAATTTGTGTTCTCATCTAATAGCTACACTGTCTGAGTCATATTTTCTAAATTTATTGCATAATACATTGAATCACCTAAACTTCCTAAAGCCAAGATAAATTCTCTCTCTCTCTCTCTCTCTCTCTCTCTCTCTCTCTCTCTTTGTCTACCTGGGACTTCCATACTAATAGACCAGGTTAAACGGACAGTGTTTATTCTTTTTGAAGATTCTCCTAGCAGCCTTGGTGATGGCTGATAGGAGAATCTTCAAATTCTATGAATGTATAGACATTCACTGTCTAGAATCTTTTTAATTTTTTTTGAAATTTTTTTATTATGTGAATTTCACATCATGTACCCTGTTCCCTCTCATTTCCCACCTCCCCTCAGATCCCCCCTCTACCCTTGCAATCTGTCCCAGCATAAAAAATAAAATCTCATTTTAGAAGCTGCAGTATGTCTCAGTGTGTTCCACAATATTCCCTTTTGTCCATACATTTTGCTTTCAAATGTTCATTAAAATGACTCCTTGGTCTGGTACGAGGCCTCTGGTTTCTGCTGCTTTGTCAATACTGGAATCTCACTGGAACTCCTCACAGATATGCTGTAACTGTCCTGTGTCATGGAGATCCTGTAGTTTTAGATTGTGGAAATGACCTCTTCTTGCACTCCAGCAGTTTATCCATGTGGTAGATGTTGGGGTAGACCAACTCAAAGCCCTGGTTCTGGACCTGCAACCCCCACTTGCATGGCCAGTTCTACTATGGAAAGGTGCAGGGCCTGCTCTCCTGAGTGCTGCAGCATCTGAGGGGCAGGGACAGCTCTCTTGCTCTTGTGATACCATCTGGGCTAGATCTCCTGTTGGCCAATGGAGGTGAGGGCAAAAGGGAGAGGAGGGGAATCTCTCCCAAGCCAACACCAGCACATAGCAGACAGAAGGCAGGGCTGCTTTCACACACTCACTCCCTCAGGGCTGGCTCACCCACAACCCCCATATCCAGGACCAGCTGCAATGTGCTACCCAGGCAAGGGGCAGGGCCTGCTCTCCTGAGTGCTGCAGCATCTGAGGGTCAGGGACAGCTCTCCTGTTCTTGTGACCCCATCTGGGCCAGATCTCACCCCAGGGCTGGGTCTTCCCAACCCCCACATCCAGGGCCAGGCAGAGTTCTTCTCGTTTCTGGCTTGTTTCCTGTCCTAGGAGTCCATCTGGTGCTTGCCTGGTACTGCTCTGGTAGTCATCACAGGCCACCCCATGGTGCCAACATTTTGTTGGTATCCAGCTTGCTTTTTTTTCCCCAGGAATGTTAGGCTACTATTCATTCAGATGTTCATAGGTCAGAACACTGAATGTAGATATAGCCTCTCTCCTCTCTGCCACCTACTGATGCACATGTGACATAGCAACCACATCTGCAATGCCTCTAGGGGCAGATACTGTATAGAATTTTTACACTTGTAGTTTTGGAGGCTTTTACTGTATGTATCAAAAAGCACTTTTCAACAACAAATTTTAGAAATATACTGATAATATACAGCAGATGTCAGGTGTGGTGATTTGAATGAGAGTGACTCCCATATGCTCATATATTTGAATACTTTGACCTTGTTTCCTGGAACTGTTTGAGAAGGACTAGGATGTGTGGCCTTGTAGAGAAGAAGTGTCACTAGGGGCAGACTTTCAGGTTCAAAAGATTTCTAGTGCTCTCTTTCTCTCTATTGTCACATCATGGCTGTCTCAAGATGTGAGCTCTCAGCTATTCCTTCACTCAGCTATCATGGACTTAATCTTAAATCATAAACCAGAATAAATGCTTTCTTTTATAAGTTGCCTTAGCCATGGTGGTTTATCGCAGCAATAGAAAAGTAACTAATACATCAGGCATGGTGCATATACCCTTAACCCCAGCACTTGGAAGGAAGAGTCCAGTGGAATTCTGTGAGTTTGAGGCAACCCAGGTCTACATTGTGAGTTCCAGGACAACCAGAGCTACATAATGATACTTTCTCTCTCTCAAAAAAAAAAAAATAATGCAATAAATTAAAACCTTGGAGAATTGGGATAAACAGAAATTTATACTCAATCCTCTGTGTTTTCCTATCTCTTGGTCCTAACTTAGTGCTGTGAATCTGTTACTGGTGATAAACACCCATGGATCTCTCTAGTGATGAGCCAGAACAATCGAAAGCCTGATGGTTGTTATTAAATGTGTATTGAGTGTTTGTGATCAAACATGATGGAAGAGAAGCAGCATCCCAGGGGATTTCTGCCTCGTAGGCATCCTGGAGATCTAGCAACTGCTGCTCTTTTACAATGGTTTGTATGATGTGTGTGTGTGTGTGTGTGTGTGTGTGTGTGTGTGTGTATCTGTGTGTGTGTTCAAGAGCCTTCCTCTTTTTGTTTTTTGTTTTATTCATTCATTCATTCGTTTGTTTCTTTGTTTTAATATAGATTTTTCTCTGTGTAGCCCTGGTATCTTGGAACTCTCTTTGTAGACCAAGCTGGTCTTGAACTCACAGATAACCACCTACCTCTGCCTCCTAAGTGCTGGGATTGAAGGTGTGCGCCACTACTCCTGGCTACTGAGCCAATCTGTAAGAGTGTATATGACAGATATCTAGGAAATACTAACAGTAGTTAAGAATAATAAAAGGTTCTCATATTTGCTTTTGGTGCTAAGTGCTTTATCTTAATAGGGCAGATTCCACTATCCCCATTCTAAGGCTTCCAGTATGGTTGCTCCTCCCCAGTACAAGCCCTCCAAATGTGCCCTGGCTCTACTCATTCCACTTGCTGTAGTGCACAGTACTCTCAAAGACCTTCAACACACCTCATTTTATTAGAACTAGAGTTGCTCAGAGGAGCACATCGTCCTCAAGGAGCACAATTACAAAGTCTTGAGGACTGAGTGTTTGAACACAGTCATGCTCCCACAAAACCTGGCCGGCAGTCTCTTTCCCACAGATCATTTAAAGTATCTGCTTAATGACTGGAGTGCATGAGACTGTTTTCCATTATAACCTAGGGTAAATGTGGATTTTCTAGCCCAGATCTAATTGCTAACCTGCCGCCTGGACTTGCCCAGTATGAGGGCCACTTACCCATATCACTCAGCCCTTCCGTCTTTCCAACAACTCCAATGTTCCTCCAAGAGCTGTTCACTAAACACTTAAGGATCTTCTATTACTCATCATTATTTCACAAGGCCCATCATCTGCAGAATAAGATTGTACCTTGTAAGGGTTGTTTCACCCTGGACTCTCTTTCAGTGGGACTTAAGATTATGGTCTTCCCAGTGACCACTTTTGCTAGGTGAGCTCTGGGTGATGACCCAACCTCACAGCAAAAACCAGCAAAGCCAGATGGCAACAGGGATTAAAAAGGCCCCTTCAGTGAAGTCAATCTTGATAATGGACTCCAAACCCCTTAACTGCATGCCTGGCATGCATCTCTGGTCTCACCCAGAGATACAGCTTTTACACAATTCTCTCCCTTTATATGCACACCACAGACCTGTAATTTGTACATTGCTGTCTCCTGCCTGCTCCTCTCAAAGTTGTTTTTGGCAGGAACGAATCATGTGCATTTGCACTGTACTCTTTTGTCACTATCCTAAAAGACACACCAAACAAACAGATGTGGATTTTCCTCCAAGGGAGTGTTTATTGACAGTTTATTGCCTGTTATTCTTTGTAGGAAGATGTAACCTGACCCGCATTCCTGTAACCTGTGTCTTCACATAGTTATTGTTTTAACCCTGTAAAAGAAGACATCAAGGAGTGCTCTTCCTCAGTTCCCGGGTTCCTTGCTGTTCCTTACTTTGTATGAGACAGTATTCTAAGGGTGTCCAAAGAAACCAGGGGTACTGTGGACAAAGAAAGCACTAAGGCACAGTGCTGCCTCTCCCTCCAGACCTTGCCTCCCAACAAGCAGTGTTGAAAGGCTGTGGAATGTGGCAATTAGGAGGTGGGAAGAGGGAACTTAGAAATCTTTGTAGTTCCTGAGTCAAAAAAAAAAAAAAAAGGTTCTGCCTGAAACAAAACCAGATCTCCTACCTGACCTGCAGGGTTGCTTCTGCTTTTCATATATGCTTCCTGTAATGGAGAGGACAGCAACTGGACCAGAACCCTGCCCAGTGTCACTAAAGCAACACTGTGTGGGGTGTATCTCATTCAGATGCTAGAGAGAGGCTTTCTCTTCTCTCAGCCCTCCTGCCCCACAGCATACAGCCCTGTGGGCCGAGTGGGAGAGCTTTCCACTTTATAATTTGTCTGGGAAAAATTAAATGATAGATGCCGAAATTACAGCTCTAAGGGCAAAGCTAGATACCATGCCACATTTTTACTAATAAAATTTTGTTAGAAAATAATAATGCTCACCTGTCTGCATGTGGTTTTGCTCGGTTTTGATGTGTTTTCATGTTGGATGCTGATTCCAGGACCTTGCATATGCAAGGCAAGTGTTCTACCACTGATTTACACTATCATATCTCCGTTTTTTTCCTAAGATGGGAAATGGTATTGTGTTAGTTAGGGTTTCTGTTGCTGTGATGAAACACCATGACCAAAGAGGAAGTTGGGAAGAAAGGGGTTTATTCAGTGTACACTTTGGCATTACTGTCCATCACTGAAGAAAGTCAGGACAGGAACTCAAACAGGGCATAAACCAGGAGGCAGGAGCTGATGCTGAGGCCATGGAGGAATGCTGCTTACTGGCTTGCTCCTCATGGCTTGCTCGGCGGGCGGTCTTCTTAGTGAACCCAGGACCATTAGCCCAGGGATGGCACCACCCACAATAGGTTTGACCCTCTTGCTAATTGAGAAAATCCCTGACAGCTGGATCTCATGGAGGCATTTCCTCAACGGAGGCTCCTTCCTCTCTGATGACTCCAGCTGTGTCAAGTTGACACACAAGACCAGCCAGTGCGTATATCAGTGAGTATCCCAGGCATGCCCTGAACTCTCTATCTTGTCTCAAAGATAGTAAGGTTAGAAGTATGTGCTACCATGCTCAGTTTTTTCCCCTTGTACTTTCTATAGATGTTTTTGTACTGCATCAGCACAGATGAGTGGTTTCAATGGAGATCAGTCACTAAACCTGAAATTGTACTCTGTTGCAATTTTCAGGGGAAAAAAGTTACTGAACCTGAATTAAATGGTTAATTGAAAGTCAGTCACTAATCCAGAAAGAGAATATTTTATTCTAGACCACCATTCTTATACTGTGACTCATAGATTGATCTACAGAATCCATCATCCCAATAAATGCTATGTATCTTATATTGTATGCACATATTTTGCTATTAAGAGGGTACCCTGGTTGTCAAAAGGTCCTTGGGGGAGTTTTGTGATTCTAAATCTATTAAGAACTAATTTGCCATAAGTGAATATTAGTTTTTTGAAGTGTGTGGAAAGTACACAAAACTGACCCAAAGAATTGTGGAAAGAATGGGAAAGTTATTAAATACCTTGGGCTCAAAAGGATCTGTTTATTTCCCTTTTGTTGATTTAGTTGTAGGCAGAGTACATGTCTCACAGTGGCATGTGGAGGTCAGCAGTCAACGTTGTGGACCTCCTCCTCTTCCACCTTCATCTGGGTCCTGGGACCTCATCATCTTAGGTTGTCAGGCCTCTACAGCAATTGCTTTTACCCAGCTGAGCCATCTAGCCAGCCCTCAAGGAATATTTTTGTATGAAAACTTTTTACTAGCCTCCAGTTCTTCTGTCGTATTTTTTACTCTCACATAGTATTCATGATTTTTTATTTTCACTTCTGTGTCTGATGGGTATTGATCATGCATTTCACAGCTGACCTACCTTCAGGTATCAATTAAGTATCAAATATATATGGATGACTCATCAATTATCGATAACCAATTGATTACATTGGTTATATTGATTATATTGATCAATAACTCATCCTATGCAGCATAGCTTGTAGGAAAGTCAAGCTGAGTCCATTCCTGAGACAGAGCCTCGAGCCTAAGATTTCTACATTTTTAGAGGGTGGGCATTATGGTGCCATTTTTAAATCTAGAAAAATCTATGGGGACCCTCAAGTTTGCAACCCACTGCCACAAAGAATATGGCACAGCTCTTTACTCTGGAACGTCATCCCTCCCATAGAGCAGAGGGTGTAGTTCTGATCATTATGGAACTCACCCATAAATTGAAGGGAAAGGTTACTATTCCCTATAGCCTCTTTCAGGGTCACTCCTTGTCTACTTCCACCCTCTCCTTGATACATGAATTGTGTTTACCAGTAGCCTTGGACTTCTGTAAAGATAGAAAAAGGAATCATCTTAAAGCTGATTCTCTTTACATCCTGACCAGTCACTTAAAAGCAATGCAATACACTGCGCTTCACTTCACTACACTGTACTCTCACACACACATTTTTGTGAGTAGGAGTAGTGAGAACAGTAAGTGCAAAATGAGTAAAGAAAACTGTCATAATTAGCTTCATCTGTTGACACATGAAGCCTAGTGACCCGAGACTAGGGAAGGTCAGCTGAGGAATTATCTAGATCAGAGTTCTCTGAGGCCATGTCTGTGATGCATGGTCTTCATTGTTAGATGGTGTAGGAGGGATCTATATGCCATTACTGTGGATCTGTAGAAGACAAGATCTTTATAAGAAAAATATTAAGCAAGCCAGCAACAGTGTTTCTTTGTGGTCTCTCTGCTCCAGTTCCTGCCTCCAGGTTCCTGCCTTGAGCTCCTGTCTCAGCTTCTCTAAATGATGAACTATAACCGATAAGCCAAATAAACCTCTCCATGTTGCTTTGGTTAAGTGTTTTATCACAGCAACAAAAAACCAAACGATAAATTAATTTTTAAATACAAACATTATCCTATAACAGTCTTGAAGTGAGAAGCCATTCGGTTCCTGGAGGAGGAGAGTGGTAGATCAAAGTACGATTTTCTGAAATGAGACTAGTCACATGCAACATGGTGGACATGCCTATAGGCCCAGGTATTGAAGCTGAGACAAAAGGGTCATTTGAACTCACCAATTCCAGGACAATCTAGGCAACATGGCAAGACTGTTCTAAAAAAAATTAGGAGGATTGGGAGAAAAAAAGTGAGGAGAAAGAGGAGAAGGAGGGGGAAGAAGGGGAAAAAACTCTATGTGTTTAGAGCACACTTAGAATCAAGACTGGCCATCTCACAACAAAGTAAATGTAAATTACCCCATGAGGGGCAGAGGCTAGTATTTCCAGTGATCTTGCCAAATGAGGACAGATAATCTAATAGAAATGGAAATGGGTCAAAGACCAGGCCACCCTGAGGTACAAAATGTCTCAAAAAACAAAAAACACCAGGCCTGCCTACAGCTGTCAGTGATTTCATTGTGCCTAGGAACTAGGAAGGAAAAGCAGTTAGGGATGTAATGCAGAGGCACATTTTGCACATGTCTCAACCGTCTCTTTTTAATCTTCAAATTATTCATCATCATATATGATGGGCACTGAAATTGATGAATAAAGTTCATTCTGTTCTCTTGAAAATAACTGCAAATACACTAATGGCTAGTATTTACCTGAAATTAGAAATTAGAGTAGGATACAATTTAATGCTACTCTCCTGTGCTATATACTTTTGTTGACTTTTTCACATAAGACAACTAGGTATTTAATTTCTTCAGTTCTTTGTAAATTTTGGATATTAGCCTTTGGTCAGATGTGAGGTTGGTGAAGATTTTTTCCCAATCTGTAGGCTGCCATTTTGTTCGAATGACAGTGTCTTTTGCCTTACAGAAGCTTTTCAGTTTCAAGAGGTCCCATTTATTGATTGTTGGTCTTAGAGCCTGAGCTGTTGGTGTTCTGTTCAGGAAGTTGTCACCTGTGCCAATGAGTTCGAGGGTTTTTCCCACTTTTTCTTTTTTTTAACATTTTTTTTTATTTATTATGTGTACAGTATTTGCTCTACATATATGCCCAGGCAGATCTCAATGTAAATGGCTGTGAGCCACCATGTGGTTGCTGGGAATTGAACTCAGGACCCTGGGAAGAACAGCCAGTGCTCTTAACCTCTGAGCCACCTCTCCAGCCCACCCCACTTTTTTTCTAGTAGAGTTAGTGTGACCAGCCTTATATTAAGGTCTTTGATCCACTTGGACTTAAGTTTTGTACAAGGTGATAAGTATGGGTCTAATTTCATTCTTTTACATGTGGACCTCCAGTTGGACCAGCACCATTTGTTGAAGATGAACACCCCTCCATTGCTGGTGGGAGTGCAAGCTTGTACAACTTCTATGGAAATCAGTCTGGCGATATCTTAGAAAACTTGAAATAGCTCTACCTCAAGACCCAGCCATATCACTTCTGGGTATACATCCAAATGATTCCTCACCAAACCACAAAGATGGTTCCTCATCTATGTTCATAGCAGCCTTATTTGTTATAGCTAGAAACTGGAAACAACCGAGGAATGGATTTAAAAAAAAAAAACAAAACAAACAAAAAAAAAACCTGTGGTACATCTACACAATGGAATACTACTCAGCCATCAGAAACAACGAAATCATGCAATTTGCAGCCAAATGGATGGAACTAGAGAAACTCATCCTGAGTGAGCTAACCCAGACTCAGAAGGATGCACATGGCATCTATTCACTTATAGATTTTAGCCATATAGTACAGGATAACTATACTACAACCAATGCACCAAAGGGAACAGGAACATAGACTTTGTTTCCTGTCAATGAAACACTTTTCCCGAGTGGTGCTGCCTTGTAGGCCCCCAGTGTATGAGGAGGCTCTTGGACCTCATATGACTGCTGAACTGGGGTCGGGGACTGATATGTAGGGACACTCCACTCCAGAGGAGTGAGATGGAAGGGATGGGGGTAGAGGGTGGGTGGGTGGGACTGGGAGGGGTGGAAAGAGGGCACTGTAATGGAGATATAACCTAAAGTAATAAATAAACATTAAAAAAGGCAACTAGGTTTTTATAGGACATTTTTAGATCTGCTAAAACAGACAAACAAACAAAACCTGTATAGAAAAAATTAAATTATATACTAGTATTTACGTTATATTTAATTGCATGGCAATGTTAATTTTTAATCCACCATTATAAATGAGCACACAAATACCACATGAATTTTAACAAGACTTGGCCTGGACTGAGCAATCTTAGCTCATCTAAACTATCCCTTGATTCTATTACCCCAATATTGACTCCATATATACATACATCCCCTAGACTGCTATTCTCCATGCTAGGCTGATGTTCCAGGTCACATGGAATGACATATTTTTCTCTAACCCATGGCGTGCGTCCTCCTTCCTGCTCCAGCTGCTTGTCTTGGAGGCTCCTTCTACTTCATCTACCTCTCTGCTTTAGAAACTCACACACCTTAGTCCTGCCTACCTTTGTCTTTGCCCAATCTCAGGCCTCAGCATTTACTTAACCAATCAGAGACAATGCAAGTAACAGACAGCAAGCAGGACCAATTAAGTAACATTTAGAACACATAACATCACCCCATCAACCCTGCTAGTTTACTACTCTTTGAAAACTGGTAACCAGTCCTTTTCCTTGCGATTCTAAGATTCCACTGTGAGTTCTCAAGTGTTTTCCTTGAAAAGGGATACTACTTTCTTGGGGGTACACATCATTTATATGACACTTGACCTGTTGTTCTGGATCAAATTACCTTTAGTCTTTTCATTTCACTACCCTGTACTGTGTGAGTTCCTGTGTCAGTGCCTGGCAATAGCATTTGTGCTTTGTGACATGGGGACTCTATGTTCCTTTATTAAACCACATGAATGGCAGCCAGCTGAACACCAGTTGCCCTTCTTTAGGTGATGACATGTGAGCTGCTGTTCCTTCATCTCGAAGCATCCCAGAACCAATGTGTTCATCCATGATACCAGCAGCATTAACAGTGATGATCACTTTTGTCATGCTAAATTTTTAAAGTGTGTCCTGTCATTTCATTATTAAATTATTAAAAGACACATGTCTTCCTGTGAGAGTTGACTTGTAGTGTAGCCACACCCATGCTAATGATAGAGATGCTATAACTCTCTAGCCAACTCTTCATCATAGGAAGGAATGTGCTCTTAGGCTGGATTGCCTACTAATCCTGTTACGTTAGTCATCAAAGTCTAATTGTAGATTATACTAAACAAAGGGAGCAATTTACAGCTAATCTAAAATATCTTTTTAAGCATTTGACTTAACTTTTTCCTATAATTACTTGAGAACAATATGATAACAGGAGATACCACAAAAAATGCATACATTCTTGCAACTGGGATTTAGTTAAAATGTAGCAAACACAAATTGTTCTGCAAACACTTATCAGAATTTTCATTGTTGTGACTAAATGCCAGATGAACAACCTAACGGGGGAAGACTTTTTGTAGGCTCACAGTTTCAGAAGTATTACTCTATCACATGGGAAAGGTGTGGTGAATCAGGGAAGTTCATATCGTAGCAGCCAAGAAATAGAGTCGAGAAGTAACTAGAGGGCGCTAAAGGCAGGATATAGCCACCAAGGACACACTCCCACTGGCCTACTTCCTCCAATCAGCTTCCACTTTGTATAATTTCACTACCTCCATAGATAGTCTATTCAAATTTTAATTCTTCTGTGATTAAGCTATTTACTAGGTCAGACCTTTTATGATTTTAATCATCTCCAGAAATGCTCTCACAGACACACTTAGGGACATACTTTTCTAGTCTCCTAGGTGTTCCTCAATACAAAGGAGTTGGTAAGACCAGTTATTACAACAGTCACAGATCTGTGACATGCTATCGCTTCCAGGACAAGATGTTTTCTATGCTTTGTTTTGTTTATTTTGCTTTGTTTGTGTGTTTTTATTTTGGGGGAGGAAGCTGTAAGGACAGAGGGCAAATATGAGAGGACAGAGAGGTGAGTGGGACTGGGTGCATTATGTGAAACTCACAAATCAATAAAAAGTTAGACAGAACAAAATAACAACAGTCATGGATCTACAAAGTAATTGATCTATGCATAAAAAACAGAGTGTTGTTTTAAGTTTTCATGATACATAGTCTTTTGTGGGTCTGCTGGTTTAGAGGGTCTGGACTTTTCTTAAATTGTCCACACACCCACTATCCACTCTCTGTGCTTTCTCAACCCCCCCCAACCCTGACCCCAGGAAGTTGAGGAAACATCTGCAGAAAATCAGAAGGCAGAAAGAGGAAGAGGGTATGATTATTGCTCCTTGCTCCCTGCTTCTGTGAAAGTGTCAATGGGTACATTGCTCTTTCTGGGGTCCCAAGGTTCCAGTCACCAGCAGCTGCTGTTACCTTCCCCTACCCTTTACACTCACGGTTGCTTACCACTTCCTGCTTTTGCTGGTCTCTTAGCATCTTGCCATCCTTACTTCTACCCTTCTGCCTGCTTCCATATGAAGATACAGCAAGAGACAACATCCTGGGAGCTGTCTCTTGATCTTGGACTCCTTCCCCTGCAAAATTGAGAAAATAAGTTTTTTTGTAAGTCATCCAGGCAACAGCAGTAACAATGAGGTCTGGCAAATCACATGACTGGGGCCAAGATTTGAACAGATATGGACTATTTAAAGTTATCTCTTTTTTTTAAACTGAGTAGTATATTGGAATATGGGTATTGACAGGGAAAATTGTGATAAAGATTATAATTTGCAAGGTAAGCTTTAAGGGTTAACTATTCACAGCCCCTTGATTAACATTTATCTTTACTACCTCCTGAACTAGGTCAAGTTGTTTTTTTTTTTTCAATTCAGTTCGTAATTTGGGAGGCTTAAAATGAAATATTCTTCACTTGTTTTACATTGCTAATATTATTTAAAGGGAAATAAAGTTGAATAACTCAGCAAGCATGAAACATGGTTCACAAAGTAAAATATTTCATCTTGATCAAAGTATCATACCTGGTGTGGTGGTTGTGAACAGGAATGTCCTCTGTAGGCTCATGCGTTTGAAGGCTTGATCATTAGGGAGTGGTGTTAATTGGGAAGGTTAGTAGGTGTGGCCTTGTCGGAAGAAGTGTGTCACTGGGGGTGACCTCTGACGTCAAAAGCCTGAAGCCAGACCTAGTTCTCTCTCTTCCTGCTGCCTGCAGATCTGAGTGTAGAACTATCCCTCCATACCATGTCTGCCTGTGTTCTGCCACGCTTCTGCCATGATGACATGGACTATATCTCTGAAACTGTAAGCCAGTCTCAATTAAACACTTCTTTTATAATACTTACCATGGTTGTCGTCTCTCCACAGGAAAAGAAGACTGACTCCTCACAGTCAGTCTTCACTGACTAAGACAAAATGGCAATAGGTAAAATTATATAATTCACTAATGAGTAAATAGAATTAAATTTCATTCAAATTAGGCAATCTATTTGTATAAAAAATCTAAAATATCACTCCAATTTCAAATCAAATATAATTTTCTTTCAACTTAGGCTGATGACTGCAGCTAAACAATCAAGAACCAATGTTAATTTGTTAAAACCACACCTAATGGTAGCATATATCTACATATATCAGATGTTTTCTTCCTATTAACATTTATGTTTCTATCATGTGCACACACACACACACACACACACTTTAGAGAAACTCTTTAAAAGTTATAGTAAAAAGTAGAAGTGTTCCTCAGATAATAAAGCTGTTAAAGCCCAAGAAAATGAAAATTGGTCCTTAGAAAATATCTTTTGTGTGCATTTCGTCTGACACCTTGCCACTCATAACTGTAGTTTTCAGAGCTGTATTTCAAAACACAGATTACTTCGTTTATTCACCTTTTCTGCAAATAGTGAGACAGGATCAGACTGTGCCTGGTTCTTCTGTCATTGTGTACCCAGCATTTAACCCAAAGCCCTCAGCAATCGCTAGCTGAATGAATCAGAACTGGAGAAGCAACCCATGAACTTTGTTTTCAGAAGCCCTTCAGATGCTTCTGGTGACCAGCTAATTTCAGAAACCAACCTGGTCTTAACACTTTAAATCTGGGAGAGATTTTAGCTATCATCTCATTCTTTGTACTTGTCTGGCAAACAAAAAATATGAAATCTGGGAATTAATAACTTGTCACATGCAATCATATTTTAATACTTAGCAACATATTTTGGGATTAATGATGACAGTGAGAAAATGAGACTGAGAGATAGAGATTTTAACCAAAAAAGGCAAACTATTTTACTACTTGGCCTTAGAGACTGGAAAAGGCCAGCCCCACGCAGGCAAAGGACAGTCAGAGCTGGGTTCACAGCAGTGCCTGCTCACTTCAGGTCCTGGCTCAGGACCATGTCACAGGGAGCCAAAGGGTCTTCCCTCCTCCGTGCTCTTTCTCTTCTATTGCCTTCCATCCAGTTGTGCCTAAGAGAAAAAGAAATGGGATTTTCTTGTCCTGAGTATCCACATTGTCCTCCTCTTCCATATCCCTCTCCTTGGGGCAGCACAAGTCAGGCAGAAATCAGTGAAGCTATTTTTTCCTCCAAAAATCTGTCAACAATTTAAAATTCACTTGCTAACATGATATTTTGTACAAATACACCAAAAATGTTTAATACCCAACCCTCTTACTTCTGCCTGCATATTGACATGATTAGAAAATATTTGTGGCTAGATACTCATCAGAAAGTAAACATTTATTCACCTAGCTGTTATTTCCAGAATCATTTCACTATTTTTAAATGGAATTTGCTTCATCCCACAATGATTCTTAAACCTTTTCAAAGGAACTCTCCAGTAATCTCTTCATGAGTGTGATGGCATCAGTTTAAAAAGTACTAGTAAAGCAAAATTTATTGTCAGTTGAGAAATAATCCTCATCAAAAAATCTATACCGTCTCAGACTAATAATACTAATAACAATATTAATAGTAATAATAATTAGCAATGATGAAAAAGTTACTGTGTGGCAATCATTATGCATAGACTACCACATTTGTCTGAACGATATATGCTAGTTAGGCAAGTATGTATGAAAATGCAGTTACATACATACATGGGTAAGTGTGTGTTCTCCCAAAAGTTTCTGAGCAGATATTAAGTACGGTTAATATTGAGGCAACAATTGGTATCTGACTAACCAATGACCATTCTCTTTTCTTTCCTGCAGGGAGACACAAGAAGTCTGCTCAGGCCTCCGAGAAGGAGAAGGAGACGGCTGTGTTCACTGTATCCCACTCCTTTTCCTCCCTGCTTTGAAAGCTATGTAGCCACGCTGTGATGATGACATATGGTCTCAGGGACACACTTTGGATGGATCTGGGCTCTTGTTTGTCACCAAACATGAATTTCATGTTCACTGACATGTACAAGAGTTTGCACAGTTAGAATTTTCACCTCTAGGGAGCTGGACCCAGGACACACAGGGAAGAACAGTTTACTTCCCTTTGTGCCACTTTCATTGTTTGATTATTTGTGTGTGTGTGCGTGTGCGTGTGCGTGCGTGCGTGCGTGCGTGCATGCGTGTGTGTGTGTGTGTGTGTGTGTGTGCGCGTGTGTGTGCATGACTCTATAGAGGTCAGAGGCATCAGATCCTCTGGAATCAGGTTTATAGGCAATTTGACTTATTCAACATGATCGCTAAGAATGAAACTCAGTCCTCTGGAAGAGCAGCCAGTGCTCTTAACCACCGAGCTCACTCTTCAGCCCTGCTTTGTCATTTTTAAAGTGTCATTTATATATAGCATAAAACAAAGTAGGGACTGGAGAGGTGGCTCAGTGGTTAAGAACACTTATTGCTCTTCCAGAGGACTGAGTTTCAATTTCCACCACCCACATAGCATCCTACAACTGTCTGCAACTCCAGTTCTGAGCAACCCAATGCCTGCATCTGGCCTCTGAGGGCACCATGCATGCATGGAGTCCAGACATATATGCAGGCAAAGCATGCACACACACAAAATAATAAAAGTAAAATGACAAAGCAAATAATTTCTATCCTAACTTGCATCACCAACTTAAAGACATCTTCTTAGATCTAGAACATCCTTTTAATTCTTAAACAACTTAAAACTTAACTGTGAGACTATAACTGTCTAGTCTTCAACCACATCATAGACCTGAGAAGGATAAATATATCTGAATAAACAGGAAGTGCAGTGCAAGCAGCTTCCAAAACTAAAAAATGACAGACAATTGGCTCCCTGGACAGTCTCCACTTCCTCTCTATACAAAGAGGTTTCCTACGTCCCAAATCAGCAGGAGGCAATTTTAAGAGAGTGACTGCTAATTCTTTTTTAAGGACACGGTTGCTCACTATATAGTCCAAGCTGGTTGCCAGCTCATGCTGCTTCTGCCTCAACCTCCCAAGTGGCTGGATTGTAAGTAGCTGCTACTTTTGAGTTTTATTTTCTCCAAGTGAATTGTTCATGGGTATTTTTATCTCCCAAACACTGCAAATGTAAGATTCCTTTCAGTAGCTAAGTCTGTAGGTGGGGATTTTCAGTATCCATTGTGATTTACAGTGATCACTTTGTGTCCCTGAGTTTCTTTCTGAAATAGCAAAGAGGGAGAAGAGTTGGCTGTACTGACTAAGATTATGAGTCAGTAGCTATTTCTACCAGGTGGACTCATTGACTGGAATGAGGACAATGGACTGAAGAGACACAGAACATGAGCCAGGAAAGGCCCTGGCTATCTCTGTACTAGGAGCCATCCCACTAACATCCATTAACAAGTATGGACCCACAAGAAAGATTATAAACCTCCTTCAGAGCATGCTTGACTAGCATCCTAGAGATGAGTTATCCTACGGGATCTATTATTTCCTTCTCATTTCTCAAGCAGCTAGATTCCCCTACATGGTTTTAGGAACTGAACAAAGGTAGGCACCTGTTGCTACAGCATAGAAAAATGGTAACCTCAAATATCAGGTGTCCTGGCCCTGATTGGCAACGCCAACAGGGGGACACACTGGGATTAACAACATTATCTGAAGGCAGTCTTAACCCTGCCTCCACTGAGCCTGTTCCCAAGTAGGAGTGCTAGAATGAAGGCCACACCCGCTCACTTAGGGTTCTGCCTGACACCTACCGCAGCACTAAAAACTGTGTTTTCTCAGCGTTCTATGCTCTCCTTATCACTGCAACACTCTCTCTCTCTCTCTCTCTCTCTCTGGGTCTTCACTCCTCCAATTCCTCTCCATACACTATCACAGATGTCTTCATTAGAGGTGCTATATCATTTTTCCCTACCTAAGATTTACTGAAACAGATATTGGAACAAATGGAGAGTTTCAAAAAACCAATGATCTGGGTTTGGCAAGATGGTCCAGTGGGTAAAGGTGACTGCTATGTGGGCCTAGTGACCTGAGTTCAATCCCCAGAACCCATGTAAAGGTGCAAGCTAGAAGCAACTGCACAATGTTCTCCTCTGACCTTAACACACATCCCATGGCCTGTGTGCTGGTACACATACATTCTGCACATACACATACTCAATAATTATATAAAATATTTTATTATATCTTTTTTCACTTTAAATAGTTTATTTATTACTTCGTTACATCTCCATTGCCACCCCCTCCCTCCATCCACTCCCAACCCCTCCCTTCCACCCCCTAACCCCTCTCTCACCCCTCCCATGCCTCCAGTGTGGGGTGTCTCCATGTATCAGCCTCCCTCAGTTCATTAGTCACATGAGGTCTAAGACCTTCCTCTTGCATAGGAGTCATACATGGCAGTTCCACTAGGGTGGGGTGTCCAACTGACAGGTAACCAAGTCCCTGTTCCTGCTCTTTTGGGTCTATTGATTGTAGGATGGTTATCCTATACTATAATGGCTAAAATCCAGTTATAAGTGAATACATGCCATGTGTATCTTTCTGAGTCTTAGCTCACTCATAATGAGCTTTTCTAGTTCCATCCATTTGGTTGCAAATTGCATGATTTCCTTGTTTCTGATAGCTGAGTAATATTTCATTGTGTAAATGTACCACAGTTTTTTTTTTTTTTATCCATTCATTGGTTGAGGGACATCTGGGCTGTTTCCAGTTTCTAGCTATTACAAATAAAGCTGCTATGAACGTAGTTAAGGAGATGTCCTCGTGGATTGGTGAGGAATCATTTGGATATATGCCCAGGTGTGGTATGGCTGGGTCTTCAGATAGAGCTATTCCAAGTATAAAAATATTTTAATCAATCATCTGGTCCAGGACTTTATGTTGGGATTGAATTAAATTATTACCAGTATTTATATCATAGTTAATTGGTCAGTGGTGTTAATTCTTAACATGCCATTATAAATAATCACACACAGACATCTGATGGATCTTATATATTTGGTTGTGAGCCTAGCCTTTAACGGCTGAGCCATCTCTCCAGCCCCATCTGATGGATCTTAACAAGGTTTAGCCTGGATTGTGTAATCTTAGTCCACCTAAACTAGCTTATAATTCTATTTCTCAAATGAAACCTCACAAACATATACATACATCCCCTAAGCTGTTTTTCTCCATGCTATGCTGATATTCCAGCCCACATGGAGATATGATTTTTCCTTCTAACCCATCGCATGTCTTCCTTCTTCCTCCCACTTGGCTTCTTCCTCCCTTAGCTGCTTCTTCTCATCAAACTCTCTGCTGCCAAAGCTCACCAACCTTTGCCCTGCCTATGTCTCTCTCTGCCCAATCATAGGCCTCAGCATTTTATTAAAGCCAATCAGAGACAATGGTTAGCAAAGAAAGTAACAGCATCACTTGGTGTATCTCATACAGCAATCAGGCCTTGGGGAGCAATTAAATTAACATTTAGAATACATAACAGATCATCCCAACAACTTTAGCTCAGTTGATATGAGTGTTTGCCTAGCATTCATGAGGCCCTAAGTTCAGTTTCCAGTAATACATACACCTGGTATGGTGGCACATGCTTTTACTTCCAGCACTCTGGAGGTACAGGTAGGAGAATCGAAAGTTCAAGGTCACCCTTGACTCAATGTAGCAAGCAAGCAAGCAAGCCTGACATTAACCATATGTGAAACTCTAACTGATTTACTAGCTTACTTACTTACTAACTAACTAACTTTAAAAAGAATCATCATCTGAGGACAAATAAAGGAATTCTTGCTTTTCCAATGAGTTCCTTCTATTTTTTTGTCCCATGTATGCATATCAACACTTAGGAATATACATTAATAACCACAATAAGCTTGCTGAGAATATATAACTAATTGAAAAGCCCTCTACTTTAAACCACAAATGTAAAAAGAATCATAGATTTATTAGCCTCAGAAATATTTCTTTTTGTTAGTATTTAAGGAAAATATTTCTGCAAACACTTCACATACATTTTCTACATCAGTATCTCTCTCATCTTTAGGGCCAGTTTTGGCCTTCCAATGAAAGCTGTTTCTAAGGGAATTCCCTTACAAAAAAGGTAGCTGGAATTTGTTAAATTCCCTTAACAAATAAGGTTCTATGCTCAGGCTCAGAGAAAGGCCAGGAAGCATAACACCAGCCTCTGGCTCAGAGATCTTGTGCTGCTTTGAGCTAGACACTTTCTTGCCGCCTCATCTTGATAAAGTTGGTTATCACATGTCTTGGTTTTCAATAGTTCAGAGCTAATCTGAGGCAAAGACGCTCTTGGGAGATTCTTAGCACTCACTATTTTTTTTATTTGTATGCATGTATGGTATGTGTGCTTGTGTGGGTGTGTCTTCATATGTATGTGAACATACATGTGTAGAGGAACGTGCTGAATGTGGAGGCCAGTTAATGTTAGCTGCCTTCCTCCACCACTGCCCACCTTATTGACTGAGGCAGCCTCTCTCAGTTGAACTCAGGGCTCATAAACAAGGTGACTCTAGATAACCATCTTGATGCAGTGGGAATCCTCATGGGCCAAAAGCACTTCTCAGCACTGACCAATCTCCACAGCCCAGCACTCACTTTTTACCCAGTCAGTTGACTGGGACTTTCAAGTCTCCTTTCTCCGGTAGGAATGCCCACAGAAACCCAGAGTGTAAAACAATGTTCCTTTTATAAGACCTTCACAGCCTGTCAACCAGAGAATTTGCAGAAGTCTTTGTGATAGTTTTATGTGACCACACTACAGTGCCTCAGTCCATGTCAGCATGAACAACTCAGACCTTGGTGGAGTTTACTGCATAAGGCTCTCTAGCCAACTTATTATTAGCTAATATCTCTTTTACAGTAGAAAGTGGATTGTCATAATATTACAGAGTGAGGTTTTATAATGATAGAATTAGAAAATTTCTATCACTCAACCATGCTAACATATATATGTATATGTATACATATACATATATATATATACCTCAGAATGAAGTGTTTCCATAGAGTTGTGTTACAACTAATTTGGACACATATTAGCCATATGAATCTGTGAAAACCCTTCACCACAGGGTACAATGGACAGAACATCCTGCACAGGGCTTTAGAATGAGTCAAGCCCAAGTTATAAACTGGACTCTGCTTCTTCTCAGCTAGCCACTTGGGTGACTCACTGGACCTCAGTGGATCCCAGGTCCCTGTTCTGAAACCCAGGGGCGGTGCTGAACTGAGAGCAGTGTTGTTTTTCCTGAACTGTAAGTTCTGCTCAGGTTCCCAATTCCCCTTTCCTCTGTACAAGTAAAGGTTGAATGAGTTTATGCCTCATGTAACTGTTAGTCAGATCCTTTTTTCAGACCTCCAGAAAATGTCTTTCATAAGAAATCAGAGTTGAATATAGAATGAGACATCTTCAACTGTGAGAGCAACATCAGGAACAATTTTCTTTGGCTGAAAGTGGAAGCCACTAAGTAACCCATGGACACAGGATGTGAAGAAGAGGCAAAAACATAAGTCACCTCCATGGTGATGCGTGAGCATTGAAACTGGACTTCAGAAAGGTCAGTCACACAGGCTTGAAACAAAGAATACAAAGGCAAATAACAGGTAAGATTAATTTCAAACCATATCTGAGATACTTTCTATAAAACTCTAGTGTGAAAACTTTCAGAAAACATTTCCAACTATATGCTCACATAAATTATTTCTCCACTAAAATGATAAGCAACTACTTACTTAAAAATTGATGCAATCATTTTAATACTTAAAAGGTTTCACATTATATGGTTTATTGGAAAAGGTAAAAGAATTCAACTTTCATTTAAAAATTCATATTTTATTATTCAAGTTTTATTTATTCAAGTTAGACAATGTTATTTCAATGAAACTCTTTGTTCCAGAGATGAATTCTGATCCTGAAGAGGTGGCCCTGAGATATGCTAGTCAAGCCAGCTGCCTACATTCCTTGACTCAGTTGAGGCCTCCAAAATGGAACTGAGCTTTTGCTCTGTTTCAGAACAATGGTAGCATCAGGAACTGCCTGTCTAGGAATTTTTTGTTGCTTTTGGTCTTGATACAAAGCCCAGCTGATCTTGAATCGGCCCCTCACTGTCCCAAGTGCTGGAATTACAGGTGGTGGTACAGCACACCTGACTGGCTTGGTTTTCATTTGTTTGGTTGGTTTTGGTTTGGTTTTTGCTTTACCACATTGCCCAGGTGGTCTTGAACGCCCTGCCTCAAGTAGTTCTGCCTGAACTTCCCAAGTAACTGAAACTAAAGGCCTATGTCACTTCCCAGCTTCTAGACATTTCCTGAGCTAGGCCCTTTCTAGTTTACACCAAATGCAGAAGGAAAAGTGTCATAGGAAAAATGTGAAATGGCCTCTCCACTGACAGTTCTCAGGTTTTTGAGAGTTGTGAGGTTTTCACAGTGCCTCCATTAGGCTACAACACAGTAAAGAGGCATTTGGCTTTAAAATCATGGGTTGAGGACTGAAAATATGGCTAATTGTGTTGCCGGGGCTGAGGGAGTAGTATTATGCATTCTGAATGTTAATTAACATGCTCCCAGAAGCCTGTTTGCTGTACATCAAGTAATGCTGTGTTACATTTCTTGTTAACCATTGACTCTCATTGGTTAAATAAATGCTGAGGTTGAGATTGGGCAAAGACAGAGGTAGAAGGGACTAAGGGCTTTTGAAGCAGAGGGATCATGGGTAGAAGAAGCCTCCAGAAGTAGAGAAGAAGCCAAGAAAAGGAAGGAGGACATACGCCATTGGTTAGAGAAAAGAGCGTCATTATACATGGCCTGGAACATTGGCATAGCATGGGGAATAACAGCCCAGGGAATGTATGTATATATGGGGTTATATTTGGGGAATAGAATTATGAGCTAGCTTAGATGGGCTAGGATTGCACAATCCAGGCCAAGGTTTGTTAAAATCCATGCTGTGTCTGTGTGCTTATTTTAATGGCGGGTTAAGGATTAACACCACTGACCAATTAACGATAATATAAATACTAGTAAACAATTTAAATAGCCATTTTCTATAAATGTCACCAATGTGGGGTGCCATCTGAAACTGCAACTTAGTTATCAATTATATTTATTAATAATTATAAATTGTAAGATTAGGCCAGTGGAGCAGCTAGTAGGCTGGTGGGAGGCTGGCAGGCCTGGGTTGCCTTAATTGGCATCTGATCCATCCTGGGGAAAAAATCCCCGGAGAAAGGGTGGCCTTCACCACCTGCAGCTTAAACTCTATTAATAACAATAAGTTGTTATATTAGACTGGCAGAGCAGCCGGTGGCTGTTGGGAGATCGGCAGGCCTGACTTGCTTTAGAGGCCTATAGGCCTGGCAGGGCAGATGTTGGATATTTATGAATAATATTAAACTGTTATATTAGGCCAGCGGAATAGCCAGCAGTGACCTGGCAGGGTAGCTGCCAGGGCCTGCCTGTGATGTCTGTGGACTGGGAAGCCTGTAGGCCTAAAACCCTCAGTGGCCTTTCTCCCAATAATTAATTACACCAAGACTTTTTAATGTTTCAATGCTTAGCCCTTAGTAAGTTAACCTGGACCACCCAATCAGCCATGTGGATTGCTGTACCTTCCAGAACTCTCAGACACATCTGTCTGCTTCTGTATCTCGTGGCAGAAAGAGAGATTCCTCTGTGTAAAACCCAGGGTTCCTATTTCCGTCTCAGGAAATCCCACCTTCCTATACTCTTTCTCCCCAGCTAGTTGGCCATCAGTGACTTTTATTAACCAAATCAGAGAATGCCTCAGAAGGGGTGGTAACCAGATCTCAGCATTGAAATCAGCCTATCAGAAGCAATGTGTTAGACCTCCCGCCATCATGGGGCCTATGCCCAGGACTCTTGGAGGCAGGGATGAGCTGACTTGGAGTCAACAATCCAGACTCTGGGGTACAGAAGGGGCAAAAACACACCCATTTATTTCAAAAAGAGGGTGCCCCCTTTATAACCTCCTCCCAGAGTCCCGAACTACAGGCTGCTGCTGCTCTTCCTCCCTGGCTGGGTGTGGTGTCATCAATCTCCAGGCAGGTCTAGGCAGGTCTCAGGCCAGTTCCAAATGAAGTCTAGTCATGCATGTGCTGCGCTGCTTAGCAGCAGGTCTTTTTCCTGCACATTGGCAGGCCTTGTTCCTCCTACATAAGTGGGTAAAGGCACCTTCCCCAAAGCCTGGTGACACGAGTTCAATCCCTGGAACTCTGAAGTAGAAAGAGAGAACAGATTCCTGCAAATTGCCCCCTGACCTCCATAGACATGCCACTTAGTTAAATAAGTAAATTGATAAAAATAAATAAATAAATCCACAGTTTGACAATTTTTCCCAGCATGAGTACTAACCTAATATTCTCTACAAAATGTGTCACACCCTGTGATCTCTAATACAAAGTGAAAACCTGTTTAACATTCAAATGTATTAAAATTTTTATTTCAATGTTAAAATTTCACATACTTAGTGGGAAAAAACTTATGAACTTAAAACTCAGTGTGGCTGAAGATGGCTTAGCAGTTAAGAGTACTTGCTACCCTTGCAGAGGACCTGGGTTCAGTTCTCAGTATCTACATGATGGCTCACAACTGCTTATAACTCCAGGGAACCTTATGCCCTCTCCTTGCCTCCTTGGCCACCAGACACTCATGTGGTCCACAGACATATAAACATTCAGGCACACACACGCGCATTCACATAAAATAAATATTTTAATAACTCAGTTAGTGGTGAATTGTTTACAAATACAGTAAATATCCCTCTTAACATGTCCCGTTTCCCCTAATGCCCCAGTATGTGAACTTGTTCCTTGTAGTTACAGAAGCTTTTCTGATACTTCTCAAACTAAGAATTGGCACCCAGATCATAGTATTCTAGACACATGTTGAGGTTTCTTTTCACTTTTCTTTTAGAGACCTTCCTCCTCCAAAAAGTAGACACCATGGTAATATCAAATAAATCCAAAACCAGGCAAGGCTGAGTATTTTTCTCTTGACAGCTGGAGCCTCCTTTTGGGGGGCAATGTGACTAGACACATATCCAAGATCCAGAAGAATGAGAGTGATTGGGGGCCATGCCTAGAAGGGCCATGAAGACAGCTAGTTTGTAGACAGAATATGGATAAGATAGAGAAAATACAAAAATATAGTTGAAAGAATGTGTAGTCCCAGAGGAAAAAATGCCAGTTCCTGGAGACTCTTCAGTTTCCAACTCTAATTCTTCATGAGTCCTGACTGCCTTTCTCCTCCTGCATTCCAAAGGGAGCAGCTGAATAAAAATGTTTCTAAGTAACCAGCATGAGCTTGCTTCAGTCATATATACACACCTAAGAATGAAGCCCACTGTGTGTTAAAAATTCTATGCGTGTAATGGTAGCCATAGCAAGGGAACATTTGATGACAACATCTTCCTTGAAACACTTCCATCCAAGATTGGTGTTCATTCTTCTGAGACTGCCGACATTTAAGCTTGATGTTAATTACACTATCAACTTAGATATATAGTGCCTCAGAGAAAGTCAGGCCATCATATTCTGTAATTCAATTCCTTTGTAGAAAATGAGTTGTGAAATTTATGACTCCCTTTGCACTTTCCTATATTCTCCAGTGTGAAGATACTCCATTTTCCTTGATGAAGAAGAGCAGCAGGCTCTGCATGGCTCTGCCTTCTCTTTGGGTTCTATTAGCATTTACTGTCTTTTTTATTTTTTTCATGCTGGTCTTCTGACAAACTGTGCTTGGCAAGCTCTGATGGCTTTAGAATTTCTGAAAAGTCTCAGCTAGTTTGGGGCGCGACATAAAACTATTTCTGATACATCACTGGCCCATTTATCTTTCCATCTACAGGACAAAGTAATGATGAACTGAGCGAGATGTCATACTTTTTCCCCCTGCTGCTGTGATAAAACACCTTGACAAGAATAACACAGGAAGAAAGGGTTTGTTCTGGCTCAAAGTTCAAAGGAATAGTCCACATGTCAGCAAAGTCAAGTTGATTAGGAGCTCAAAGCAACTGGTCTTATGACATCCACAATCAGGAAGCAGAGACCATGAATACGTGTTTCTGCTCAGCTCTCTTCCTCCATGTATACAGTTCACAATCACAGCCTGGAAGTGGGGCCCTCCCCACCCCATGGTGGATCTTCCCACCTGAAATAATGTAATCAAGAAAAGCTGCCATGGGCATACCCAGAAGCCCATCTCCCAGCTAACTCTAAATTCCACTATGTTGACAATTCTTCCAACCACAATAGAGGATCTAAGAGAGTTTATTTCAAAGGTAGGAGAGCCGCAGGTCCGAGAATAATGTGTTACTAAAGTTGGTTGCACCACCATCCCTAGTTCTATGGTACAAAAACACTTCTCATAAACATGGAATAATCCTTCCTTTTTTATAAGTAAAAAAGATGAATCAAAAAATTTTTAATTTGTGAGCTGAAGAGTAGGAAACTAAATGCAACTCTATCTTAGAACTCTGGGAAGGACTTGATAATTTGTTGTTTGGTATTCCTAGCCATTTTAATTCCCCAGCCAAATTCAAATAGAATCCAAAGCATATCAAATAAAGCATTCCATTATCCTTTGCAAAATTATTTGAAAATGGATGAGAAATACTCAGAATTTAAATAACTGTGCCTCAAGCTTTTTTTTCTCATGTGTTATACTAGCTAAAAGAGTGATACTTTTTTTTAAGGAGAAAACTAACATAAAAATTTGAATTATTAAATGTTAATGATTTCATTATATTTTGATGCTTATATATGTATATATATTTAAATTACTATTTTTATAAGTAGGTTATAGAATATTGTTATTTTTTCCATAATTTGGTTTTTGTTTTGAAACAGAGTCTCATTATATTGCCTGAGTTCTATTGAATTCATTGACTCAAGTAATTTTCTTACCTCAGCTTCCTCAGTCATGGGAATTACAGGTATGTAACATCAAGCTACAATAGATTTCTTTTCTTTTAAAGAATCTTTTTAATTTTTATTTATGTGTTTATTTTGTTTTAGTCACTCTAGTTTATTTTACTCTACTTAATACCTCTATCTCCCTTCCAACCCTTACTCCTTCCAACTCCCCAACTGTAGGTAGGAGAGAAAGATGGTTAAAGGAGACAGGGACATAGGTCTCTTTTAACTACTTCCTGCTGATTAGAATCACAGGGTTCTTTGGGGCATACCAACCTCAGTAGTCAGGATATCCAGCAGTCTAGCAAACTAGTAACAGCAAAACAGCAAACACAACAGCAGGATGAACCAGCAACAGTGCAGGGGAGCACCACAGGGAGAGCAGCCACCTCCTCCTACTTCAGAGGGGACCCCAACCCTTAGGCTCTGGCATTTATCCTCTCTCCAGAGTCCTCAGAATTAAACTTTCTGCAGCTAGAATGCAAGAGACAATTATAGCTAACACTTGTGGACAAACTGAAGCAGCCCCATATCCCACACCTGGGATTCAAACAAAACCATTCTCATTTCATAACTAGGCTTTTATTTTAAGGAACAAAAACTCTTACTGTGTGTGTGTGCGTGTGTGTGGTGGGTGTGCGCAGGTACCTGCAGCAGCTGGAAGAGGGCCTTGGAGCCTTGGCACTGGAGATGGAGGCAGTGGTTGTAGCTACCAGACATGGGTATTGGGAATACAACTCAGTACTCTGGAAGAGCAGAGAGCCCTTTTATCCCATGAGTCCTCTCTCCACTCTCTTTAGCCCCTACAGTAGATTTGAAATTAATTAATTTTGTCTAGTTACAAAAAAATCATGTCATTTTTTTCAAATAAGAAATTGCTTCATGCCTTCAAAACATCATATTTTTGTCTAATTGTATCAAATGTTTCCAGAATTAAAACAAAGATACAAGCCACTTCCTCTTTTTCTTAACATTAATAAGAACTCTCCCAGTACTTCATTATTATATAGTATTCTTGCTTTTCATTTTATATATGATTATTTCATCATGTCCAAATCCCTATCTAGACTACAAATAATAAAAATAACTTTAAAAACCCCCCAAAACCAAGGTCTCTGTAGGTTGTAGCATGTTCTCAGAAATTCTTCTTAGGTGAAAGTAAACAATTGAGTCCACAAGACTCTCATGACCACATCATTCCCTTCCTTCTCTGAAGCATAAAGGGTGGAGATCATACTGTGCCAGCACAGGGGCACCCAGGGCCCCTCTTCAACAAACTGCTCACACAGCAGCAGAGCTTGGTGCACAATGTAAAGAAAAGCATTGTTACATTGATGGGTTGATGTTCTGCATTCTAAATGTTAATTAATTGGTCCCAGAGGCCTGTTTGCTGTTTGTTACTTTCTCTGATTGGTTAAATAAATGCTGAGGCCTGAGATTGGGCAAAGAAAGAGGTACGTGGGACTAAGGTGCTTGGGCTTCTGAGACAGAGAGCATCTTGGGTAGAGAAGCCTCCAAGACAAGCAGCTGGAACAGGATGGAGACACAAGCCATGGGGTAGATGAAAAAAAATCATTCCATGTGGCCTGGAACATTAGTATAGCATAGAGAATAGCAGTCCAAAGGGATGTATGTACATATGGGGTCATATTTGGGGAACAGAATTAAGAGCTAGCTTAGATGAGCTAAGACTGCACAATACAGGCCAAAGCCTGCTAAAATCCATGTGGTGTCTGTGTACTTATTTATAATGGTGGGTTAGGGATTAACAACCAGTGACCAATTAACAATAATATAAATACAAGTAAATAATTTAATTAGCCATTTTCTACAAATGTCACCCAACATAATTTAATTAATTTTCTTCTACATTACGTAGGTGTGACTGCCTGCACATAATCACCTTATCCTGTCTGGACCATCTCTGAGTCAACATTATGGGCATGACGTACAGGGTCCCGTACAAAGCAACACATGAAAATGGTGCCTAATGCTATGGTTTACTACTCAGTGTATTTGTTTCTATCTGAATACAGTTTACCTATGTGAGAGTCATTTTAATCAACAATATACGTCACATGCTACCTTTTCAGCATGATAGAAGAAAGGAGCTAGAATGTGAACATAGGTCATATTCTCGTGCAGAAGGAGGAAGTAGTTTACTAACTGGGGTCCATGTGGGACTCTGATATTAACTCACATAGGATGGATTCTTTAGATATGTTCCTAGACTATACTTGCTAACGTTCAGGGCTTTAACCTTGATGCTTATATCTGAGATGAGGTCCTCATAGGAGAAAGGTTTTTCTACCATGCTTGGATACCAATGTGTTTACACAATCTTGTTATCATTGTATTCATGCATGGCATTGCGCATGTATGGAGGCCAAATGGCAGCTCCGTGGAGCTGATTCTCTCTTCCACCAGATCAATGTACAGATGTACCAAATTCAGATGTAAAAAATTAAGTTAGTGTATTTTTCTGTTTCTTATTGCTTTTGGTAAGGCATCAGAAGAAAGTTCAGCTAAATTCCTTACTTTATATGAAGAAATAGAAGGAAATGGGAATATCCAGAAGTTTCAGGGCCTGCAATCTTGAAGAGTCACTTTTATGCTTCAAATGTTAATAGGATAGAGAGATGGTCAAAGTCAGGGTGTTGTCCCCACGTGCAGCTTTTGCACTGCTGGCCTTAAAGTGCCCTTTATAAAGATGAGAGAGGACAGTACGGACAGAAGGAAGCAGAGAACTAAAGCTTTGGGACTAGGCCTGGAACAGATGTTAGCTGTGGTTATCTGCACAAGAAATGAACTGCGAGCAACTAGATCACAGGCTTGTTGAGGTTGGAAGAAGCCTAGTTGCCACAGAAACCACGAATCTGGCCTGAAAATGTCTGTCTTTGAATTCCCGAAAGCAACAGAGACTCAAGCCTTCAAAACTGTGCCAGTTGAAAGAGAGCTGTGAGTTCCTAATGAGGGCATACACTCCGACAGTAATCTCTGTTGTGGTTAGGGATGGTTGCGGGCAAAGTGAATCCAAGGGGAAGCAAGCTGCCTGACCTGGCTCTTCTTCCACTGCCAGAAAAGCCGCACAGCTCTTACTGATGTGGGGTGAAAATAACTGTGTAGCAGCAGCAGCAGCTGCCTGCATCTTCCTCTTCCAGGCCCTTTCCCAGCAAGTAGACCCCCTGCCTGTGGACCACTCAGCAGCTGGGGTTGGGGACCTGTAACTTGTTCAATGGTTTGCATGACACTGGCTATCAGAAGTCACTTCAGACCTTGATGGAGAAAAAGTAGGTGCTGGACACTCACCTCTACCGGAAAAAAAAAAAATATATATATATATATATATGGCTAATTAAGCTATTTACCCTGTATTTAGATTATTGTTAATAGGTTTGGAACCATTAATCTTTAAGCAGACATTAAAAATGAGTATACAGAGACCACATGGATTTCTATCAAGCCTAGGCCTGAGTTGTGCACTCCTAGCCCATCTAAGCTAGCTCATAATTCTATTACCCAAATATGACCCCATATATACATACGTCCCCTTGGACTGCCATTCTCCATGATATGCCAATGCTCCTGGCCATGTGGAATGAGGTTCTTTTCTCTAACCCATGGTGTGTGCCTCCTTCTTCCTGCTGCTGGCTAGAATGCCTTCTTCCTGCTGCTGTCTGGAATGAATTCTTCTCTGTCTAAAGTGCAGGTTTCCTGTTCTCAGGAAGTTCCACCTTTTTCTGTCCTTGCCCAATCTCAGGCTTCGGCATTTTATTTAACCAATCAGAGTCAATGTAAGTAACAGACAGCAAACAGGACCAATTAATTAACATTTGGAATACTTAACACTACCCCAACAATTCTCTCCTTTTGTCTAAAAAAAAGGCTAAATTTTTAACTCATATAGTAAAAACAATAAGAACAAATATGAAACAATCAAGAAAACCATATATAAAAGTTACACACATAATGTTTAGCCTATTTGTATCAGGTAATCTTGAAGAAGAAGAAAAATCATCTATCTATCTTGGTGTGTCTAAAGTTCTGAACCAAAATAATTTCTATCATATCCTATATTTATAAACCTAAAGATTTTATTTAGACTTGAAAATATCCTTTTAAATCATAAACAACTCAAGTTCAATTGAAATTTTATAACTATTATGCCTTCAACCCCATGAAAGACATAAGAAGGGATAAAGTTATTATTTGAGTGAGTAGGAAGCATAGGAGAGCAGCTTCCAAAAAGAAATATGACAGTTTGTTGCCCAGACAGTCCCAAATATCTCTCAATATGGTTAGAGCATCATCTTCAGCCTTCTGGCCAAGCATTTTTCACAGACTAAATTGTGCAGCAGGAAATAAGGATTTTCCCATTCTGTCTCTGCAGAATCAGGACATCGACTTACCTGCATTTAAGCTGTGGTCCATCTTTGGACTGTATATAGTCTGTTGAGAGAGCAGGGGCATTTTTGCCCAATAGGAATTATCTCCTGATGGGAGATTTCTTTTTGATGCTCATTGTCTTCTTCCAAGTCAAATGGGAGCTGTCAGGAGCTGACTGTCTTAAGTCAAACGATTCTTATAATAACAAAAACATCTTTATATGCCATTTTCTGTATGCCTCTGAGGGTTTTGAAGACATCTACTATTTTATTTATAAATCTATCATCTATCTATCTGTCTTTGAACAAACAAACTGTATATTTTTATCCATTTGTTGTCAGTTTAACCTAGTATTTGACATGACCAGGAGCCTGAATGGTCAGTCAATTTGTATTATCCAGACTCCTAAATAGATTGCAATAGCAACCCATAAAAGGATCGGAAGTAAACCTGTAGGGGTTAGATAAATTAGATTTAGAAAATATATAGGAGTTTCTGATACTGTCTCTTAATTCGGGGCATGAACAGCATTATCAGCATGAAGTCAGCAAAAACAGGAAAGACTCAATAGACTGAAAAACAAGTTTGAAGTCTGGAAAACAGGAAAGACTCAATAGACTTGAAGAAACAAAGTATCTGGCCTGACATTGTTTTCAGCTGCTAAGTGGGCGGAGCCCAAATTAAGCTGAAACAGAGTTCCTCCTATTTAAGGACAGTGCATGGAGCCCAGAAGGAGAAGAGGCCCCTGATGTTAGAGAGCTCCAAGAGTCCTGCTGTCCATTGATGGCCAGTTCTCTCCCTGAAGCAGAAAGAAGCCGGTGAGCAAAGAAAGCCTGAGCAAGACACCAAAAGGCCAAGGACTGGACCCTGTGGCTCAGCTTTTGCCTGGAGGGGTTTGATCTGTCCGATCAGTGGCCTAGGGGAAACTGTCCTGGCTTTAAGGACTGAGGCAGAGCAGCTGAGTTCCTGATTCAAAAGAAGTAAGTTGGCCTGCAGATGGCTGGGGTCTCCCACAGAGAAGAAAGCATGAAGCCTTATTTAAGGTGAGACTGCAATAACCAACTTACCCTGATGAACCTGCATCTGAGAGATCCAGAAAAAGGACTGCTAAGTACGTTAAAGAATCTACAACAAAGACTGCGTTCCTGACGACTGAGGACCTGCCCCAGAGACTGTATCATTCTAAAAGGTTATGAAAGTAGTTGTTATAATTATCAATAGGTTTAGTGGATAGGTTAAAGGGGTTGTAAGAGTTTATAGGATTAATAGTTAAGAAATTGTTGGTGTTTGTTATAAGTGAATTTAGTAATAAATAAATAAGTGTTAAATAATAATTTAAAAGTTCGGTTACATAAACCTATACTTTTAAATGATTTGTACAGGCACAATACCTTATAGAAGAGTTGAAATATACATATTATGTGTCAAAATATAAAATTCTATACTAATGAATCAAACTTAATCTTATTTTTGTATCAATATACAAAATTCTATACCAATGTATCAAAAGATAACCTTATTTAAAGAATAACAATAATTTTAAGTTTCAGAGCAGATTCAATAATCTATCCTTATATCTTATCATTTCTATATTATATACATATATTCCCCCTCTTTTTCTTTTCAAGTCTTTTTCCACTATATAAGAGAGAAAGAAGGATAGAGAAAAGAAAAAGAGATCTCAAAGTCTAACTTCCTATACCTTGCTTAACAAGACCATATAACAATTTGTAATCATTACCCCTAAACAACATCCATCATCCACCCCACTTTTTGGGATTGGGACGACGCTCTCTTAAAACTTCTTCCTGCTGAATTGGGTCACAGAAAACCTATTTAGGGGCCCAAATAAAATGAAAAAAAAAAAAAGGTTAAGCAAGTAAATATTAACATTTGTTGTCCAGTCTCTATGTGCTCAACAATTTGAATGTCCTGAGCAGTTTGTAATTCGAAGCTGGACTTTGGTAGGAAAGTTCAGAGCTTTATTGAAGACCTGTCTGGAACAGTCTTTGAGGCTGGACCATCTCAGCAAGCTGTTTGAAGTTGTTCTGGATGCGGATTTTGGAGGAAACAGCTCTTGAGGCAGTCTTTGAGGCTGGATCATTTGGGTTACTTGTCTTATCTTCTTTGGACTCTGGTCCCATTGTTCTGAAAATATATAATTTCTCACAAGTAACTTATAGTTCTGCAGTTACCAAAATGCCTTGGATGTGCAGGGTGAACAAATCAATTAAGGAATATTTTCTGTTCTTTGTTTGAACAGAAGAAAGACATTTGTAAGTCTCCATTTATGCCATATGAAAGGATGGCGTGTAATAGTATTACACATATATATATATGCCATATATAAAATCTATTTTAAATTGAAAATACAGAATAAGACTGTATGGAGTTTAAGAATTCTCCTCTACAGTTGACATACTTTTATTAATTGATTAAAACAGGTTTATTCTGTGTTGTTCTGGCTTTTTGTAGATTAGGTTGGCCCCAAACTCAAAAGAAACCAATCTGTCTCTGTCTTAAAGTCTCCCATGTTTTGGGAACAAAGGTATGCATTTACATACTTTTTTCTTTCCTTTTCTCCTTTCTTTGGAGATTTAATTTCTATGTGGATAAATCTATCCTTATTGAGAGAGGGTTTCTCTTTGTAGCTTGGGCTGTCTTGATTTGCTCTGTAGACCTCTGTAGATTAGATTGGCATCAAACACACAAGGAAACTGTTTTTACCTTGTCTCCCAAATTTTGAGATCAAGGTATGAATTTAAACAATTGAATTACCCTTATTAAACAATAACATTAATTAAACCATTTTGTATTAGTATGAGTTCCAATTCTCCCATGGAAACACCGTTATTAAGGAGATTGGTGTAAAATAGCATGATATGCTATTTTTCTTAACTGCTGGCTGTGGGAGGCATGCAGTTTGCAAGTTCTTCCTCAACCTAACTCTGGGTCGTTACATTGGCTAACAAAATATCTCTCTCTCTCTTTTTTTTTTTTTTTCTGAGGCAGGATTTCTCTGTGTATCCTTGTCCTGGACTTACTTTGCATCAGGATAGCCTTGAACTCACAGAGATTAACCTGCTTCTGCCTCCCAAGTTCTAGGATTAAAGGCATGCACCTTCATGCCCAGAGATTAACATATCTCTTTTAGGGGCAAAATGCCTCTTGAAACCATTTCTCCAGTGGGAGCCCCATACCTAATGAGACTGGCTTGGGACCCCTTTCTCTTTATGTAAATTTGAGATTATCTGCATTTATTCATTAGATCAGTAAGGATACTATTAAACGTCAAGAAAAAAAATGTCATTTTTGAATTCTAGACTGTCTTTATTAAGCAGCCTTGTCTTATCAGCAGGTTTCCCACCCTGCCTTCATTGTTTAAACCAAGCTGATCTAGAGTCCAGAGATCTGCCTGTTTCTTCCTCTTCTATGATGGGATTAAGGGATTAAGGGTGTGTGCTAGTACCACCCTGCTCAAATATTTCACTTAAATTCCCGATTTTGTATCTCTGTAACCTTGAGAGCAACTTTGAACTGTAGTGACAATTTGAAATCTGCCCAAAATTTTCAAAAATCTCTTATGTTTTATCAATGTCAAACCAGGAGAATATCCTTTCTGCCTCCCAATACAGGAAAATCAAAGACATCTAAACAAAAGTCAAGCAAAGCAACAACATTCCAAAATCCTTGGCATGTCTAACTGTGCCATCCCATGCTGCATTTAAAGCTTTGTTCATTATTACTTGGAATCTAATTGCGACTGTATTTCATTGGTGGACCTTTACCAGATAGCCCTGAGAAGCACCTCATAGCCAGGGAGCTCTTAGTTCCAGCTGCCATCAATGTTGTCTTATTTATCAGGAAAGGCCTCCCTCTTTCCTTTATTATCATTGTTGACAATTTATCATTCCATCTGTAAATTCTTTCCTTTAAGACTATCCTAGTCTGAACTTTCTCAAAAAAGATACACAGAACCACAATTGTCAGAGTAAAAATCATTTGCATGCTAAGAGGAACAAACTCAATTGGAATCCAAAAGTATTGAGGCATTATAAATTCCTCCATTTTTAATCTAGGCTATTAATTTCGCTTTCAAGCTCTGTTTAGAAGGCTGCCAGTTTTTTAGTACATAAGGAGAGCTAAGCTTTAGCTCTCTGACTTTGCTGCCAGCAACAGATTTTGCTAAGGTAGCCACACCTTTGAAATGCTTTTGAGTTCAGTTCCCTGCTCTTGGGCTAGGAAACGGGCTTTCACCTGGGCTTCTCAAGCTGTAAGCATGGATTCTAATTGCCAAACTCTGGGCGCCATTTGTTAAAAGAAATATGGCTAATTAAATTATGTATCCAATATTTATATTATTATTAATTGATTTGGCAGCCGTTAATTCTTATCCAGACATTATAAAAGAGCACACAGGACACCACGTGGATTTTAACAAGCCTTGGCCTGAGTTGTGTACTCCTAGCCCATCTAAGCTAGCTCATAATTCTATTACCCAAATATGACCCCATATATACATACGTCCCCTTGGACTGCCATTCTCCATGATATGCCAATGCTCCTGGCCATGTGGAATGAGGTTCTTTTCTCTAACCCATGGTGTGTGCCTCCTTCTTCCTGCTGCTGACTAGAATGCCTTCTTCCTGCTGCTGTCTGGAATGAATTCTTCTCTGTCTAAAGCGCAGGCTTCCTGTTCTAATCTCAGGAAGTTCCACCTTTTTCTGTCCTTGCCCAATCTCAGGCCTCGGCATTTTATTTAACCAATCAGAGTCAATGTAAGTAACAGACAGCAAACAGGACCAATTAATTAACATTTGGAATACTTAACACTACCCCAACATCTACCCTTCTGTGCCTCTCTCCCTCACACTAATCTTTGTTCAAAACCTACCTCTGCAGTGGCTACCAAACCACTGCAACTAAAACTACACTCCTCCACTTCCCTTCATCCTCTTTGCATTCTTTTCTCTTCACTGCACCCCCTACTTTGTTCCTTTACTGGAATATAAACTCTCTCAGGGCAGGACTTGATCTTGTCTCCACTGAAATCTTGGTACCTAAAAATGACTGTTTGCAGTCTCCTGATGAGTATTTGTTGGAATGAAAGGACCAACTAATTAAGTGCTTGCAATTTCGGAATGTTGGAAGTTAGATATTTGATTCTAAATTGTTATTTTCTCTATATCTCCATGCCACCAATGGCAGACACTTACTTGTATGTGAGAAAATTAGGATTAGTCCTTGTAAGGTATCATAGCATGTCAGGAAACCTAACCAAAAGTCTGTCTTACTGGCTGAGTGCCATTAGTGCTAAAAGCAAAACATTTGATCTCATTCTTGTGTGTGTGGTCTAAAGCTGGAATAGTACTTGCATGAAACCTTGGATTTAAACTACAATACTGAAAAAAAATTATTGAGATAGTGAAGGATAGTGACATGTTGTGGGAATTCCACTGTTCTTTTAAAAAAATTACTATTGTTCATTAATTTTAACACAATGAACTGATACATTGTGGAAATCCTTTATGATCTTCTCAAGCCATGATTCAACAGACTGAAATAAGGCAGGAGCACTTACTCAAGGCAGGAGCACTTACTCAAGGCAGGAGCACTTACTCAAGGCAGGAGCACTTACTCCAGGCAGGGGCTCCAGGCAGTATACCTGTCAATCCAACCCGACCCGACCCGACCCGCATAAGCTGAGCACCCAGGATGCAGCAATACAATAGGTATTGGCTTTGGCTTCCTGTTGGCTAGAGAGACCTAATGTAGCAGAGAGGCAATTACAACACAATTCACCGAAAGCTACTCTTGGAGACCTGAAATATTACAGAAGTCCATGCCACAGGAGATAAACAAAACAAACAAACAAACAAAAAACTAAGCATGGACTGAAAAATGGAGGTTGTTCAAGTGAAGAAGGAAGATGGAGTGATTTCTTGGCCATAAAACAATCTGCATCAGAGGAGTATACAGATATCCATCTAATTTCCACTTGTTGTTCTTCTCCTTCCCTTCTGTATTTATTTTCTAGCCTAGGGTAACTCAAATATCTGCTGTGTTGATGGAGCTTATTCAGAAACCAACAAGGGAGCCAGTAAGCAATGAAAGTCACTAAGGAGTGGCCAGTGGGGCCTGGAAGGAAGCCTGCATCACATTTACAAAAGTTTGGCTTTTTTTGTGCAGAAAAAAAAATATTTTGACTCCTACATATTTTGGATTTCGTTAGAAGCATCTGAAATGGATGACACCAAGCTGTTTGCTTAAAACAATGTCCCTAGCCTGAACTGGCATGGATATTTTCTGAGATTAAAATAGAAACTTGTTTTGCTAACAGAAACAACTTGGAAATCAAAGAGACGTTTAAGTTGGAACCATTATTTTTCCTTCTCTTTCCAGAAAATTCCTGCTTTTACACACACTGATAAATCAGGATAGTGCAGCCACTTGCCACAGAACTTTTCCTTAACAATTGAAAGTAACAGAACCCCCCAAAAGACCAGTATGGACTGACATTTGTAATGTAGCAAATACTTTCATCAAACATTTATAAGCACCTACTATGTGTTCGGCAGTGTTGTAGGCACTAACGAAGATAGCTATTCTTGCAGAGTTTACATTACAGCAGAGAGAAGATATATATGAGGAATAGAACAGCAGACGGTTGGGGAAACGGTGAAGTATATTGGGAACTGACATCAGAGGGATAAGATAAGAGGGCTTGTTTTATAATTCTTTTTTAAATTTTTATTTATTTATATTTTATGTACACTAGTGTTTTGACTGCGTGTATGTTTGGGTGAGGGTGTTGGATCTCCTGGGAAAGGAATAACCGACAGTTGTAAGCTGCCATGTGGGTGCTGGGAATTGAACTCAGGTCCTCTGGAAGGGCAGCCGGTGATCTTAATCGCTGAGCCATCTCTCCAGCCCAAAATAAGAGTTTTAAATAGTATTCATATTTGGCTCTTTGGGTGATTTTTTTGAACAAGGAAGAAAGACTGTGAATTATACAGTCAATGTCCTTAATGCATGGGCATGTCTGTCTAGTGGGTGCCAGAAGACAGGTGCCAGGGCACTATGTCATGAGGAGAGAGGGGACAGGATAGCCAGTCATTGGGGGTATGGTTTGAGGAGAAGAATGATTTAAGTTTGAACATATATGTTATGAAAATCATGTATTTTCAGTGCTTTTTACTCTGCAGCAATAGTGCAGAGTAAAATTCTTCAAACGGTTCCTCTGGGGCCCCTTCAAGCCCAGCCACACCACAAGCAGTCTCAATGGTAACTGCCCTTCCTCGGGGGCAGAGGGGTGCACGGAGTGGAGCTGCGGGAGACAGGAGGCACAATCTCCAGGCTTCTTCAAAATCCGACCTGAGATTCCCCCTTTTCAGTTAAAAGGCACAGGACTGTGCCAACTCTGTAGGGGAAGCAATCTGAGTCCGCTTTCGTTAGTCCCCTGCGTGGGTGCAGGAAACTTGGGTTCTCCCCTGCAGCCCACCTGTGTGTATGTGTGTGTGTGTGGGATCTTTCTGGGGGATCCCCGCCGAACGCCTACCTCCCCCAACCCAATCAACCCCCACAGCCCTCGCCCCAGCCTTCCGGGGTCGGCCTCAGCCTTTCAGGCAGGTCACCCAGCTCGCCCTCTCCCAAGCTGTGCTTGCAACTTTTCCAGCAGCCCGGGGCGAGCGCCACCCGCGGTAAGCGCTGCCTGCTCCGGGCGTCACCAACCCCGACCCGCCCCAGCCCCGGGGGCCCGGGAGCGGTGAGTCCCGGCGCGCGCCCGGGGCACCAGGGCGGCCGGGCAGGGAGGGCGGCGGGCTGCGCGGCGCGTCCCTCCCTCCTCAGCCCTCCCCGCGGGCGGCGCGGCTCCCGCCGCAGCGCCTCCCCTCGCCGGGAGGGAGCCGGAGGGGCTCTGGCAGCCCGCCGCAGACCTGCCCGGCTGCACGCCGCGCCCTGTGCGTCCCAGCAGCTGCGGGTGCCGCGCAGAAGGCGACCCGGAGATCCCGGGAGTCCCCCAGCTCCCCGCAGCCCGCAGCGCCCCCGCGCCCTGGATGGCCGGCATGGCTGTGCTCCTGGTGGCGGTGCTCGCGTCCTCCCTCTACCTGCAGGCGGCCGCCGACTTCGACGGGAGGTGAGGCGGGTCCCCGGCGCCCTCCCTCTCCTTCTCGTAGGGACCTCGGGCCGGGCTCGGGACTGGGGAGAGAGAGGCTCGTACCCCGTGTGCGCCGAGCGCTGGCCGGCGCCGGGACACAGGTGACCTGTGCGGCGTCCCTGCAGCCCGCGGTCAGTACCCAGGGTGGACTGCGTCCGGAGGGGAAACTTGCAGGTGGCCGGGCGGCTCGACAAAAGGTGGCGGCGAGGACGCAACTCGGGAACAAGGGACACCTGAGGGCTCTCCGCTAGGTTTCTGGGGGTGGGGAAAGAAGCTCAACAAGAGAACTGAGTGGGGACTCTCCGTGTGTGTTGGGGGGCGGCAACCACGCGGCACCGCTCAGACCTGGCCTGCCTGACTGCTGCGTGCTCTGACAGGTCCCAACGACCTCTGGCTGGGTCTCGGCTGTCACTCAGCCTGTCCTCCCGAGGCTGCATGGCTCACGCTCTCCCCTCGATCCCGGGATCTGTGGGAGGGTCGCTACCCTCAGTCCCCGCTGAAGGCCTCAGCTGGATAGGTTTCTGTCTGGCTCACTTCACTAGCCACCCCAGTCCCCACCCCTCGGAGCCTGTCCCTGTGCTGCCTTGAAGATGCCGCACCTGTTTTACCTGCAATCTTGGAACAAATCAATTCCAGGATTGATTGGCTTCCCTGTCCCTGGAGGGACGGGAGGGGAAGCCACGGAGCGCAGAAGAGAAAAGGCACAGCTCCCAGTTCACCACCTGGTCGGAGGAAATAGAAAGTCCGGGGTTATTTTGTATTTTGGGCCTGAGGGTAAAGTGAAGATGAATTGAAAAGATAAAGCGTTTAAGGAAGAGTGGAAAGCAGCCAGAGGCTAAGCCTTTTAGTTTTCAAAAACAATTCTTAGCCCACATTTGGATTTGTGGTGCATTACTTTGAGGCACACGCATTTCCAAGAAGCGAATACACTTGTAGTGTATAATAGCTTTTAAAAGGTGTCCAAAACAACCTATTCGGTTGTACGGGAGGAAGAAAGTCTGGTAGCTGTGACTCTAAACAGGACAACAGTCACACGTGTAATGTGTTTTGATGCATAAATCTGCATCTTAAACTTCCAGTCTCTGGGTATATTTTACATTAGAGAGGGAAAAGATATGAGGCAGATGCAGACAGCTTGCAAAACACAAGGGCACTTGATATGCTCGCCACTGTCTACATCTTGGCTTTATGCTTCTCTTACAGTATGGCAGTGATGGGAGGGGACAATTGTATCGGAAAGAGCTTTTTTTTTTTGCATTTCATTTTTGAAACCACCTCAGGGCCGTTTTCCTTATCTGCCCTTTATACGAAGCAGAAATTCTTCCTGCTTTGACAGATCTTCTGTTATTCAACACTTTTCAGTGTACTGTGCATTACTCAAAACTGTGCCTCCCCCAACCCCACCAGCTGTGAGTATGGGGAACCTGTTTTATTTCAAGGCTTCAGAAACCACCCCGTGAATGGTGGCCTGAAGTTTCTCGGTTTCAACTAGCACTGTTTCTTCTCCCTACCCCTGTGTGCTGGGTGTGTGCTTAACTTTACAATTAAAAATTAGATCATTGCAGAGCTATTAGTGAGAAAGTGTCTTATCCTAATATTCCTGCAGACATTAAGGAGTTTGTAGACAATTGCTGGGTGTGGTTTAAGTATTTTTTTCTTCTAAATAAAGCAAAGAGAAAATTATTTTAAACCTCCAGTGTATTTATTTTAAAATTTTTGTTTGTTTGGTAGGTGGCCCAGGCAAATAGTATCTTCGATTGGCCTGTGTCGTTATGGTGGCAGAATTGACTGTTGCTGGGGCTGGGCTCGACAGTCCTGGGGACAATGTCAACGTGAGTATCAGGTCTGGAGGCTCCACTTCTCTGGGGGGTAGGGTGGGTGGGTAGTATCATTTTTCCATGGTTCCAAACTGCACTTTGGAGGTCTTGCTATTACTGAGCAAGTCTTAGTTGTGCAGATCTAACCCCAATCTTTATTCTGCCCCCTTTCAACCAGAGGCACCTGTGTTGTGGTGCCAGCTTTGCCATTCACAGAGAGACAGCCACTGTGTTGTCCACATTTTTATTTTATTAGTTTATGTGTATGGGTGTTCTGACACACACATGTGTCTGTGTGTCACCTGAGAACCTGGTGCTGGAACTGGAGTTACAGATGGTTATGAGCCACCATGTAGGTGCTGGGATTTGAACCCAGGTCCTCTGGAAGAGCAGCCAGCTCTCTTAACTGCTGAGCCGAGATCTCCCCAGCCCTGTACTGCCCATTTAAGCTTTTGTCCTCAGTTTCTTTCACCCCAGGGTTCTCATTAGACTTATTCCTTCCTTTGTTCCAAGCTCGGAGGTGAGGGTGAGATAATAAGTCTAGACAATATTTACACTAAATAAACTTGGAACTTAAGATTCACTAAAGATACACTGAATAAACTTGGAACTGTAAAATCTTCACCAGAGAGAGCTGTTGTGTAAGGTGGCATATTTGCCATTTTCAAGTCTTTTTTTATGAAGAAACATTGTGCTGACATCTACATGGGCCAACCAATATAGTCATAGGAAACATCTGGAAAACATCATTTGTAAATTCCATAATTGACCAAAGTCATATATAGTAAGTACCGAATCAGAACACTGATTACTATTTTATTCATGACCAAAATAGACATGTTAATGATAAATTTCCTAATCATAAACAAAAAATCTGAGTAATTTAGCCCATTTCTCAGACTTTACTTATCTGGATCTCAAAATTTTATCCTAGTTTTCCATTTTCCCCCCCTCTCCCTCCAAGAAGAGACACATCCCACCCCAAATGATCAAACAGCTTTCCGGGGCACCTGTTGAGCATAATACCTGGTAAGCTATGGGAACTCAGCTGGGCTCCACATGGGGACATCTGCCTTGTCAGGCATTAGGTGACATAGAGAAGGCTGATTGAGGAGGCCCCGGAGAAGCCTGGCCTAGTGACGGACTGGCAGAGTGAGAAGTAAGTGTCCCAGCAGTTAATTATCAGGGATACACTGACATTTAACTTGGTTGAGGAAGGAGGGTGATTGCCACAGGTTGACAAATGGACATTCAGACTGTTGTCTCCGGTTGGGAACAGACAGGTGAAGAGAACTAGCATTTGGCTTCCTGTTACTTGTAAGCATTGGCCCCTTGCTCATGTGGGCCAGTGCCTCCTGCTACAAAGAGCTGGAGTTTCTGGTTTCTAGTACATGGAAAGACCAGGCAACATTGTCCGGCTCCCACCGCTTAGTCAGTTCAGTGTTGTTTCCAAGGGAAGATGGCTCAAAACAGGTAGAATGCAGCCTTCTGATACTGGCATTCAGAGCCTCACAGGTATGAAGGCTGGTGAGCCAGCAGGGTGAATTACCAGAAAGTAAAGAGAGGATTGGACATCTCTCTTGGCCCAATAGTGAAACGAATCCATCCCAGATGAAAACATGGTCAGCCTCCTTGCAGGAAGGAGCTCATCTACCTCATTTTCCTCTGTAACTTTCAGGAAACTAGTGAATTGAACATGGAAGGGCTTTGAGGTCCATGTAGTTGCCCAGCCCTACCCACGTCAAGGAGGTGTGCACTTGCAGAATTCCAGGTGTAGCAGTGGGCCACACCTTTAGACCTGCCCCAAGGCAGAGATTAGGAGAATGTAGGTTCAATGCCAGGTGTGTTGAAAGAATTCTAGGTTGAGAACTCCTGCGCTCTTGAGACATCCTGCTGTGGAATTCCCCAGGCAGCACTAGGGGCTGTTTCATTTTTCTGTACCAAGCAATTCAAATTTCTCAAGAGTGTGCCAGCTTGGCAAATCTAAATCTGAACAAGTACAGGGTCCTTTTAAAGTTACAGTGGCATTATGAAATGAAATCCTCCAAGAGATTTCCTTAACTTTTTCTCTCTCCTGTGCCTTTCCTAACAGATTGGGGACACTATCATTTTCAAACCTTCATTTTTTTTCTCCTAAAAGAATGCAAAGCAGTGACATTCAGTATTTCTTCCCCCCCCCGCCCCGTTATTTCCTGAGAATATGAAGGAAGTGCAATGTGGAAATCAAAGGTTGAAATGGTCACATTACAAAAGTGTGTAACATTGTCTTGCACACATCACAGTTCATTGGTAAAGTTCAGGAGCCAGCATAATTGAGGGGAACATAGACTCTGATTCAAGACAGCCTAGTTTTAAATTCCAGTTTGACCTTCTTGACTCTGTGACCTTGGGTGAGTAGCCCATCATGTTCCTGTGCTTCATTTTCTTCATCTGTGAAATCAGACTGAAACATTACAGACCTTAATGACATATAACACTGACACGAGCTGTCATTTGTAAAGCACTGAAGACTCTTTCTGGCCTGAGCTCTACTTGGTCATGATCACTATTCATTATGACTACAGCACCGGAGGACAAAGGAAGGGTATATGTGTGCTATCAGATTCCATGTTCTTCAAACAGGAAAAATGCACTCTTGGCCACATTAAAAATGGTTCCAAGGTTCTCTGTTTTGGTGAAATGAAGTTCCTTTAAATTGAGAAAGGGCCTTAGCTATTAACCGTGCAGATGGTGAGCCTGCAGATGACGTCGGGGTAGAAGTACTCTTCTGTGTGTTTGTCTTCTGCTGAATCTTAGATGGTCCAATGTCTCCTGTCAGCTCAGGACCTGCCTTCCTTTGTTTTGATCTGAGGTAGAGGAATGTGAGGGCAAGAGGTCATCTCAAAGGGATAGAATAGAACAGTCCCAAAAAGAGGCCGGTGGGATGAATGCAGTGTCTCTGAACACTCCCGACTGTTTTAAATGCTTTTGTAAAATTGAAAGTTTTGCATTCTATTCAAGGAAAAATGCCTTGAAATAACTCTGGTAGTCACTTACCTGTGTGATTTCTAACCAAGTTCTAGAAGATATAATGGGAAAAATAGTTTTGGCTCTCTGAACCTTCAGTAATCTGAGTGTTGTTCTTTTCCATGTCACTTTCTTACCCAAGGTGCCATAGTTCTCTTCTGATTGACTCACTTTGGAATCTTCCTTCAGAGCAGACAGGAAAACATACATTAACTGTAACCACCTGTCACACAGAGCCTTTCAGCTTACATGCACATGTTAGTGGGGGTAATTGGTACCCACATTCAGTTGTCTACTGGACTTTATGGCCTTTTATGCAGAGACCCTTCAGTGAGTGTCTACTCTACTGGGCAGAACATTTGTGACATGTTTTGATCTGACACCTGAGTCAGATATCTTCATAAAACACTCCACATCTCACTCCTCCTTGCTCTCTTTTTCCTGGACTTGTTTGGAGAGACTCACATTGCAGGGTCATGGAATTGTCTGACCTCCCGTCTGGCTTACCACCATTAGCTACAAAGCCACATTTAACTCAGGGACTTGCTGTCTTTCTCGTCAGGACTATTGAAGGACAGAGTAGAGGAACAGCCCAGTGGCCATGGGGTCTGTCCTCAGATTCCCTGCCTATGCCACCCAGTGTTCAGTCCCAGCATTCTTGCCATGCTGGAAAGGCATGAGAGTTTCCAGAAATAGGCAGGTTTTGTTTTCATAGTTCATTTTTGGGTTAGACCCTTGGCGTCTTTTTATTCTTTGACCCTTTGTTTTGTGTTCTTGCCTCATAAATAGATCTCTTGCACATTGAAAATTCCACATTTGATTTTCTAATTGTCTTGAGCTTTAAATTTATTGAATATTAATGGGACTCCTTATTATCAAATGAAATCCTCTAGTGTTCACCTATTGGTGGCTACATATTTACAGCACACAGTACCTTGGTCTCTCCAATATTGTCACAACGTATTTGTTTCTTGCTTGTGATCTTCTGTGCATTAGCGTCCCCATCATTTCCATGGCACATTTCATGTTAATTATGTTAACTTTTCCTCTCCCCCTGCCAAGTAGAGACTTGTAGTTGAGGTTTCTTGGGGTTTTACATTTCATTTTAAAGGCTCACCATGTAGTACAGACAAGTAAAAGCAGTAGATAAGTTGGGGCCTTGGGCTCAAGCCCCCACTTTTGAACCTGCGTGGCCATTAGCAGATCTCCAAGGCAGGCTGCCTGTAACCGCCATCAGGGAACTCCCATGGTGAGGAAGAACACAGAGTGTCTGGGAGTAAGCACAACAATTTCTTCTTTTTTCTTGGAGACCAGGCTAGATGGACGACGGCTTTAATGACAGTAGTATTGGGGGGGGGGTGTTATTGCTTGCCCATGCCACCCAGAGTCCAGTCCCAACATTACTCCTAGCAAACACCTTCCTATTTGTAGCCAATAAATAAGGCAACTTTTGTTGAGCATGGATTATATCTTATAAATAAAACAGTTTATTTATGACTGTTCAATCATGTGTACCCCAGGAGTAAGTGGGAATCTAGGGTGAGGGTGCTGTCTGGAGCTATCTTTGGTCTGTTTAATGGAGTTAAACATACCCCATTGTCCTGAGTTCATTAGCTTCCTCTCCCAATTATGGGTTTAGGTTGTAGAGTCTCTTTTGTTTGTTTTTAAGGTAAGAATAAAAGCAAGACTGTAGATGATTTTAGAATTGTTTATGTCACCAAACCTGAGTCCCCAAATCCTTAGGAAGTGAAGTTGGGTTTGCTGCTGTTGTTGTAAGAAAGGGGATTCAACTGCCACTTCCCTGGAAAGGCTGTTTATGAGCACCGTGTTCCTTGAGTGACTCTGAGTGGTCTTGGAATGCAGAGTCCGAGTGCAAAGTTGTGTTGAAGGATCTTGACCTTTTCAAACAGGTAGGTTTCGAGTGTGTGTAGTCTTTAAAGTTAAGGTTTAAAGAAATGACTTTGCTCTCTCCTTTCTTTCCACGACTAGAACTGATCTTTGCAATAATACCATTAAGAGCCTCTAATTTCCTAAGCTCCTTCCCTACAGATAATTTGGACAACTCTCAACCTTTACAGATTAGAAGTTTTAGTATTTCTCAAGCTGAAGGGTAGACTAGTGAGAGGGAAGCACCGTAGTCCTTTGAGAGTTAGTAGCCAGGCCTGTCCTCACACCCCTGCCACAAGAACACAGTGCTGGACAGACACAAAATCTGCACACAGGGTCCAGGGAGCAGTGGGGTGTCTACACCACAGAAAGTGGATCAGCTACACACTGCTAATGTGCTTCCTCCTCAGGGCCCTCCTGCGCAGAGTGCCCTGCCCAACATTTCTACCTGGTGCTCTTCTACCTGCCAGAGTCGTGCTCTGGGCAATTCAAATCAAACTAGGTGCTTTGAGATGATGATCAGTCATGATGATGCATGACTCCATGGATACCCAGCAAGGGATGATATTCAACGCTGAGATTGGACCTTCCCTGTGGTGAGGGTGGGGCGTGGGAAGGAAAGTGGAGTCTGTCTACCTAGCCTTTCTTACTGTCTCCTCTGCCACGTAGAGGTAGCTCTGCCTTTTTCTCTCTTTTTCCTTTTCCTCATTCAGAACTTACTGCAAGTTTATAAATTCACACAAACATAGAAACCGAACAAGAAGAGGACGTTTCACAGATTCGCATGTCACCTTTGCGCAGGGCTGTGCTAATCTTCTCTGTAGCAGTCCAGCTTTAGTGTACGGGCCACTGAAGAGAGCATGACTTCTATCAGTTGTTTGTAGGTTTTTACATTTCTTGCCAATTTTTTTTTAAGAATCTTATTTAGAAAGGAAAATGTATTCACTTCCTGAGATAAGAACCTCCTCACAGAAATAAGTGTTATCAGGTGGTCCTACGTACCATTCAGAGATATTTTCATATTCTGGGTAACTTCTCTGTCTCCCCTGCTACCTACCTGCTTTGTAAAAATACGGTGTGGTAGATTAACTACTCTGTGCCTTCTTTAGAGACCATCTTAAAACTATGTCCTTATCCTCTGCATGGGAATAGCTCCCTTTCTATGTTCCATTGTGTGGGTGTCCTGTAACTAATTAGCCAATCCTCTATTGCTGGATCTGTACACTGCTTCTAAAATAACCTTGAACATAAAGTTGAAAAACGCTGAGTTGCAGTCTTCTCATATGTAGGAAAGACACATTTTTATGTGTGTCCGAATGACATTCATGGTATTAGCTTTGGTCAGTCCGAGAGTGGTTTCTCCGTTGGGGATGCGTGATCCAGAGAATGACTGCTTGTTGCTTGATTTTAGGATGCTTTCCTCCCTGCTCTCTTCCAAGGAAGCCTCTGATTAGTCTGACCCAACTTTCACCTTTCTCCTTGGACCAGTGACATTTGACCAATGGTGGCAGGATGGACTGAAATTCATTCATTTGCCAAAGTCTCCCTCTGGTTTGTAGCCATTAGGTTGTCTAATTTTTATTAATATAGATTTTTTTTTTACTTTTAAGAAAGCTTCACATATTCTTTAAGGAATTGCTTCTATTATCTTTCAACTTCAGCCATAATTCAATGTACCTGTGTATGCGGTGTGTGGTGTGTCACTGGATCTGTTATCTATGAAGGAGGAATAAAATCTTAGAGTGGAATGCTCTCTGGGGACACATTATGACAAAAAGACCAAAAGCACTTAAAAAATGTTTTTAAAATTGTGGGGATATGGACCTACATTTTCTATTCTCTATTCTGGTTAAGTTTTTTACATATCTTTTATTAAAAAAATAAGTAAGAAATGTATGTTTAAATAAAAAATAAAAAAGACAAGTGAAGGGCAAGCAGGAGGGAGAGAGAAAGCTGGCTGGAGCTGCAGTAATGGTAAGTATTTGTTACCCTTATGTTTTCTTGACACTAAGTTCTAGTCTCCACCAGACAATCATTGTTTCTTACTAATCTGTTCAGAAATGTCTAAATATTTTTGAGACTTTCACTTTTAATGTAACAGTAGCATAAATTAAAACTCCCCTGTGCCTTTACACAAAAGTATTTAAGGACCAGTTCTTATAGGTTCATGTATACCCGACTCAGTCTTTTAAATGGCCTTATAGTTTGTTATCATACAGATGGACAGTAATAATCTCCTACTTATATGCACTAAGGTAGCTTTCAATATTGTGTTTTTACAAGATATAATACGATGACTATCTGGTTGTGTGTCATCATCATTGTCCTGTACAACTAAATAAAGGGCAATTCTACAGTGACATCCTCTTCCTACATAGAGAGAGTTTTAATTTCACTGTACATTTTCTTTCTGAAAATATAATTGAGAGGAGAATAAATCATGACTGATTTTATAAACGTGACACTTTTTATGTTTGATCCCTTTGAAGATGCTTTAAAACATAAGTAGACTTGATCTCCTTATTCATATTTGCTTATGTCCTATCTTGTTTGGAAAAATGATGCTTTTCAAATCTCTTTCATCTTTTTTAAAAGTAAGAAATGATCAAGTAAAAAATGAGAGACAGAGATCAGGAGGCAAGTGTTTTGGATGAGTACAGGTAGGTTATTGGTGGGCTCCACTATAAATGGTTTCTGCAAAGAAATCAATGGGACGTTTTCACATTAATTTGTACTCATTAGATATCAGCATATAAACTCATCATCATCTTACTATGTGCCCACCATGCCCATGTAAATTATGATTGGCGTAGAGAGACAAACAGAGATATTATATCTGGGCACCTTTTACCCTTTTTATACTATTACATGGTTAATGGCCAGTGTACCCAGAAACAGAACTAGTTTCTTGACCATGCTCGTTTCTTATAGAGGTGTAGAGAGGAGTCCTCATGAACCCTACTTGATCTCCTAATCTATTTGGATCTCACATGGGGCTGCTCTATGTAAGCCACCTAGGCGTGATTAGAAGCAGAGCGTAGGAAAGTATTGAACATATGATGGTCTAGAACCCAAACTTAAGTCTTTACCTTTCACTGCAGTATGAGGAAAGGCTGATTCACATGGACTTCTCACCAAGCTCCTTTGGCAATAGGACCCGAAATCCTGGTGCATCTGTACCCAATAAGAATTTCTCTTCCTGCTTTCCTTCCTCCATCTCTCCCTCCTTCATGCTTTCTGTCTCTGAAAACAGACCAACATCGCAAAAGTCCAAATAGTAACAAGCTGGTGTGTGTTCTGAGAGGGCACAGATCCTGCAAGGCCCCTGTCTCCAAATGAGAAACAGAGGTTCCTATTCCCCAGATGCGAAGCAGCACTCCAAGCTGCTTGGATTCTCACCTTGAACAGCCTTGGAGAAGAACTGAGTTAGCACTCCCTCCTTACTGAAAACAAATGAAAGATCTGTCCTCAAAAATACACCAGATAGCCTAGACAGTTTTGCTTGGGGAAAAAGTCGGTTGTATTGGTCCAAGGTGGCTAAAGAAAAATAATTGTGCTTACTAAAAAATTGCATGTTATATGGGAGAGCATTTGGTTAAGCAATATCAAGTATAATTTTCTACTTTAATGTACTACAACATTTTTTAAGATTTTTGATTTCCTTACTATTATTATTAATACATAATTAAAGAGACAATTATAGTCATAACAGATTTCCCATTAAAACCAGCATAGGGGAGTCCATTGCAGCCCAGATGAGTGGTGTGTGGTAAATAGTCACAGAATCCTCTGTTCATTCCATATCGTTTCATAGTTTTTACAAAGGATTTCATTTTTACTTACCCTGATAAAACTGCTAGAGCAATGTAATTCTGGTGGAGGATGGTAGACACAAATACGATCAAAATTATTTTTAGTTTTACAATAAGGTAGATGGTTTTGTAGAACAAATGTATGTTTCTGTTTCATCGGAAGCCCTCACTTTCCAATTAAGCTTTTTATACTAAAAGTCAGGGCTAGCATTGAATGATAGGTGCCAAACCTTGGGAAAGGAAGATTTGTCACTAAGGATTTGATACAGATGATTTTTGTCAGTAACATTTAAACCAAATACTTAATTTGGTTAATATATCTCTAACCATCCTGTGGCGCAATGGCATAAATTCTCCAGGACTGGCTATTTTCCTGTTAAAACATAATCAGATCCTGGGGTTGGTGAGGGTTACCTTCCACAGATGTTATTCACAGACTCTGAGGCTTTAGAGCTTCTATTTCATCACAATTTAAATTTGTGCTAGTATACACAAAAGGAAGGAAAAAAAACCATTCAGCGATTCTTAGACTAATTTATACTTTGTGAAATCAATGTTATTTTTCCTAGTCATTGATCTCAGCACTGAGAGGCAGAGGCAGACCGATTTCCATGAGTTCCAGGCCAGCGTGGTCTACAGAGTATGATCCAGGACTGTCAGAGCTATAGAGTGAGATGCTGTCAAAACAATCAAAACAAAACTAAACTAAAACAAAACAACCACAAAACCAACAACCTTTAAACTTATTTTCATAAATGATAAATACCAAATTCAGTTTCAATGAATTCCCTAAGTGGTAAAAGGTGTATGTTGCTAAATTGATAGTAACTATTCCATGCATTGAGTTTTTTCCCTTGTTTTCCTTTCTATTTAATGAAGACTTTTAAAAATATAATATATTTTGATCATGTTTTTTTCTCCCCCAATTCCCCAGATCCTTTCTATCTACCTACCCACTCAACTTCATGTTCTTTTATAGATTTTCTTTTTTTTCTAATTAATATTTATTTTTATTATATATGTATATAATACATATAATATATACATAGAAATGTATATATTATATGTGTATGTACACATATATATGTGTGTATATATACATGAGTGTTTTGCATGTATGCATGTATGTCTGGGAAAGATGTCCATGCCTGGTGTCCATGGAGGCCAGAAGAGGGCATCAGATCCTGGAACTGGAGTAGCAGTAGGTCGTGAGCTGTCATGTAGGTGCTAAGACTCAAACTTGGGTCCTCTAGCAGAGCAGCCATTGCTCTTAATTGCTGAGCCATCTCTCCAGCCTCATTTTTTCATTTTTAAAATTATGCATGGGGGGCAGAGGCAGAGGTAGGTATGGGCACACGAGTCCACAATGGCGTGCCTGCAATGGTTAGAAAAAATACACTGAATCCCCTGGAGCTACAGTTGCAGGTGGTTGTGAGCAACTTGGTGTGGATGTTGGGAGCCCACCTCTGCAAGAGCAGTATATGCTTTCAATCACCGAGCCATCCTTCCATCGCTAGACTTTCTAAACATAAGCTTTCCACAACCCAAAATTTATCAACTATCTTCTATTTTGGTATATACTTATGTTAGTTAATATTTTCTTATTGGATAATTACAACATTTTCTACGTTTTATGGTATTTTGAAAGTTTTCTTCAGGTTGAATTTAAAATTCAGTAATGAATTAAGCTACTCACTGTATCTTAGTTTCTACCAACATATGGCTAGAAATTAAAAATTCTGATAGATATTTTATTTTTTATTTAAAATTGGGTTTTAAGACAGTTTTGTTTTTGTTTTTTGTTTTTTTAGGAAAGAAAAGTATAAAATTACAAAGAAGTAATGTATAGGTTTGCTAAATGCCCTATTCTCTGAACTAATGAGTTCTCTATCTTAAATAGCCACAAAGTTAACATCCTGAAAGCTGGGTTCTTCTCGGTTCTTAAATGCCTGTTCTCATTGTCTGCTTGTGTGTAACTGTGCCAAGTTGGGTAATTGACTGTGAAGAGATTTTCACAGATTAATGCCAAGTTTTTGACAATGAAAACTATAAAACTGAAGTTTGGGGTGTGGAGAGCTTTCAAGACTTGGTAGTCTTGTAGCTGGTGGTTAGGATTTGGCAGCTTGAAGTAGCGTGACATGTTGTTCCTTTCCCCTCATGCTTGTCCCTCGCTGTTGTCACTGTGAGGAGTTGGCACCTGGCCTGATGGGCCACACGTTTAAGGGGATCTGTGCCCCAGTCTACCTCATGTGGTAATAATTGTACCAGCCATCTCAATTTGTAGTAGCTTATTGTTTCCTTTCCAGTCGTTTTTAATGGCCTAATGGTTGGCTCCTTACAGTAAATTAAAGTGCGCACAAGAAGGTAGGCAGTGTGAGTCTGAGTGGTTACTACCTCAACGCTTTTCACTCTTATCCGTTGTTTGACTTCTCTTACCATCCTCCTTTCTCTCCCTCCTCCTACCTCTTGCCCCTGTGTAGTCGAAGCTGCCCTCAGACTTGTAGTCTCTCTACTTTTTCCCCTTGAATACTGGTATTACAAGTGCATGCCACCACGCGTGTCTATAAGGATTGTTTTCCATTGCCGGAGAGCAAGCCCAGGGCTCGTGCACATGCTAGGTGCACACTTACCACAAAAGTACCTCTCCCCCTCATCTTTAGCATTGTCCACAAAGCTGTGCTCCACAGGCAAGGACAGCTAACCACTGAACACTTTATTTGGTTTGTCACAGTTTCATAAACTTATCAATGTGCTTATTAATTTTAAGGGTATATAGCAAAGTGTGAATTGTCAGTGAGAAGTTTCAGATGAACTGAAGCTTTGCTAGCAATGTTGAATTATTTAATTCCCACGACCATTTAACAATAGCTGTGGAGAAACAAGTAATCAGGAGAAAAGTGGGACAGATTTTCCTGTATTAGGTGTGCTAATGAACTCCATTCTAGGGCTTCTCACACCACACTAAGACACAGACAATACACAGGGAATTTATTTTTGGCAACTTTTCAAAAATTGTGCTGTAGGTTGCCTATGAAAATATCCTTATCCATCAGCAGAGAATAGACCGACGAAACCTCCTGTAAGGTATCTATTCCATGTTTAATATTACTTTAACTTAAAAAGTTTTTAAAATGTGAATTTTAAATTGTGGGACATTGGCTGAGATTTAAGCTAGACATCTTAAAAGAGGTATGCATGCTGACACCAATCAGTTTACCAGATCAACTATGTCCAGGTTAACACATGTTAATTAAGAAAAACGTGACCTAACCTTAAGATATTATAGGAAATGGACTGTACAGAACTGTTGGGTTCTGTGGTACTATTTTCATAGCTAGCTTGAAATAATGATGCTTTCAGTCCTCTAATGACTCCTTTTTCTTTTGTTTAAAATAATCCAAAATATCTTTCCAGATAAATTACTCAAAATTGGTTATGAGTATATTAAAGAAATAGTATTCTATACTTACATTTTCCTTCTCATGCATAATCATGAATATAAGCACAAGTTCTAAATATGCCATCCTGAATGTTCTTTATGCTTTGATTTACTTTCAGTGTTTCTGTAGATGATGCTTGATGTGTTTCATTATTCTATTTAAATAAATGGGTTGCTATCAAGATACAGTGAATTATTTTAAAATTAAAGGCAATAAAAACAAAATGCTAATTATAAGCATAATCAAGGTGAGAAAAGAAATCTTGCAAACAAGGGCTGGGGAGATAGATCAGTGGGTAAGTAGAAACAGGAGGACCTGTGTTTGAAGACTCAGCACCCATAAAAAAGCCAAGTGTGACTGCATGACTCCAGCATCAGTAGGAGGCAGAAACAGCAGATCCTGGGAGGGAACTTACTAGCCAGCCAACCGAGCCAAAGGGACAGCTAGCTTCCAGTTCAGTAAGAGAGTCTATCTCGAGGCAATAGGGAAACGAACAATAGAGGAAGACACCCAGTGTTCTCTTTCAGCCTCACCCTGGCATGCACATCCCCACACTCACATGCATGTACACACTTGCACACATGCATGCACACACATCGCATCACATCTAAACAACAAAACAAAAATCTGGCAAGCAAATGTAATGTTTGCCTTTAATAATACTTTGTAATCATTCTGGATGAATAGGTAAATTATTGCTTTGATTGAGTCAGATCAGACCTGCAAACTTTTTTTCTGTTACCCCCCTGGAAAAAGACTCCATTATATTAGACAAATGCATGGACTGATCATATGTGAAAGTGGATGTTTTTTTGTTTTTTTTTTTTTTTGTTTTTCGAGACAGGGTTTCTCTGAATATCTCTGGCTGTCCTGGACTCGCTTTGTAGACCAGACTGGCCTCGAACTCACAAAGATCCGCCTGCCTCTGCCTCCCAAGTGCTGGGATTAAAGGCGTGCGCCACCACGAAAGTGGATGTTTTAAAGAGGGAACACACTCATCCAAAAGAGAAGTCATAAGACTGTCTCTCTTCTCACCCCTAGGACTCTAGGCTGGTCCAACCCTCACCATTGTTTGTAGTGTTTTGAGTTTCTTCCTGTTACTTTCATTTAACTGGATATTTATGCATCTCCAAGAGAAATGGCTGAGACTTTGCAGTTAATTCCTGTTGCTATTGACAACCAAAGCAGCCAAGCAAGAAGATAGTGCCGTGAAAGGGAAGAAAACAAACTTTAATATGTTTTTCCCAAAGCTCGAGAGACAAGGAAGCCTCCAGTATATAAGAAAAAGGTAAGTGAGCAGGTGTCAGTGTAAGCAATACCAGCTCTGGGTATTGATTGAGCCACAGTTTTTAATTTTTTTTCAGATGCTTTGTCCAAAATTCATTTAAATAAAGGGATTCTCACTCTAGGAACCAACAATTAATGTTTTGAAAATGAAATATTGGAAGATACAGTATTGCAAAAGTTTTTAATTAGAATTCAGAATATAGGTGGTTGTCAATGTTTCTCAGTGGGTTAAGATGCTTGCTTCCATCCCTGAGGACCTGAGTTTGATCCCTGAGACCCACATGGCTGCAGGAGAGAACCAGCTCCGACAAGTTGATTTCTGATCTCCATATATACACTGTGGTACATGTGCACCTATGCACACACGCGCACGCACACACACTAAAAAGTTTTAAAATGTTTTTTTTTAAAGAACTTGGATATAGAAGAATAGCATAACTTCAAATATTGCTTAAAATTTTGTTTCAAAATGGTTTATAATAACAAAATGATGACTAAAATACTACTATTTTAAACATGTCCTAGAATTTTTTTTTTGTTTCAGAAAAGCACTGAATGTTGAATGTGTGTAAGTCTCCGGGAATGTAACAAGCTGGCCATACCCAAGCCCTGCCTCCTTACAGAGAAAAGATCTGGAATTTCTTTTTTTGGCCATTTGTTTTGCAGCTTTCTACGTCTTAAGGCAGAGACTAGCAAGGATAAGGTGCCAGCTCAAAGGTTAGATGAACATATTTCTTGACATAATTTTGGCTAATATATGTCTTGAAAGCCATAACATCTAAATGACACTCTATAAAGCTATAAACAAGGCTTAACATTATGTGGTTTTTGAGTGGCTTATTTGGGGGAAACTCTCCCTGACAGAGATATGACGGAGTTTGTTGTTGTTTGTTTCACTTTGCTTTGTTTTTTTGTGTTTTTTTATCCCCTTTCAGCTTTTCTAATGTATCTTTGTCAGTTATTAGGTTAAACTTTTCCCTTTCAATTTTTGTTTCTCCCTCTTATTTTACCAATCTAATAAACTGACCTCCATTCTAACCTAAAGGACAGTTTAAATTTCTAATATTTAAAGAAGCAAATGTAGAAAAAAAAATCAGTCCAAGTGAAATTACTAACGCCAGCCTATCACTAACCTGTGGGAATTGTGTTTCATGTTTACTAATTCTCCATGGAACAATTCAGGTAAGAGATATTTTTACTGTGTATTGATTATACCTTCATCCTGATGCTTTGGTGCAAAAGTATTCCTTGGTTAAAACATTTGACAGTGAGTCAGATCACTTGGCAAGATGTTTGCCATTTTAGTGAACCGTTTGTGAGATAATACCAAATCACAGCCTGCAGTCAGGTCTAAGGAGGCAATACAAGATGGTCACTGAAGGAGGCCATCCCCTGTCATGGAGACATTTTAAAGGTAGGATTTCAATAAGAACATTTGGTGAGAAAATCAGTAGTGATTTTTGGGGGGCAGGTTTCTGGCCATAAGTAGAATGCTGCCTGTAGAACAATTTTTCCTTTCCTTTCCTTTTCTCTTTTCTCATTTCTCATTTCTTTTTTCTTTTCCTCTCTCTCTCTCTCTCTCTCTCTCTCTCTCTCTCCCTCTCCTCTCTCACCCCACCCCATCAGATAGTCAGGTATTTCTGTGTACACCCAGGCCTGCTTTAAATAAACTAACAACATAGTCCAGGCTGACATCCAATTCTGAATCTTCATGCCTTGACTGCCCAAATGCTGGGATTACAAGTATAGACTACAAGATCTAATATTTTAGAACAATTCCTTTTTTAAAATGTTTAATTAAAATACAATTACACTTATTCTCTAGCCCCTCCATCCACTCTCATCCTCGCCTCATAATGATGGCCTTTTCTTTAATTATTGTCACATATGTATATGCTAATAAATATATAAATGCAACCTAATGAGTCCATTTAGAGTTGCTTGTATGTATGTTTTGGGGGAAGACTAATTCTCCCTCTCTCAGTTGTCGCTAGTAGCCTGCAGCTTTTGATCTAGGAGTGGGTGACTGTTATATTTCCCCCTTTCACATTGTCATGTCATCTAATGCTTAAACAGTTCTTGATGAATGTGTTGGTCTGCATGTAGATCACAGAGCTCTGAGCTGTGTTTCCCTGCATTGTAGGATGAAGAGCATAACATGATTAAATTGCCTTTCATTTCCCACGTCCATCTTTTGCAACTAAGAATTAATTGGGCGTAGGAAAATTTTCTAGTTGTTCATTGCTAGAATAAAACCTTTTGCTGGAGTGCTGTCTTTGGTTGGCATCACTTCTTTCCCATGTTGTGAGTAATTTTTTGCATCAAGCCCTCAGTGGAACAGTTTTGGTTGGCTCAGGGTGCTTACACTTGAAATAACTAGAAGAAGATAGAATTGAACTATGGAACCCTAGTATTTACTGTCCTGATGACTTCCTAGGAGCTAAAGTTAGGCACCAGGGATGCACAAAGATGAATGTGGCATGGTCCTTTGTTCTCAAGGACCTCAGTCTGTACAAGATTATTGGCATTTATTCCTTTTATAATTCTAACATAGGAAAAAGCTAGGGATAAAGTGTTGAGGGTGGACAGACAAGATGGGGCCATAGGCACATGCCACCTAGCAGGTGACCTGTGTTCAACTCCCAGATCCTTTATAAAGGTAGACAGGAAAGAACTCCATATGCATACCATGGCACTCATGTGTGTGTGTCTGCTCCCCCAATAATAATAAGTGTAACTTTTGAGAAGAGTTGAGTTTGTTCAGGAGAAGAATCTATTCCTGTTGAATAGGAGAAACGAGAAGTTTGAATGCTCCATGGTGTTCAGTTAACTCATCTGCTCAACGCATATGTATTGAGTAGAACTACACGCTTGATCTTGAGTTCACCAATGCAGACATCCTTCCAGTAAAATGAAGGTCCAGTCCTCCATTCTGCTCAGCATCACTGGCTAAAGCCCACAGACCATGGGAGCACTGGATGAGAGAGAGGTGTTGTAATGTGATGCGTTTTGATGTTGGATACTGTGAAAATGCCTCTCAGTGGACAACCATAGACCAGGAGTGATGGATGGGCTGTGATTGTACAGCGAAATTGTGATGAATATGATTAGGCAAGTGAGGGGCATTCTGGGAAGACAGTTTTCTAAATGCACAAAGATCTCAGACGCCAAAATGAGCACATTCCAGGGAATGTAAGAATCCCAGTTCAGCCCTGGCATAAGTGCTTGAAGGATGTCTGATAAGAGAAGTAGGAATGTCTCCCGGAACCTTTGAGGTCATGGTAAGTAGCTTGGTCTTGACCACAAGATAATAAAGGACCATGGTGAAGACTTTAATAAAGGAAATTGCATGACTAGTTTAGAGCATATCAGCTGGTGCTGATGACTCCACCCTCACATAAAGGTGAATTTCTTTCTGGTTAGGGCGTCTTAGCTTGTTTTTGAAATTGCCAGTGTTTCACAGAAAATATGGATTTCACAGACACTGTTGAAAATCAGTAACTTGGCATTGTTTCAGGGAACCCGTGGGCTAGAATTTGTTAAGCAGCCACCAGGATGGAAGAAGCATGTGCTCTGTTTTACCCAGGCTCACTTCCTTCAGGGCAAACGCCCGGCACGTGCAGGCATTTGAGGTTTGGGGCTAATTTTGGAACTTCCTCTTTGGCAATTTGAGGAATAACTATTTGAGGTTCAGAGCTGCAGTTCTTACAGCCCACGTGAACAGTTAGGCTTGTTTTTAAATAGTGGTGGGAACAAAAAGGATAGGAAGGTGCTGAAAAATACGAAGACACAATGGATGGGGAGTCATAGCCTGAAGGCTGTGTTGGTTCAGTGTTTCTTGTGAGGATCTTTTCTGAGCACAACTTCATTTTGGTGAGCAGCAGATAAGAGTCCTCCCATGGGAATTTTAAGTAAGGATTAAATGACAGCATATTTACAGAGCACTTAGCTAGGGCACTGGCACATACTCATTCCAGCAAAGTGGCTGTTGTGGAGCAGAGTGAAGAAGATGGAATCAAGGAGGACTCCACAGTTTCCGGTGTGTTAATAGGTGAACTAGAGGATATGGAAGAAGGTACGGATGTTGACGCCAGTTTGGGATGTGTTAAATGTGGGACACTTTTGAGAGTTTGAATTGGAAAAGTGTGAAGTCTGGGAGGCACAGGGTGATTCAGGATCCCCTTCCAGCGACTACTCATATCTTCCTTCGAGCCCTTGGACCCTTCCAGCCATCTTAGTAATTGTCACAGATACCTAATAGAGAATCGGCTTTAAGTAGAAGAATGTGTCACAGGCAAAAAATCAAATCAGGCTTGCTGAAATGTTTCCTAAAAACTTTCAGCTTGTGTAAAAATGACTTCCAGTTTCCCCGCTTGGTCCATATTTGAATAGAACTAATGATGCCGCATTTCTTTATATGAGGGGCTGAAAAACTATCAGCCTCTATAAGCAGATTTTCTTTCCCTATAGTTAGCCTTTTCTATTTTATGTCACTACCATTTCTAATTTTAGACCAGTGTTTGGATGAAAGTGCATGGCTGCTGGGAAGGATGGGCGGGGTTGCTGTTTGAGTTTGTATCCCTCCTAAGTCGCTCAAGCCCCAGCTCACACGTCTCTTTCTTTGTGTGCTGTCCTTACCATCACAGCTGACCTCTGCCCCTTCTCCACATTTTGTGATTACATTTGCATGAGCCTGGTTCATGCTGCCCTACGCTACTGTGGTGGTTTGTAGACTGACATTCTTTCTGCTGCTGGAGTGTTTGCTCCTGAAGGTGAGCCTGTGTATTAGACACCGTTGTGCCCCAGGAAACAGCTTCTGCAACATGCCACCCAGCCAGTCAGTTCAGTACACCTTTAAATGTGTAAGGGATAGGAATTTCTATGTTATAGAAAACAAAAATCATGAAGGAACCAGGCCTGGTGGCACACGCATTTAATCTCAGGACTTGGGTGACAGAGGCTGGTATATGTATCTATTGAGTTCCAGACAAGGCAGGGTTTTGTAGAGACCTTGTCTCAAAGAGAAAAACAATAGCAACAACAAAAATATGAAGGAGATATGATCTTAGTAACAGATTATTATTTTTAGGAAAGACAATTTACTTTGAAAATGAATATCTTTAATCTGCCCCTCTTGTGACTTTTGTATTTCATTAACTCTCTTAAGGTTCAAAAAAGAAATCAACTTACATGCTTTTAATATACTGAGCATAATCCAGTGATCATTCCCAGCTGTGGGTAGGATCCTGATTGATCAGGATCTTCAGGTTGCCTTCTGTTTAAAAGATTTTTTTTTTTCTGTTGCATGGCCTCTTCAGGTGCAGACCCTCCACTCCATGTGCCTTTCTGGAGGTTCTTCTGCTGCTGCTCCTTGAGTCCCCTCCCCTGCCGATGTAATAAATCCCTACTCATCTTTTCAGAGTCAGTGACTGTCCTGAAGGCAGTCCCTGGTGGCTTTCTAACTCCTACCTCCTTGCAGAGAAATTCTGGTATGTTCTTTTAACACCTTGTTTACCTGTCATGGGCTGTCTCCACGAGAAGACTTCGTTGTGTTTCAAAGGAACTTTTATATATTTAAAGAACTAAAGGTCTGGAAGCTAGATTTGTAAAGCTCTTAAAATAGTCTGTGAAATATTTATAGGTAAATATGTGTATTTGTGATTTATAATAGATATATACGTAGGAAAGCCCTGAGGAGGACTGTACTTAGTACAAGACGCTAAAGCAAAGTTTGGAGATAGTGAAGGTTAAGTTGGGTATTGAAGCCTGTCTAGATACGAGTCTAACAGTGGCATTCCATGTGATGGCACGGAGACTTTAGAGTGTTGCTTCCTGGGAACTGTATGTAGTTAACTGTAGATTAGAGAGGAAGTTGGTGGTCTGGGAAGAATTCAGGTATGGTTTTAATGCTCTCCCAGGTCTTCCCAAGTCAAATGAAAGGGAGCCAATGAGTGAGTATAAGAAGAATACTGTCTTGAAATCATGGTCTAGGGAGGGCCCTCTAATGGTGGTTTAGGTGTGGATTGAGTGTACATGTTAGAGGGAGAAAGACCATTGTGCCCTCTCCCATTTAACCAGTTTTGTACTAATAGGCATTTAGGTTATCAAAATTTGGCTAAGGTTTTCTATCAGTTAAATTGGGAACAACTAATAATTCCTTTAAAAAAAAACTCAAAGGTCAAATTCACAAATATCCCACATCATATTTGTCTAGACACATTGATTTTTTCAATTTAATTTTTGAAATAATTAATGTGTAGCTTGATTCACGTATTAGTGAACTTTTTAGACATAGGGATTTTTGTTACTGAAGAAGGTAAAGATGGCTACATTAAAGTTTTTCTAGGGTTTATGATGATGACTCAGTAAAAGAGAGAATCAAATCTTCAGCTAAAATAGACATGATAAATTGAAGCTGATTGAAATGCTATACCGTGTTTTCATTTTCTGATGAATTGTGGCATTGTGCTATCTGATATCTAAACACTGTCTTTGACTTGATTGAAAGCAGTACTTTCGGCACCATTTTCTGACTTCCCTAAATCCACGTAACCAATTACTGCCTCTTCTGCGCCCTTTATTCCAAAGACTTCTCTGTTTGCTCGTGCCTCTCCTTCTGGACCTACCTGCCTCAGGATGAGGAAATGGTCTCACTCTTTGTTATATCCACAGTTCTGATGTGGTGTCTTAGAGAGGGGACTCTTCTTCTTTGCTATCCTTAGAGCCCTATTTTAATAAAAGCTTGTATAGTGATGGCTCTTGTCCTACGTACTTTACTTTGAGTTCCATTTGATCCTCTTGATAAATCTGTGGGTAAGTTCAAGCTGAGTCATCTGAGTTTTCTATTAGGTGAAATGAAAATGACATTGTGGTGAATTTTTTTCCCAGCTATCTTATTCCAACATCTGTACTCTTAACCCCTAAACCAAAACACATTGAAAAATGAGCAACAGATCACAAAAGAAAAAAAAATCTGTCTAGGTGTCTGAAAACTGCAAATTAATTAATTAATGTAGTTATTAGTAAGTATAAACTGTAATATTAGGCTGGCAGAGTGGCTGATGGAGTAGCCAGCGGCTTGGCAGAGGAGCAGGCAGCCTGGCCTGAGTGCCTTCACCGGTTGCCTAACTTATCCTGGAGAAAAGATCCCCGGGACCAAAGGTGGCCTACACCACCTATAACCTAAACTCTGTTAATTAATTAAGTTGTTATATTAGGCCAGTAGAATTACTGGCGGCTTGGCGGGAGATTTGCCTGGGCTCAAGGGGAGTCTGGGAATCCAACAGCCCGGGACTGCTTGGACTGAGGGCCTATAAGCTGCCGCAGTCTTCTCTCTCTTTTTTTTAAATCAGAGAACATTTAAATGGACAGAAAGAATGAGGCCAGTGGATACCCATAAACTCTCTCTCTAATTCCCAACATTTTATACAAATTCTTATCTTACTAACATTCTGTATGAGTTAGTAGATGATCCACAGTGTGATAAGTTGAGACTGCACATCCTGCTATCTTACAGATAACCCTTTCCACATTATTTCAAAGATGCTTACAACATCATGCTTTTCCAAGCCTGTCATATGTCTTACATGCTACCTGGCATCCTTTACAAAGAGGCACTGAGTCCTCTTCTGTTTTTAGAATGTCTTCATGGATTTTGTTGTTGTTCAGTCATTATACACTGGTATCATTCATTACTTTCTTAATATTCATACCATCCCAAATCTGGCCAGTGGGAACTCACCAAGCCACTTCCATGTGCGTCACATAGATCTCCAACATTCTGTAAAAACTGTTCTGCTTTTTGCTGCAGAAAAACATTGCAGCTTTCCCTCAGTGGCCATGTTTTCCCTGTTTGAAGAAAGATACATAGAAATAAAAACCCAAACTGCATTGTGCATCTTGCTACAGATAGTCAACAACCACAAAAAAACTCCAAAACTTTATCTGCTTTTCCAGATAAATACTAACAGTTTCTTATATGGTCTTTAAGTATGATTTGGTTTTACCCTAATTTCCCCTCTGTCTTGAAGAAAACAAGAGGAAATTTTCAAGTAAACTTGAAAAACGACATCGGTGCTTTGAGGAAGATTTTTGAACTGCAAAGGTAGAGTGCTTAATTATGATGAACAAAAGCTGGGTCGAGATGCAAAGATGCCTACACAGCCACTTGCATTCCTCTGGGCTGCTCTA
>CAJQZJ010004763.1:4571493-4582563 GCA_907164525.1 Lophiomys imhausi
TTCCTCTGGGCTGCTCTAGAAATGCAAAGATGCCTACACAGCCACTTACATTCCTCTGGGCTGCTCTAGAAGTAAAGGCAATCCGTGAGAGATGAAATAGGTACTTGAGAAATTCATTTGAATTGAATGTTCCCAGAGACAAATAATGAAGCAAGTACTTGACAGAAAGTTCTTGGAAGGCATTGTTATTTATTTAGCTTCATGTCCTAAGTGATGTTAATTTATTGATCCTGACTTTTTGACTATAGCTCACTATTAGTTAAAATTTTAATTATAGCAATGTCAATGTTGGAAAAAGCAAAAAAACACAAACCCTTAGATGTAGCAGTACTTCATTAAAGCTTCAGAATCTAGTGTTTGTGCACACAACAAGCAGTAGGATAAAGAGATGATTGTATTTTAAAATATTCTAGCAGGTTACTTTAGAGTATAGAAATTATAGACTGTTTCTTCAAGGCGACTTCTCCTTAGAAATGTCACTGAAATACCATTAGACATCTGACCACCATCCTCTGCTTTGTTCCTTTCTGCTTCGCATGCCAGCCTTCCTCATCTTTCTTAATCCACCAGAGGAGTACATTGAAGATTGACCTAAACTAAACTGATTTTACTGAGATTGGTCCACTCAGGCTGTGCTGACCCAGGCACAATGACCACTTCTTCCCTGCCCTATACGAGAAAATCGGCCATGTGAAATGGTTTATAGTTTAGTGTTCAAGAGAACATTTACTACATAGCCTTTAAAATAAGAATCAGAGGTACTTCACACTGTTTTTTAATTACAGCAGGAATTTAAAGCCTTGAACTTGTTGAATAATTGACTAGTGTCAATATGGTGTTTGGGGCAGGCAGAGATTTGTTTTTCTCTGGAGATCAGACACAGTGGGTTTCATTCTGCATGTGATCTGTGGTGGCTCAGGACCCTTTCCAGTAGTTCTTTATAAAGCTCTGCCTCTGTTCCTTCCAGGCTCTGTTAATAAGTAGTGAGGTATCTCATGTTGCTTTTAGCAGTGTTGTCTCTTCCAATGTCAACTGCACTTCATATTTGCATTTCCCCCAAATCTATCCAAATTTGGAGTAGCTGGGGGTTTAGAGAGCTCTCCAAAAGCCTCTCAGTTTTACAGCTGTTCGTTTCTGCTCAGCTCTTGAATGCCTTTTGTCACCTTGTTTCCTAAGTTAGGTAACCTCAAGGAGGCACAGCAGGATGGCAAAGGTTACAGATTACACTCAAGGACTCAGGGGCATTCTTACATTAAGAACATCCCTGTCTCGGATGAAGCTTGTATTGGCTTCATCTTCACCACTCTCCAGAACAGCTGTCCCCTCGGCATCTCAACAGGTCCTTATTAATCCAGACATTGGCCCTTGACTGCCACTGTGATTCACTTACATGTGAAACATTGTAAAATTGATGTGTGAGATTAATTGTCTCCTAGCTTAAGATAACTCAATATTATTGTCAGAATTAGAAAGTCCCGTTGAGCTCTCAGAATCCTGGTTGCAATGGTTAGGATGATTCTGAGTATAATTTTAGAGTGAAATCAAAGGGAAGAAATGTGGGCTTTGGACATCAAAGAGCTGTGTTTGCTTTGAATGTGGAGACTTGTTTCTCTTTCTAGTCAAAAACAATGATGTAGCAGTTATTCTGAGACCCCAGAGGTGTGACAGGAATATTAGGGTAAGATTTGAGTGTGGTGTACCTATGTGTACTTAATTCTGTAGCTGATCTTGAAGGGAGAAAAAAGAAACTATCAAGTCTGTGATTTTTTTTTATGTGACCTTTATTTATTGAGCTGAAACTTAATGACGGTGGTAGAGATAATGCACCTTCAAATGTGGTCCATCTCTCTTGTTCCTGGTTCACCCAGAGATCAGAGAACCCATGTTGCCCTCTTCAATTACCTGTAGTATCTATGGGCATGGCGTATTTCTTCCAGGTTCAATGTATCATCTCCTTTTAATGGTTTGGAACATTGCTACTAGATGAATATAGATCATCTATTCTTTCTTTTTTAGTCAGGTGAGCCAACCCACTGAGTAATACACATTATATATGTGGGGTTTGTTCACCCCTGAAAGCTACATTACAATGGAATTAGTTATTACTAGGCAGCTCAGTTTATAAAAAGTGGGGAACCAATTTTATATAGTTTTTTTAAATGGACATGTGCGGTCTGGTTAGCTATATATATATATATATATATATATATATATATATATATATATTAATGAAGTTCTTTTCTTACCTGCATGCCTAGGAGGTGTTGTAGATATAAAGAACATGATGTGTTCTGTTTCTGTACTAGAAGTTACTAATAGGACTTCCAACTGTATATCCAAAAAGCAGAATGAAATATCTTTGTCTATCTTGATAAGAACAGGTTAAGTTCATATTCCACAGCCTCGTGTCCAAGACCAATCAGGATTTGTGTTTGACTGGGTGCAACACTGACAAAAGGAATGGGCCTAATGTTATGATTTCTTTGCATTCTCAAGATCATGGGTCAGAAAAGAGCTGTACTTCTGCATTCCCAGCAAGATCACAGACAGGCATATTGGACAGGCTCCCCTGAGTACCATCCTATTGGCTCCACTCACTCACTTCGGATTATATATAAATTAGCCAGAATTTAGTCCTTTGGTTACTCCTATATGCCAAGGAGAATGAGTAAAGTTTACAAGTTTCCATTGTAAACTTACCCCACACTAGGAAATTAAAAACCAAACAGACATTCTGTAGAAAGGCAAAAAGGAAATGGAGAGTCAGGAATCTAAAGAATCCCACTGGCCTTTTAAGATCTATCTTGGCGTCCTTTGATCTCATCTGCTGTTGTAAGCATTCATGGGATAGCCTAAAAAACCAGTTCCCTCTCAATGGGAATCCCCTTCACGGCCTTCCCCTCTCCCACCCGTTCTTTTTCTGAAGTCTTTGCCTGTAGAGTCTCCACTGCCCTTCCCTATTAACAATTGCTCTCTGTGGACTTAGTCACTGTCCACACTCCACCTCCCCTCTTTTCAGCTCTCTAATCCTGACCCCTGTCATGGCTTAAACAAAATTAGTCACGTGGTTAATTTCATATCTTCTGTCACTCCCCCATCTATCCATAGGTGTGTGGTAGCTGCTGGGTAATCTGTAATTGCTGTTTACTTCAGGTAGAAATGCAACAAGCAGTTTTCTTTAAAATAACTGAGTCCCCAAACTTAGCAGAACTATTAGCAGCCCTGACCTCTTGGAATGTTTACATTTGGTGCACCTAAGATTAGGGCATCCTGTTGAGAACAAATTTTAAAAGGGGGGAGGGGAGAGAACAAAAAAAACCCTTTGAGAGTAGAAAACCATAAATGGATAGCCCTCAGCTGGTCAGAGGTCAAAGGCAATACAGCCTGGAGGCTGCAAGTTTGTACTACATAGTGCCCTCTGAATAAACCTCGTGTTTATAAGTGGTATTTTTTTTTAAGCTTCCATACATTCACAGATATTTTAAAATTCTGGTTAGTCTAGGGAGTTATCACTTTGACTTGCAAATAACAAATAGTCACGTTATCTTTTAAAGAGAAAATAACGCTGTGGATACCTGGGGAGACTTGATTATTTATGTTGCAGTCGTATATAAAAATGTTACAGTCAATGGGATAGCACTCTTTTAGGTTTTAAAATTGCATTTGTACATGTATGTGTGTGCATGCACATGTGTCATGGTGGTGCCTGTGGAAGTCAGAACAGCCCGTGGGAGTCTGTGCCTCTCCCTGTCTACCACGCAGATCCTTGAGGTCACACTCAGGTCAGGCAGGGCACCCTTAACCTGCTGAGCCATCTTACCAGCCCTGGAATATTTTCTTCTTAAAATGAAATATTTTTCAAACTTGCACTTCTCAACAATGAGGCCTAGGTAATACAGAGAACTGTGTTTGGAGGGCTTTCTTTAAAAACGTGCATTCGACATAAAGTATTTATCATTCCCTGAGAGCAATACTGGAAGGCTTTCTAGAAAGCTTATTTTTTCTCAAGAAATGAACACAATTCTTTCCCCTTTGAATGTATGCCATGTCTAAAGTCGGAGTTTAAGAAATCTCCATGTTCTTTCCTCTGCATTGTGTCCATCCTCTTCTGTAGGCTTTGAATCCACACTAGGGATTAGTAGTCAACAGTTGGCATAATAAATAGGCTGTCAGTAACAGTAGCAAGTGGGCACTGTGGAATACCAGGTGAGAGCTGAGGGAATGTCCAAAACAAACCTAGGGCTTATGTTGGTTTGTCGGAGTCTCAAAGGAAATGTTTGAGAATTGTCTGAGGAAGCACATCCCAGAATGGAGCAAACCATAGGCTGATATGGGAAGGAACAGATGCCCGAGGCTTCCAAAGGCAGAGACATGGTTGACTCTGTTGCCCTAGATTAAGGTCTATCTACTCTCCACTTGATAGTTACCTAAGCTCTTCTCTTCCTGTCATGAACACAAATCATGGTTGCCTGGCTCCAGTCTGAACTTTAATTTCTCTGACCTGATCGTTCTCTTTACCTCCAAATTATTTCCAGTTCATTTCGCATACCATCACCACACTGGTGTCCTTACAGTTTTAATATGTATACAGTACTTCTGATCATGATAGTCCTTCAGAAACCTCCCATTTCTTACAGATAAAGTAACACTCCTCAGTTTGAGAGTTTAGGAACACCATCACCCCATACCAAGTATGAATTCTTCTTCATGTTTCTTCTTCCATGAGCATTCATGCATCTTGTCAGCTACCCAGGCCTCCTGAGTGATCTCTCACTAACCTATGGTCAACTTTGCTGCACATTTTTCTTCTTCATGGGAGATCTTCTTCCTTCTTGGTTCCTATGCTTCAAAATCCAGCACACTTGTTTTTATGAGGCTTTCTGTTCAAGCCCATATGTGATGATTTCTTTGCACATCGAGTATTTGCTAACCATTGTCCTCATGCATAAATAGTGTCTTGAATTGAAAACAGGTAATGGGATTGGAGTGATGTCTCAGTGTTTTAAGAGTGTGGATCATTCTTGCAGAGGACCCAACTTTGATTCACAACACCCATGCTAGGTGGCTCACAACAACCTTTAACTCCAACTCTAAGGGAGCTGATGCACTCTTCTGGATTCTTCAGACACCTACATTCACACACACACACACACACACTTAAAAATAAAATAAACTTTGAAAAGGAACATGAAAAAGTTTGTCTCTTTAAATTGTGAGCTTCTTGAAGTCAGAAGTCATGCTGTTATTTTTCATCTATTATAGTATCTGCCATTATATCATGAACATACTGGGTTTAGTAGCACAGCATTTCCTATCCTTGGCCCTATAACATTCTGGTGTCATCTAGATAATTAATTTGTGGTTGGGATATCTGAACATTGTGGGATGTCCTTTACTCCCTATATGGCAGCAAAACCCAAAATGTCTCCAGACATTGCCAGATATCCCCAGTGTGCAAAGAATGCCCATCAGAAACCAGTGACACAAGGCAATCAGAGTAGACTTCCAAACTGTGAAAAGACTTGAGTTCTTGGGAAAGTGGATGTGCTTGTCAGAGAAGAAGAAGGTTAAACTTGGAGCTTTCGGTTTGGCTGAGATACAGGAAGTCACTGTAAACTGAAATGCTCACCAGGGTGAAGCAAGATCAGGATGCTGGAAATATCTGTAAATAGAAGTAATTAAGAACTTCCTTTTAGAGTGTTTCATTTTTAATCACTTTATTGTTAGACTATCACTCCCCATAAAATAAATATTTTGTTGTTTAATAAGAAATTTGTCTTTTTGGGTTTTGAATATATTGTTGATCAAACCCAGGGCCTCCCACATTCTAGGAGAGTGCTTTAACAGCAGATCACATCCTAGTCCAGAATGCTATATTATTTTCACATAAACCCAGTAAGTTCATACTAATAGTTTTGTTGGCGTATACTTGAGAAAATAAATTTTGAAATTATTTGAAACTCAAAATAACTTTTGAAATAGTGTATTTTTGTAAAGTTTTGTTACCTTTCTTGAGTAGTATACTCAGTTGACAAATGTTTTCAGCCCCAAGTGATGCATGCAAACATATTTACATATATGATAAATGCATACATGCAGGTTTGTCATGTAGACAGTGGAAGGAAGCAGTGGTTTTCTAAATTTTGCTGCCTTCTTATATGTTCTTAGTTTTGTATTGTCACGCTGGTCCATAACTTTAGTGCTGTGTGGATGGAGCATTGCTGAGCTGAGACTGACCCACACTGTCCTCTTTCCACAGCTGTGTGTCAACCACAGTGCAAGCATGGAGAGTGCATCGGGCCAAACAAGTGCAAATGTCACCCTGGATTTGCCGGGAAAACCTGTAACCAAGGTAGGAAAACAATTTGAAAGTCATGGTGCCTCTATTCCTGACAAATAAGGAATTCTAAATCCTCACCCCAACCATTTTCATAACTGTTTCTCCCAATTATGAACTAATTAATATAAGAATATGAGATCTTAGAATAATATATTTTATCAAAGGATGTTCCCTTCCTTACTTAGCTTGAAGTCAGCTATGACTGACATAACCCACACCCATTTTGCCATGCTAGTTTTCAATGAAAGATTGTTACTGGAAACTTGATTATTCCACTCTTCCTCACGAGCCGCACAAAGCTCCTCTTCTTAATCAGCTGTTAGAGCTAAAACACTAAAAAGAAAGAAAAGTTAATGCTAACTTTCATTTAAAAAGATTTCATTTTAAAAAAGAGTTACATTTTGCTTGAAAATAAAAAAGTGAGCTCATGTGTCTTAAAACATGTCTGACTTTACCATCCCTGCAAGACCAGCAGTTGTGGACACCCCAACAGGCAAGGCTCATTGCTAGGCAGCAGGGAGGGACCTTTGGCAGTCTGTCTGATTTCTCGGCTCCTGAGGACTTAGCACAGGACTCATACTGGCTAAGCACACATTGCATACTCACTACCTGAGTGACATTCACTCCAAGACTCTTGCTCTTAAGAGTCATTAAGAGAGTTCTACTGAGATTTTTAGTGTCATGTCTTGCACAGTCTGAATCCGTAGACTGAGCCTTTTGGTTGCAAGCTGGGAGGAATGACTTGGGTAAGTGTGAGCTCAGCCGCCTGGAGTCCGTAAAAACCTCACTAGAGCAAAGTATGCAGAATTACCATCTAGTGAATCAACTAACTGCTTTTAACTAGACCCACACATTTTCATAAAGTAGAATTATGCCTTGGAGATAAAGGGAATCAAAAGGGTTTTTTGTTTGTTTGTTTTTGTTTTTTCCTCAAGGAAAGAAGTGTCAGGAAGCCTTAAATTTGAAATAATTTCATATAACCAGAAATTAGCATATAATTAAAGTTAGGCATTGGGGTAAGAATCTTAAGTCATATCTGCTTTAGAAGCATCCTTGGATATCTACTTGGTGGAATGAACAGCTTGAATGGGTATCAGACACTGATCCACTACTTGAGAGATGTCTGGGCATGACCAGAATGGCAGGGCAGGCCGTGCTTTCAACTGACTGTATTTAGTTGCCTCTTCCCACTCCCGCTGTTCTGGGTGGCTTGCTCTTCCTTCTAAGCATTTTCTTATTTGTTGTTCTAAGCTCAGATGCAAAGTTATGGTTTTGAAATCATTAGCACGTTCCATAAGACACACACTGCCTTTCACAGCGGATGGAATTCTAACTCAAATTCTGACAAGATTGCATTTAATCATTTGCTTTTCCCTTGTTATTCTCCAGTAATGCTTTTCATGCGTATTTCCTTCTCCTCAAGCATCTCTACCCAAACAAATCCACCCCCATCCAAGAAACAATACTATTATAAATAATCCTTTTACAATTGTCCCACTGGGGAATTCTTTATAGCATGTAAATTGTCATATTACCTGTAGATTATTCTTAGCATGTAAATATATCATGTCATCATATATTATTTTAGAAATGAAGACATTCTTCTAAATGCACATTTCATATTAATTTCAGAAGAAACAATTTATAAGTATTGGATGCTACTGTTTTAGATTGGTTTCTGTTTCATATGTTGAGTTCCTCATCCCAAGGAAAGAACAGCGTAGAACTGAGACAGTCTGTGTGTACTGCTTTCAGTAGAATGCCAGCTGCCTCCTCAGCACAACTGTAAGTGCTGTCACCCTTACTATAGTGTTACTGACAACCTTGCTTTCTTAAAAGTTCCAACCCCAGAAGCAAATGTGCCTTTGGTTTAGAAGGTTAAGTGGCCAATGAACAGAATGCATTGTAAAACAGAAAGCAAAGAGGCTACCCTTCTAACATTCTACTTTGAGTCCAGTCGTCTCATGATGGTTGGTTAAATGCCAATGGCAACAGTTAACATTGGTTTTCGTAAAGCTTCTAATGTGCATTCTAATTAAATGTGAACCAAATATAGTGTAAGTTTTTATTTTTTAATGAAAGTATGATTTATTGTCTTGGGGTGTAGGTAAAAATCCATATATAAATAAGTATTTGTGCATTACTTGGAAATATTTTAAACTATTATTAGCAATATAACAATATAAGACCAATCTTAAATTGGTCATTAAACTTTAATGTTATAAACAGAGGTGGTCAATTATGTCATTTTTTATATAATTTGGCTGTGTTGTTTTCCTTATGTTGATGATGAAAGTCACACATTAATCTTTTTTTGGTTTTTAATGGCACGATAATGGTGGATTATTTATAATTTTTCCTTGGAAAGGAAGATGACTATCATAAGTTTTTAGAAAGAACATAAAGAAAAAAGAGAAAACAGAAAATATTTGTGAAGTAGCCAAAGAGTCCTTTTAAGCTCCAACAACATTTTGTAATTGTTTAATATATACTTGTGAAGATTTTTAGGGCTAAAAATGACATCAGTTCAAAGCTGACTCTTATTACCTTCTCCATGCTGTGAAGAAGAGCTCTTCTACCCAACTCCTCTTGACCAAGGCAGTGAACAGCCTCTTTTCCAACCCCTGGATCATCACGCCACACGTGTACCTTCAAGGGGTGAGCGGACATTGTCTCAGGTGGTCGCTCCTCGCACCTGCAGGGCTTGCTGCACTCTCATGCCACTTCTTGCAAATGCCTGGAGACTAGTGCAGAAGTGCCCAGCCCTCAGCCTGAGCATGTCAAGCAGGCTGCGGGAGTTGTCCCCTGTTGCTGAGCCTGTGTGCCCTGGAAAGCATGGAGCTTTCTCTCCTCTGAGTCTATCACGTGTCATTACTTTTCTTTCTCATCTATGAGTTTGGAAACCATATCCCAAAATCAGATTGCAAGATAGTTTCTGTTTTCATAGGTAGGGGAAATCAGGACTTCCTGTACAAAGCCATGAGTTTGGATGACTTTTTCCAGGTAGATTTTAGAGGTAACTTAGTGCCTCTCTTACTTTCTGGGATATGTGATTTTAGGTTTGTTTAGAAGTCGAAGCACACATTTGCTTCTTTCTTTTGGTGCACACTCTGTGATGTCAGAAGGGTCGAGTTCTGGTTGTAATCAGTTGTTTATTGGCAACGTGTTTGAAGCGTCACTGTCTTGGAGCCAGTATGTAGAAGGGGGACAGTAAAGAAGTCCCTGTCCTGCTTGTCTGTGGGACTGGTGTGAGACTCAGTCACCAAACTGTTCTGGTCTTCATGGTGTTGGAAAACCTGTAGGTGAGTAAGGTGATAGGATCGTTTTCTACCCCTTCTAGATTTTACCTCTTCCCACTCCGGCTTAGCTTAGAACAACTGAAATAGTTTTTGGGTAGTTTTTGCCTCTGCTCACTGGGAACTTGCTAAATTTGTACATGTTCTGTACAGGGGACCAGGACAATGCTGTTCGTTTTAGAGTTGCTCAGAATTAAGAGAGAGTCTATGGCTGTTGCTATTTTGATATCTGTTCACCCGTGACCTTACCTTAGTGAGATAAAGTTTTAAAGGTTAGATTTCTGAAACATCATCCAATTTAAGCATCAAAGGGAAGAAGTCCAAATGTATTAAAGTGAGTGGAGGTGGTTTTCTGTAAAACTCCAGTGGTTATTTGTGCTGACTCTCTCCAGATATTTTTCAGCTTCTTTTCATTTCATTGTCTGCATGCTAATAAAGCTTCTGACTCTCTTTGTCCTGAAGTCTAATAATGAAGCTGTGAAGCTTGCATTTCTTTTCTGGAGCAGCTCTCTTCCCCCACCACCTCCCCCCTCCAAGCTCCCCAATCCACCAACCTGCTTAAATGTACCCCTGATGATAATGCTCTTCATGAATTATATACGTAATTTTTAAAGTGTTTGAATATAAGGAATAAAATGATATCCTTTAGTACAAGGTATATGCATGATAGCATTCACTCTAATTTTATTATAGAGCTATATATGATATCCTTTAGTGGAAGATGTGTGCACGATAGAGTTCATTCTAATTTTATTATAGAGCTATATATGATATCCTTTAGTGGAAGATGTGTGCATGATAGAGTTCACTCTAATTTTATTATAGATCTATATTATGCTTTCAGGGTAGGATAAAAAGTAAACCTAACATAAAAACACTAAAGTTTATTTCCTAGACTCACCAACTTTTAAATTTCTTTGAGACAGTGAGGATCAAGAGGAATCTTTCACGCTTCTTATAAGGACAGTGACCATAATTTGAAAGTGTTATTTAAAATTTCTTACTTAATTTGATAAAATACAAATACGACTGTTTGTTGGAGATGGGCCCAGGCAGCCATCAGGGATATTAACATAACACCAGCCACCTGTCAAGGGAATGCTAGCCAGACCATTAACAGTTGTGAGAGCAATTTCTCAAGTTGCTTTCACATGCTTGAATTCTTGGTAATGTAACCAGTATCTCCTCATTTTTACCCATGGATACTTTCTGTTTCTTCTTTTTCCATATTTTTTCATAGAGTAATTTTCAGATTAAAAAAACCTGACAGTTTGTTAGTTTTAAAATTTTCTTTTTACATAATATTTTATTGATTATTTGGGAATTTCACATCATGAACCCTGATCACACTTACTTCCCAGTACACACCCCCAAAAAGAAGAAGAGGAGAAGAAGAAGAAGAAGAAGAAGAAGAAGAAGAAGAAGAAGAAGAAG
>CAJQZJ010004763.1:4582573-4604214 GCA_907164525.1 Lophiomys imhausi
GAAGAAGAAGAAGAAGAAGAAGAAGAAGAAGAAGAAGAAGAAGAAGAGGAACCAAGTGCAATCTTTGTTGCCCATCTACTCACTGGAGCACAAACTCCCAGTGACCAACCCCTTAAAGAAAACCGAGTCCTTCCCCACTCCCACTCACAACCAGAAGCCATGCACTCCTGAGAGCTACACTTCAGCATCCTTGACACAATTGTTAGTTTTTACATCCTTTCAATTTCATGATTCTTAACCACAAAGCACTTTTCCCATTGGAAAGAAAGGATAAATCTGGAATAAAGGCAGTCTTTAAGCTCCTGGCAAACAGGCTGGACTCCCAAAGGTATCACACTGGAGCCAGGTTGTGGAAGTGCTGCCTACAGTGGGCTTCAGCTTTAAGCAGGGACTTAAAAAAATTAAGTGGGAAAATTAAAAGACAGACTCCCACTGGCATCAGATATTCCTGGCTTGTGAGCTGCCCAGGGTTATAAACAGCTGCTGGTTCCGGTAAAGAACCACCAGAAGGGGATCTTAATGGACACTCTAAAAAGCCATCAAAAGCCTTCTCTTGAAATACAGAATCAAATCTTACTCTATTTTGTTGCTTTTGGGAACAGAAACAAAAAATAAGATTCTCTCTTCTAACATACTGAGATTTCTAAGTCTTTCTTACCCCATCTCCAGAGAGTCATAAAGGTCAGTGTGGCTCAGCAGGAGTGATATTAAGGATGATAACAAAACTTTCAGAAGATAAGAAAAATTTTACTGATGCAAATGTTTAATACATTTTCAAATACAAGGTAGAAGATTATTTCACCTAAGGCGGTCCTTCTTATTAACTGACATGGAAGGCAACCTTTTTTGATACCATAATCTACAAAGTACCTTCTACAAGGAGGGGTTCTTTTGAAAATACTTAAAATGTGATTCTGTTTTGAAAACCTTTGACTGGGCAAAAGACAATAAAGTAAAGAACTGAAGAAAACATAGGAAATGACAAAGGTATTTGCTATATTTATCTAACCTTTCCAGAATTTGCCCAGTTGGCAATGTGCTTACACTGGGGTAAGAGTAGAAAAAAGACAAGTTGGAAAGTCAGTAAGATATGAAAATATTCTTAGATGTAATATTTATTTGGTGACTTTAGAATGCAGTGTAACTGGTTTCAATGAAACACCTCTGGTCAGATTGAACTTTGATTAGCTTTGTAAACAACTTTGTAGCTAGATGTATTATCTGTAGTTTTATTCAATGATATGGATAAATTGATAATTAAATTATGCTAAGCAGGTCTTATGCTGCTGTTTCCAGACAAAATAAACATGTGGTCCCGTTTCTTTTTAATGAGGTCTATATTATGGGCATTACTATTTCAGTGTTTTATGTCTTTGTGAATTTTATGTTCACTTGAGGCAGTGTTCAATTTGTGCTGGAAAACTTTTATATTGTGGGATTCATTAATTTCCCATTGATATTTAAACCGATAAACATAAAATACATAATGATGTTTTGTCCATTAGTGTTTCCACATGTTCCTCTTAACTGCTAAGTGATTGAAAATATATTGGAAGGGTTTGAAAACTTGTTTTGTGACTTGAATGGATTGGTGAAATAGGAAGATGAATTTTTGTAATCCAAAGTCAGTATAGAACCATCAAATTGAACAAGGAAAAACTCAATGGCAATCAGTCTGGCCCACGCACGTTTTTCTCCCTTCTAAAAACATAGCTGTCCTTTGAGAAGGTCAAATCCTTCTAATGTTCTAACATTTGCACGTTCTTTAAGAAGTGAAAAGCGTCATGTAGTATCCTTTTTAGTAGAATCCGTTAGCAGGAGTGGTTCTAATAGTGGAGCAGAGGTATTTTGAGGTTTGTAGCAGTCACACAGAGAGTAGAGCATCCCTACCCAAGGGAGAGCCTGTTGCTCTTTGAAGGAATTACAGGCAGGTACAAGTCTGTGAGGAGAATGCTTCCAACCGACCCTAGGGATCAGAGATCCATAATGGTCCAGATGTAGCTGGTTGCTCCCAAAGTAATGTTCACATTAAGATGATACACACAGACTTTATCTGTCATGGGAGTGATGATTTTACTGTCTTGACCCATTGCTTGCCTTCATCTTCCACACTGAGAAGGATTTTAAACATTTCCCATCAGTGCTGAGGTTTTGTGATTTTTCTGCTTTAACCCTCCTCCTTTGCAGATCTGAATGAGTGTGGCCTGAAGCCGCGGCCCTGTAAGCACAGGTGCATGAACACGTTCGGCAGTTACAAGTGCTATTGTCTCAACGGATACATGCTGATGCCAGATGGGTCCTGCTCAAGTATGTCAAAAATCCTAACTGTTTTACAAGTGCTCTAGGCTTCATTTCTGATGTGCTTTGGTAGCCTGCCTTTGGGAAAGCTGCCTCTTCATCTCTACCGGACAGGATGTGTGAATGTGTTTGTGTGCACGCCTGAGGAACTGGAGATCAGAATAAGAGGTGCACATTTATATACACGACATTCCTCTTACTGTACAGGCCAACATATAAACATGGGTTTATCAAGTGTATCTAGAGCAAGAATCACATTTTCTAATGTGTTTCTCAGTGTGTTTATCCCAGTGTCCTCGCTGCGTATAGAAGAAGCATTCCATGTCAAAGAATGTTAATTATCCCTGAGGAATTGCTTAGAGAGAATCCATCAGGTCTGGTTATGAATACTTCTCTGTTCATTTTTATATTTCTTGATAATAAAGATTTTTAGGGTGGTTATGGAATTATCTAAAAAATGGTTTTAGAGAAAATGAATATAACATCAGGAAAATATTTTTTTGGCTTTTTTGTTTGTTGTTTTTTTTTTTTTAGATAGGGTCTCACATATCCCATGCTAGCCTTGAATTTATATTAGCTGAGAAGGGCTAGTCTTCTTTCCTCCACTTCGTGAGTGCTGAGATTGTAGTCCGCACTGCATGCACGGCAAGCCCTCTACCTACTGAGCTACACCCCCAGGCCTAAGATGGTCCATTTCACATCTCTATAAGAGATAAATGCTTCCTATTAACATTGGAATGTATTTTTAAGATGGACACTACCCTAAACTTCCTTATAGGCTGAAAATTGAATTGAACTTAGGTTTCTATGATAATCAATAAACAGTGGCATGATTTTTATTTTTACCCAGTTACCAATTAACTAAGTTGAATTTTGCATAAAAATGATAGTAGCTAATATTATGTAAAATAATAGTAGATAATCCTATACAGACATATCACTGGAATTTTGCTTGATGAAAGTATATCTTAATTGTGTTTGACCATGGTTCCAGAGCCCCCTAATATTGTGGGGCTCACTAGGAAATCTTTTGTCCTATAAAGAATTTCAGTATGTAGCTGAGACAGTTAATTATATATTTTGGTTAGGAATTTAACTAGTGTAGTCTGGAGAAAGAACTCAGTTCTACCTGATGTGTCACAGAAATATTTATGTCTACCTGCCATATTGGTATAGATGAATTCATATAAAATTTAAGGTCCTTTTAAAACAGAAAGGGCTTCTCTGGATGATTGAGATGATGGAGCATCTTCTCAATCATCTCATTGCAGAGAGCATCCTTCCTCCATTTTCCCCTTTGTAGAATGTTGGTTAGTTGACTCCCTGTTGAATCAGTGTTGCCAGTTGCAGGACCTATGAAAAAAGTGCATAGGCCACCAGGCACACTCTCTTTCCAGGTGCCCTGTCGTGTTCCATGGCAAACTGTCAGTATGGCTGTGATGTTGTCAAAGGACAAATCCGATGCCAGTGTCCTTCCCCTGGCCTGCAGCTAGCTCCTGATGGGAGGACCTGTGTGGGTGAGTTCACTCAGCAAGCATCTGTCAGTTGAAGTTGTGGGGTTGAGGAAGACAGCAGAAGGTATAAGAAAAACAGGCAGTCACTTAGGTATGTAGCTACCTGCTAGAGGATATCAGGTGCTTTCTGTGGATTTCTGTGAATGGACCAACACAACCAGAGGGACAGGAGGAAGAAGCATCAGACAGACAAATGTGGAAAAACTCTGATGTCCAACAGAGTGCTGTGTTCAAGAAAACTGGATCTTAGTTACTCTAACCCAGAGGGAAGAGAACAGTGTAGCTAAATGGGTCACCAGGGCTACGTCATTACTTGTGTTTTCCCAGAACACTGAGATGGCAGTGTAGATTAGGGCAGAGTTTGGGCTTTCTAAACCTGGTTGAGCTGCAGACTAGCTATGTAACCTTAGTTAGGAGAAGACCTTCTTTCCTTTGAGCTTGGGTCTCCCTTTCTTTAAAATGGAAATATTACTACACAGAACCATAGCAAGTGTTGGATGAGATCAGGTGTACAAAAAGCTTAGAAGAGCTCAGCAGTCGTCCCCAGCATGTGGTAAGCCCTGCCCAGAGCTTTTCACTAGTTAAGACCCACTTACTAAGCAGCTGCTGTGTTCAAGACACTGGGCTAAGTGCTGGGTGCACAGCGATCACAAAGCACATGGAGTTTGGGTGCTTAAGAAGTTGACCTTCTTGTGGGGAAGACAGAAAATAAATAGTACTCAGTGAAATTACTGACCATGCTAAGTGCTAGCAGAAGGTGGTGACAGAAACAAAATTAGAAAGTGTCTGTCTTAGAAAATCATCATTAGGGAAGTCCCAAAGTTAGACCTGGGCTGTTAGCTCTATATGAAGAACCTGCCAAGGGGCTGGAGGGGGGCATATGGCTAAGAACACTGGCTACTCTTCCAGAATTCCCAGCACTCACAATGCAGCTCACAGCCATCTGTAACTCCAGTTCTGGGGGATACAATCCCCTCTGGCCTCCTCAGGCACCAAGCATGCACGTGGTACACATAACTACATGCAGTCAAAACAGTCATACATAGAAAATAAAGTTTAAAACATACTTAAAGAACCTGCCAAGAGGTGAATTGATTTGGAGGAGATAAGATTGGCAGCACAAAGCTCAGTTCCAAGACTTTCTCCCTCAGTCTAAAGCGGGAGATGGTGGGTAGGAATGGGGTGGAGAAGGCGCTGGGCAGGTCCCAGTCATTTTATGGAGGTAGAACTTTTTGGTGGTGGTTGAGGAGTTGTTGACAAAAGGTTTCAGCGTGCATGTATATGGCATTTGCTGCAGGGGTAGCCGAGGGGGATAGCAGTTATAATGAGCTCCCGTGTTTGCTCTCCCTAAGATGGAATTAACTTATGTTTCTAGATATTGATGAATGTGCCACTGGAAGGGTCTCCTGCCCTCGGTTTAGGCAGTGTGTTAACACGTTTGGGAGTTACATCTGCAAGTGCCATGCTGGTTTTGACCTCATGTACATTGGAGGCAAATATCAATGCCATGGTAATGAAACTGTCCTGTCCCCATGTCTTTTTTCTTCCTGTAGCATTGAGAAGTCTCCAGCTATGGTCATAGCCGGGCTGTGAGGGACAGGGGAGGATCTGGGCATTAGGGGAACAATGTCTACCTAACCCGCTAACTAGTCACCCACATTGCATCCCTCCTCTTCACTGCTGTTTTACGTGGACCTCTGTAACGCTGTGTGTCTCGTGTCTTCGTATGTACCTGCCCTTGTTTTTCTGCCCCCGGCGCAGACGTGGATGAGTGCTCCCTGGGGCAGCACCGGTGCAGCAGTGCTGCTCAATGTCACAACGTACACGGGTCCTACAGGTGCCGATGTAAAGATGGATACGAGGGCGACGGGCTGAGCTGTGTGTGTGAGTAATGCCTGCCCCTCGGCCCTCATTTCCTCAGGAAATATGGGTTGCATAAGGGCCCCTGCTTGGGAAGATGAGGGACACAACTGGTTATTGAGGACATGGGGTTTTTTTTTGTTTGTTTGTTTGTTTCTGTTTTTGTTTTTCATACCTGCCGATGTCAACCTGATCTTCTATAAACAGTGAAAAAATCACTTGCTGGGTATCTTAAAAAAAAAAAAAAAACTCGCTAGAAAAGAGTCACTAATGAATTCTAATATTAAAATCCATAGAATGTCCCGAGTAAAATCTAGGAGTTGCTTCTGTTCAGCTGGTAAAAAAGGGGGTCATCCTCCCTGGGAATTAGAGCTTGTTGAATCTGAAATAAACATCAATTGTTAGCATTGTATTATGAAAACTGGGGAATATGCTACATGTTTCTTTTCTTGTTTGGTGCCTCTTAACTCTCCTACTGAAAATAATTCCAATGTTTATTTTCTCTCCATTTAGAACTGCTTTGCCTTTAAAATTTCCTAAGTTATCTTTGGAATAGTGGGTTACTAGACTAACATGAAAAATGCATGCTCTTGAGAGTAAAAGTTTGACGAACCTAAGGCCATGATTTACCAAACATTTCATGTAACACTAGATAATCTTTTAAAAATTTCCTTAGTAAAATATTTACGGAAAAACCACAGGGCATAAAATTCTGTGGATTAAAGGGTTTTTGAAGTGTTGTGAAGTCATTCCTACTCTGAAATATATCATTCCAAGCAGATTAAATATTGATTCTGTTTGGTGAAGATTATCAGTGGGAAATATTCCACAGATGATGTTTTAAACTTCAGAACATGTCTTTTCAGAAAGCAAATATAAATTAGCAAATGTAAAGGAAAGCCAACTATAAAACTAATTTTTTGAATAAGTTAAATAGATCTTAAATATAGGTGCAGAAAGGATCTGTGTAACCGATCTTTTAAATTATTACTTAACACTTACTTATTTATTACTAAATTCACTTATAACAAACACCAACAATTTCTTAACTATTAATCCTATAAATTCCTACAACCCCTTTAACCTATCCACTAAACCTATTGATAATTATTTTTCTAACCTTTTAGAATGATACAGTCTCTGGGGCAGGTCCTCAGTCGTCAGGAACACAGTCTTTGTTGTAGATTCTTTAACACACTTAGCAGTCCTTTTTCTGGATCTCTCAGATGCAGGTTCGTCAGGGTAAGTTGGTTATTGCAGTCTCACCTTAAATAAGGCTTCATGCTTTCTTCTCTGTGGGAGACCCCAGTCGTCTGCAGGCCAACTTACTTCTTTTGAATCAGGAACTCAGCTGCTCTGCCTCAGTCCTTAAAGCCAGGCATAGTTTCTTTTAGGCCACTGTTTGGACAGATCAAACCCCTCCAGGCAAAAGCTGAGCCACAGGGTCCAGTCCTTGGCCTTTTGGTGTCTTGCTCAGGCTTACTTTGCTCACCGGCATCTTTCTGCTTCAGGGAGAGAGCTGGCCATCAATGGCTAGCCCTTTTTTCAGCAGGACTCTTGGAGCTCTCTAACATCAGGGGCCTCTTCTCCTTCTGGGCTCCACGCACTGTCCTTAAATAGGAGGAACTCTGTTTCAGCTTAATTTGGGCTCCGCCCACTTAGCAGCTGAAAACAATGTCAGGACAGATACTTTGTTTCTTCAAGTCTATTGAGTCTTTCCTGTTTTTCCTGACTTCAACCTTGTTTTTCAGTCTATTAAGTCTTTCCTGTTTTTCCTGACTTCATGCTGATAATGCTCTTCAGGCCCTGAATTAAGAGACAGTATCAGAAACTCCTATATATTTTCTAAATCTAATTTATCTAACCCCTACAGATCTGTGTGGTTGTAGACTTCTAAATGTAGTTGCATAACACACATTCAGGAGGGGGAATACAACACAGACTGCATTTCTCACCAAAAATATGTAATCTTTCCATATTTTAGAAAAATACTGATTTCTGTTGCTACTGATTTATAAATATTGAAAACATTTTTGTGCTTCAACTAATACATTCATTATAGAAACACCAATCTATTTTTGCATGTACCCTAACACACATGCACACATTTGTTATTCAGAAAATAGTGTCACTTCTTATAGACAAGACTAATGTAAATGTGAAAAATTGGACTCAGTTAGCATGAGGTGTTTCTGTATGTGCTTTCTTTGCAGTTAACTGTTGCACTCTTTGGAGAGAAATATTTTCATGCTAATTTAAGTCTTTGGATTTTTTTTCAGATATCCCCAAAGTCATGATTGAACCTCCAGGTCCAGCTCATGTACCACAGGGAAATGGTACAATCTTAAAGGGAGATGGAGGACATGTGAATAGGATCCCTGATGCTGGAAGTACTAGGTGGCCCCCGAAGACACCATATATTCCTCCTGTTGTTACCAACAGACCCACTTCCAAGCCAACAACAAGACCTACACCAAATCCAACACCACAGCCTACTCCACCACCCCCGCCTCCCCTCCCAACAGAGCTCAGAACAACTCCACTACCACCCACCCCTGAAAGGCCACCCTCCAGACTGACAACTCTAGCACCTGCTGCCAGCACACCTACACGAGGAATTACGGTTGACAACAGGATACAGACAGACCCTCAGAAACCCAGAGGAGATGTGTTCAGTAAGTCATATAAGTTACTATCGTTTTAAAGATTTATTTACGGTATTTTATGTGGTAAACTGTTTTGCCTTCATGTATGTAATGTGTATACTGTGCTCACTTTGGCCGGAAGACGGTATTAGATTCCCCAGAACTGGAACTGCAGTTGGTTGTGAGCTACCATGTGTGTGCTGGGAATCAAACCTGGGTCCTCTCCAATAGTAACAACTGCTATTAGCCACTGAGCCATCTCTCCAGCCTCAATTATTGTCTTTTAATAGATCTTTTAGGATAGCGTTCGCCCTAAGGCCGTCTTTTTAGTAAGTCCCATTGATAAAAAGAGTTAGTTGGTTAATGTCCATCCATGGTGATTGATGCATAGGATAAAAAGCTGTGAGAAGAGTCAGTGTGATTGAGCAAGTAGGAAGGAATGTGTGTAAATGGGAGGGCTCTCGGAAAAGTCAGATTGCCAATCACAGATCTTATCTAATGTGGGAATTCTAAGATGGTAGTGTTCAAAAGTGGGAAACAACTATGCCGAATGCTATTTAACTTTTAACCTAACTGTTCATTCATTCAGTGAAGAATTTTGAGTGTCCTTTGAGTGACAGACTGTGTGAGATATTGGTCTCCCAAAGATGAAATAGAAAAGCTTACAGTCCAGTGGGAAAGACAGTCCCAGTTGTTAACTGGGGCACTATGCTGGTGAATGGAATTTTTGTAGACTGTTACAGGAGTGGGGTGAAGGGGTCTAATTTGTGATGTGGGACATTTATGAATTCCTGGGTGAAACTGGACAAAGGGAATAAGGGAAGAGAGGTGTTGTAGTTAAAGGAGGCAGAGCAGAGCAGACACAGCAGCAGGAAGCAGTTTAGATTGTTGGCTGCAGGTTGCATTGGGTGGCATGGAGATGGGTTTAAGACTCCTTCACAGGTGCTCAGCAGAGGGTAAAACCCCAGTGTGGACAGGCTAGTTAGGGTAAGCAAGTATGAAGGAGAAAAGGTGGTTCTTAAATAGGCATATTTGTCCCATCTATTTTGTGTGCACTCACTTGCCCTATTTCAGTGCACTTGTGTGTTCCCAACACCTTCCTCCCCTTTACCTTTATTTCATGACCAACTGATTCTATGCTTTTCCCCATGATGGAGCCAAAGTGTCCCATTTAAATTAAATGTCCCTGTAATTTTTTATGAGCTAAATGGAATACTGATGTTTATAATTCTTTTGTGTGCGTGTGCACGTATATGTGTACAGGTGTGTGCAGTGTGTATATACTTGAATGTATGTGAATATGGAAACCATGGGACAATTTTGGGTGTTATATTTTAGATACAGTCAACTTTATTTTATTATTTTTTTGTCTTTTGAGCCAGGGTTTCTCATTGTTTGGGATTGCCCAGTAGGCTAGCCTGGCAAGCTAGTGAGGTACAAGGATCCATCTCTGTCTGGTTCTCCAGTGGGATGGTTGCACGTGTACATCAACAGGCCTAGCTCTGTATTCCCAACCTGGGTTCCAGGGGTTGAACACAAGCACTGTGCTTACTGAACACCTCAGACCCCGCGATGATTGTAGTTCTTCACAAGAGATGATTTAAACTGGTTCTTGTCTATATAAGATTATCAGGTTCCCCCCCACCCAACGTTTATTTCTTCAAGTTACATCTCAATCATAGTCCTCTTTATCCTCCTCTCCCAGTCCCACCCTCCTACCCTCCTCCCTCTCTCCCTCCTATCTTCTTTTTTTAATTCAAGGTGTATCTTCCCCCGCCCCCAACATCTCCCCCTTTTAGTCCAATAAAAGGCTCTTTTTCTTATAACAATAAATATAATACAAAACAATAAGCACAATTAGGCAACAATCATGAAAATTATAAGATATAACATCCATTCCCAATGTCCAGTCCATATGTGTTTAGCAACTAATAATAATATTCTATTATCTGTCTCAATAAGTTTAAACTTCTATACCTAACTCAGTTTCCATCCTAACCTCCATTGCCAACTTAAATATCTTCTTAAACCTAGACCATCATTTTAATTCCTAAATAACTTAAAACTTAACTGTGAGACTATAACTATCTAGTCTTCAACCACATTAGAGACCTGAGAAGGATAAAAGTATCTGAATATACAGGAAGTACAGAGTAAGCAGCTTCCAAAACTAAGAAATGACAGAAAACTGACTGCCTGTACAGTCTCCAATTTCTCTCTTTAATGTTGGAGCGTCTATGTTCAGTCTTTTGGCCCAGTATCTCTGACAGACTTTAATTATAAAGTAGGAATTATGAAGGACTTTCCCATCCTGTCTTGACAGAGCTAGGCTGTCAACCTACCTGCTTCCAAATTTTGTCCTTTTTGGTCATCATTTTGACTACAGTTGAAGCAAGGGCTTTTTCTTGCCCAGAGGCTAGCTTGCCACTAATGCAGCCTTCTCCAAGTGGAGATTATTTGATGCTCATCCTCTACTTGGAGTAGAATGGGGGCAGGTGCTGTCAGGAGCTGACATGTCTCAATATCAAAAAATCTTAAGTTAAGAAATGCCATACTCTACAGCTCTCTTGAGGTTTTTGAAGACCATCTATCTATCTTCGTATATTTAAATAAGCAAATGTTGCTTATCTCTTAGCAACTTGATTTCTGATTGACTAGAAAACATCTGTGATATACTAAAATAGCCCCTAATAAAATGATAAGTTTGAATGACTTAGTTTGCATTTCTTAATTTTCCTAAACAGTTCATGGTAGTTACTATCAAAAGGCCTAGAACTTCACATTACATTTTTAAGAATTACATAGGTACAATACCTTAAGAGTTAACCTTAATTTTGAATTAATATATAAAGATCTATACCAATGTAATCATTGTGGTTGTGCATGTTTTAGGAAATCTGCATAAATTTTATGAAAATTACATGGTAGCTCTCAATATACATTTCATATATGCATATCTGTTTTTTAAATTGACTTTTATAATTTTCTCTCTGTGTGTTCTCTCTCTCCTTTGTGTTTTCCCATCTCCTAGTGATCATCATATAATGTGATTTTTACTCATATCTCAACCAAGAATGGTATTTACATTGTTTTGCTGCCTTTCCTGGTCATGAGAAGGTGGCAACAACATACGTATGCACACTAAGGAGAGAACATCTTTCTGTGCATTCCTTTTAGTAGTTGCTCATTTTAAAGAGCCCTTCTGAATGTCCTTTCTCTTTACACATAGGTTCATAAAGAGGAATTAAAAATAGTGTTGAAGTTCACCAGTAGAACCTAGATATAAGGCTGCAGGGCTCCACTGCCTTTCCAGAACCCTTGCTGTGAGAGGGTTTGATCCTAAGGACATGCCCTGGGAGGTCACTTTGATCCCATGCCCAGGCTGTCACATGCCACCGACCGCCTTGCCACTCAGACATGGTGCCAGGAAGGAAAGTGCACTCTCACCTCCTCCTCAGAAAGAGCTGTTTCTAAGCTTGGTCCACAGGAGAAGATTTTGGAGTCTTCTTAACTTGGTTTCTTGTAGTTATAGCATGTATTCTGAAAAATGAAAGGTTACCAAGGTTTTTACTCAGAAAAAAAATTTTTCTATTCACCATGAAAATAAAAAGAAGTCCTAGCACCTTTTTAGTTCAACTAATTTTCTTTTTTATTTTAAAAAAGACTATATCTCCAGTGTCCCTGTTTCTTGCCATGAACTTGTGTCCTTCTAGACCAAGTCTTCTCTCTCCCGGTTTACAGATCCAAAACCTACCATACACCCATAATCCAAATGTTTGTGAAATACAGTATTTTCCAGATTTTTAGAAACATAATCAGGAGCAGATACTGTGTGTTACACACTGAAGGGCTCTTTCCACGATATAATGTGTTGATGTTAACAAAACCAGAATGTCATTCATTTAGAACAGTTATCTCAAAACATGTGTCTTTTTTCTAGCCTCCCAGGTTAAAGTTTACTTTATGATTTTACTCTGTAAAAGATTATCTGTTGGGGCTGGAGAGATGGCTCAGCAGTTAAGAGCACTGCCTGCTCTTCCAGAGGTCCTGAGTTCAATTCCCAGCAACCACATGGTGGCTCACAACCATCTACAATATATATATATAATAAATCTTAAAAAAGTTTGTCTGTTTAAAGGTTCATAAATTTTTAAGGCAAGACTTATGAAACAACTCCTTAACATGATGCAACCCTGCAAAGAGGACCATCAACACCAACACTTTGTTCCTTCGCTGCTGCTACAAGAGAAAGGAATTCAGGATTGCAAACTTTTATCTTAAACTTCAAATAAGTAGTTGTTGTGATAATTGCCATATTCTCTGGACATTTTAATATGGGTCCTAGAAACATCACTAAAGCAATATTACTTAAGTATCCAAGAGGCTTATTCATATCACATGACATTATGAGGACTTTCAAGTCACCCCTGTTCTGTCCAGGGTTCCTTCCCATAATCCAGCTTACAACTGACACATCCTTAAGTTGAACCTAAATTTATGAAACCATAATATTGTCAAATATTCAGAGGTAATGGCACTTGGTCATTGTTTTAAGATTCATTTTCTGTGTACTTCAAGAGATACTTCAGGTAATGGATCAACTCTTTCTTCAGTAGGTTGAATTTTATTTCTTATTGCTTCTATATTCCACTTCTTGATCCTGATAGCTCTCCAAATGATCAGTTGTTGCAGATTACAGTTTTATTCTTATCCTGATATAGGGTAGCATACCAATGACATACATCCATTGTACTTTTAATTTTAAGCCTGGTGTTGAGACATAGTATAAATTGTAGAAAGAATATATGAAGATAGGCTGAAGAATTTGGGAGGGATTCCTGCTAGGACTCCTCATAAAACACACTGATCAGAAAGCCTGGTTTTGCTTCATAGCTCTGGTATTTATGAGTTTGTGGCTTTGCTCAATTACTCCATCCACCCCCTCGACCGAGGTAGTAGTCTAGGTCCTCTTTTCCACTGAGTGGGTTCAAGGTGAGAGAGATTTCAAGTAAAAATTGCACGAATAAGGAACTACTATGAAATGGGAAGGATTACTTACTATATTTATTCATTAAAACCATACTGAAGAGAATAAATAAAATTAAAAGTCCCCTTTCAATGTAGGATATGAAATATTAAGCACCTGTTTCAAAACAAGAATAGTCTAAGGCAGTGGTTCTCAGCCTTCCTAATGCTGCAACCCTTTAATACAGTTCCTCATGTTGTCGTGACCCCCAACCATGAAATTATTTTCGTTGCTATTTCCTAACTGTAATTTTGCTACTATAAGGAATTTTAATGTAAATCTTTTTGGAGATAGAAGTTGCCAAGGCGCTCATGATCCACAGGTTGAGAACCACCCCTCTAAGGGATCCTAAGGATCTTTTGTTATTGGGGACTAGAAACCTAACCAGATGCAGTTTCAGAGCTAATCAGAAACCAGCTAATAGGCTGGTTTGAGCTCTACTAACGTCCCTGACAAAGCGTGACGTTGTTCTCCATTCATTACTGGGACAAAGCTGTGTTCCTCCAAGTGTGTTTCATAGGCCATTAGCTACCTGAATTGTTGTGCAAGTTCTGGGGTCAAATACATTAAGAAATCCCAGGTTTAGCCAAGCTAACTGGGTGTGTTAGCTGTTAAGTAAGGCTTCTCAAACTTTAATGTGCTAATGGTCACTGTAAGTCTCTAGGAGAAGCCTAGTACAGTGTGTATCATGTTCATTTAACTATGGGATTTATATATAATTCATTGGATGAGAATTCTCTGCATCCAGTGTGTGGTCAGTTCTTGGCTGAACTGAGAAATATGGAGACCACTCACCACAGTAGCAGAGATCCCTGATTACGTAGCTTGCATTGCATATCATACTGACTCTGATGAGGCTGTTCTGAGATAGTCTGGTGGAGAGAATCATGGTTCTGTAGGGAAGAAAGGGACTGAGCAGACAAGAGCAGAAAAGCAGATTTAAGTGGTGGTGTGCCTGTCTGAGTATAGAGGATCACTTGAAAACTGGGACTAAACACCAAAGCGAGACTGTTGTGCACAGAGGTAGGAGGTAAGAGCTATGTAAGAGCAAAGAAAATAAAGGTTTTAGCAGAGGAAGTTTGGGAGAAAGCATCCTGATCTAGCAGTGTAATAAATGAAAAAGAAGTGACTCTCATCAGTCTTAAAGATTACTCTGGAAAATATGCATGTTTTAAATATGTTAACTGAAAAAGTCAATACAAAATTATATATAGCATTTTACCCAAACAAGATATAGAATACATGACTCCACATGTTTGGATGTATATGAGAGTCTGGAAGAAAGACATTCTGAAGTAGTAAACATGATATATGATATTGTTGGTGCTTTGAGTGATTTCCACTGCCTTCCTGTTATCCCCATGCAGTAATTTTTAAACTCCTCATCGTCACCGCCAAGGACAACCACAATTTATTGTCACAATGACTCTTTAGGAGGGGGCAGTGGTAATAGAGTCCCACTTTCCCCATGGGAGACTGAAGAATGGGTTGTACTTTTTGAGAAAGTACCCCAGGGAGTTCTCGTTCTTTTTTTTCCTTTATTTTTTATTTCTTCGAGTTACATTTCAATCGCAGTCCCCGCCCTATTCCCCCTCCAGTCCCACCCTCCCACCCTCAACACCCCATCCTCTTCCCTTTTTTTTTTCTTTTAAGTTTAAGGTATATCTTATTTCCCCCTACAGTTTCCCCTTTCAGTCCAATAAATGGCTCTTTCTCTTATAATAATAAATACAATACAGTACAACAGAGGTAATTAGGCCACAGTTATGAGGGTTATATGGCTTAATGTACATTCCCAATGACCAGTCCATATGTATTTGGTACCTGACTTTAACATTCTATCTAACCATCTCCATGAGTTTAAAGTTCTATATCTGACTCAACATTCATACTAATTGCAACACAATTTTAAAAGTATCTTCTTAGATGTATAACACTCTCTTGACTCCTAAACAACTCAAAATTTAATTATGAGACTCTATCTATCTGTTCTTCAATCACCTCAGAGACCTGAGAGTGATAAATATATATGATTTTATAGGAAGTACAGGGTCTGCAGCTTCCCAAATTAAGAAATGACATACCAGTGGCTGCCTGGACAGTTCCCATTTTCTCTCCATACATTACAGCATCGCTCTTCAGTCGTTTGGCCCCGCTTCTCTGACAGACATTGATTGTAGGGCAGGGGTTATGAAGGACTTACCTACCCTGTCTTGGCAGAGCTAGACTGTCGACTTACCTGCTTCCAGGTTTTGTCCTTTTTGGACAGTATTCTGTCTACAGTTGGAGCAAGGGGCTTTTCCTACCAAGATAGGCTTGTGACTAATTCAGTCATCTCCCACTGGAGATTCTTCGATGCTCATTTTCTACTTGGAGGAGAATAGGGGGTGCTGTCAGGAGTTGATATGTCTTGATATAAAAAAATCTAAAGTTACGAAAACATCTTTGAATGCCATATTCTGCAGATCTCTTGAGGTTTTTGAAGAGGCCCTATCTATCTCTTATATTAGGGTAAGCAGATGTTGCTTGTCTCTTGCCGGTTTATTTCTGATTATCTTAGAAAGTAACTATAATAGGCTGTCATAGTACCTAACAGAATGACCAGCTTGCATAACCATTAGTTTGCATTTCTTAATTATCCTAAACAGTTTATGACAATTAGTAGTAAAAGGCCGAAACATCACATTTCATTTTTTTCTTTACCTCCTAACCCTTCCATCCCATTTCTCTGGGGTGGGGTGTCCTTATATAACAGTCCCTCATCTCAGTTGAGAGGTCATATGAGGGCCAAGAGCCTCTTCATTCATTGGGGATCTATGAAGCAGTACCATCAGTGAAAAGTGTCTCGTTGCCTGGGAGAGAGAACTACTAAACAAACAAACCAATAAGCATACAATAGATAGAAAAGACTAAAAAATAGAAAAAAATATAACTAATATATAAAAATATGCCGGTTTCACTTGAAACATTTATAGTTTTTCAAAAGCTATTAAAGTTTTATTAACTTCTAACTGTTCTAAAATTTCTTTAGAATGTATCACAAATGGCCAATTTAACCCAAAAGATTCAGATTACTACAAGGAATAGGGTATCACTTGGACCAACAGACATATTTTTACCCCCAAAGAAGTGTTTTCAAAATCCAAGTTGAACTAGAACAAACCAGGATGCTTATGTAAGTTTCTTCTTTGGAGCATATTCACTGATGCCAACTGTCTAGAGTCATCAGTGTGTGTACAAACTATATGTGGGTCTTATTAAAAGTCCTATACCGATCGGGCTGCGATAGGATCTCAGACTGCGTTTTTAGCACACTCACAGGTATGCTGTTGATATGTGTGCAGGCCACACTGTGTGGCAGGGGTCTCCAAGCCCTAGTGGCAGTCCCTATCCAGCAGAACCATGTCTGGCATAGATACAGAATTAGCTAGAGGTCGAATGTTTAAAATACAATAATTGCATAATAGAAATATACCATCTGTATCATATAAAGCAAAGGGGAAGGTGTTGCAGACTCAAGATTATAGAATATAATGCAATTAATCTCAGTCACATTCTTTTGTAAGTGGCCGTGTCTCGGAACCAGCCGCGTTGCCGCTGCTGTAAGAGGACATGAGAATGGGTTGAACGCCCATGTATCAAACACTAAGAGGAGAAAATTGCTTTCCTTTCTCCTATAGCTGCTTGGCACCATGCTGTCCTCGGGGTTTGCTTTCCTATTACTTCTCTTGTATGACTTTTGCAGTCTATAGATCCCAGCATTTTCAGCCATGGCCGTATTTTAGTATCTTCTCTAATTCTGGGTGGTGATGAGTGAATGACTGTTCCCCTGACTGCTTTGTTCTCAAGTAAGCAGCAAGGCCTGCAGAAACCTCAACACCACGCTGACATGAGATTAAATCTCTGCCAGTACTATGGAGAGGGGAGCTGCTGTTGCTCACAGGTCAGGGTCTGGTGCTGTGAATTGTGAGAGATTCTAAGATTTTTTTTTTATTTATTTGTATTTTAATGGGATTCTGTGGTGACTGGTGAAGGGGAAAAATGTTCTTTTCAGAAAGTATAAATTGATTTCTTAGTGAACATGACCTACCTAGGTTAGAGATGAGAAGTTTTTAAAGCTCTATGCACATTTGTCTATAGAGTTATAAATAAAAGGACTGTGTTTGGGGCACGTGGCCAAATTCTTTAGTCTCTGTTTCCTCGTCTGAATGTTGAGGTAGTTGCAGTATGTACCTCACAGGGCAGCTGTGTGAGTTAAATGGGAAGGTCCATGTAAAAGACTTATCACAGTGATTACCATGTAAGAACACTGGCTGAATTCATTTGTATAGTAATAACAGCCTTTCCTAAGTAATTCATAAGAGAAGCCATATATTCTAGTGAAGACTAATTTGTTTCCTGATGCTTTTTGTTATGACTAACTACAGTTTTAATGGTATTTTTGACTAATGCTGTCTTTAAAAAAATTGATTTCATTTACAAGTGTGAGCAGAGAAAATGAAAATAGAAATGAGCTATTTTGCATATGCTATGTTTATTAGCAAATAGCTGGAACTTTGTGTTTAAATCAGGTATTTATAGCACCCACAAAGTTAAATGGATATTAAAATAGTGATGACAACACTCCAGCTTCTTCACGGCGAATATGATGACAGTTGTCTCCCAGAGACAGTCTGTCCAGATGGCAAGCTTACATGAGAGGTCTAAAGAATAGCAGACACAAAAGCTCCCCTTCCTCCTTGGATCGATGGTTTCTATGAGTGGCCCACGCTTGGCTTGTACAGTAGGGGGACTCTGTATGCAGGTGTCGTGCTGAGCTCAAATAGCCTTAGTGGGGTGTTGATGTGTGTGGAGGTGTGCACACTGGCCTGGAGGAGCCTAGCCCTTATGGTTTGCTTTGACTTAGAAGAGGCCAGGAGAACCAAGCCTGTGGGATATTCTCTTGATTCTTAAAGCCATGCTTAGTTGAGAACCATGATTTAGAATCTCAGTCCTCTTAGGAGTACCCTGGGTAGTGCCTCCGAGTTGCTCTGAAACTTTATAAAAGGCACACACAGTATACGGAGGAGAAGGGGTCTGCCACCACCACAGGCTCATTACTGAGCATCTAGGCCTGTGCTCGCCTTTCATCGGGGAGTTAATCTTTCCCAGTTCTGTTTGTTGCTCTCAGGCTCTGTCTTCTGACCTCTGTAGGTCCTCCCTATAGGGTAAACTGTTGGCAAACAAGGTCTTATTTCTGCAGGGCTCAGCAACCCTTTTCTTGTTTAGAGTAACCAACATTTGGCTAAGATATTTCTTGAATGAGGAGGGTACAGAAATTGCAGAAACCTATTTCCGATCTTTTTATTTTCTTCTTTCTACTGAATACATTCTGCATTTGGAGTGGGAGCAGGAAGGAGAGGAAAGGATACTGCCTCATAAAATCCTAATCATCCACCGCCATCCTCCATTCTGTAGTCTCTTAAAATATCTAGGTCATTTGGGTTTTTTTTCCCCACCTGAAAGACATTAGAATAGAATGGGGAAAGATACATCTGTACCTTTCTTTTCAGGGAAGAAAACCCCTAACACAGAAACAATTTAAGGCAGTGTTATCTGTAATTTTTAGTCCAACAACAATGCCAGAACTGGCCTGGGCAATGTCATGCAAGCCACCTTGAACTGAACCTGAATCTGCAATCCTGACTTTGAGAAACAGCGCTTACAGGTTTGCCAGCAGCTTGGCAGTGGGAGATTTGGATGGTAATATTTACATTTTCTTCTCTGTGTTTACAGTTAAGGTTTAACTGGGTAAAAAACCGCAGCTGACTATTTGAGAAATCTTATTTATGAATGCAGACTATATGTTAACATTATCACATCCCCGGAGAGACTGCACTTAATAGAATGTATTAGGAAGGCAGTCTTTGTAAGAAGGACTGCTTCTTTTCATGGCTGCTTCCCACCATGGGCACCAGGACTCTGCGGCCATATGAGACAGTCCTGTATCCTCAGCCCACTGCAATCATACTTTATACACAGTCTCCATCTTTGGGGATAGTACCCTCTGTATCCCATAGTTTCCATCTTTGAGGGTTAGTACCTTCTTTTAGTTATACAAATGGTTGTTAGAAGCAACAAACAAGATTTTTTTTTTTTTTTGAGCTAGGGCCTCACTATATCAAGCAAAGAAGAGTAGTGGAATTACATGTGCCCATCCCTACTATTCTGTTTTCAGATATTTTAATTAAAATTTTCTACATCAATTAAAATCACTCCCTTGAATCAAGGAAAGTATTTGATTTTCACGGACATTTCTGTTTGCATCAGATATCAAAACTATTCAGAGTTCTCTGAACAATCAAGATACAAACATCAGATCTGTAGCTGCAGTGTGTATGTCCTTATAGAGACTTTTCTTTCAGATATTTTTAGAGGTTTTTTTTCATATATAAACTTTTTAACAGCTTCAAAATATAAAATTGTAAAGGACTAAGTGAATCAGCAAATAAAAATCTCACTTTAATTTCCAACAGTAAGACTACCACATTATTAATGTATTCCTTATGACCCTTTTTTCAAATCTTTTAAAAAATTAATATGTTGTTGAGACATTCCTCCAATTTCCATACTTATTTCAGTTTTTATCTTCACATACTATCACACACATCAGGCAGGATACTATACCTTCTGCAGATACTTCAGCGTGATGTTCTTAGTAAGCCACACTAAAGTGGTGAGGAAAATAAATTACCTGTCAGGTTCAGAGTAGCACACCATACGTAAATGCTGAGTATGAGTACATCAGGGCGACAAATCCTTTGGAATGTGTAAACATGGTCTAAATAATTCTTAGAATTGTCTGAAATCTTAGTGAGCCATCTGAGGCTTTGTGCGTGGATAGATGAGTAATTTGGGGGTTACTTTTCCAAATGCATGATCTTGTCCCTTTGTCTCTATCCAAGTCCTGTGGCACTCTCTCCACAGGGTACCCAAGCCGCCATCTTCATCAGCCCAGCTTTGTGCTTTTTGCTTAGAAAGTTCTGCCTTGTTCCCTTTCAGTTTAAGTTGTTCTTTCCAGAGAAAAAAACTCCTGGTCTTCCTTATGTGTCAGAGCACCCGGACACATCAAAAAACAAACAAATGCCAATTGACAGCCCTTCACCGAGGTGGGGGTGGGGGCTGTCATAATGCCGTCAGACTCTACAGTGCACGAGCTGAGCCGTTCCATTTCAGTCATTTATGTTACTAAAGAGTACAACAGAAGCACTATTGTATCCTAATGTTTTTATAACTTATATCATGAGAAACGAGGCAGATTTACCTACAACGTTGTATTCCTAATAAATAAGAAAGGTGTTCTCTAAGTCTGAAAATGAGGAAAGGAAAGCTGTCATTGGATGTGACTGCTGTCAGTCATTAAGCAGCCCCAGGGACCAGTGGGCAGCCAATAAACACAGAGCTCATGTATCTCTGAGCTTAGTTTCTGTGTGTGTGTGTGTGCTGTGAATGAAGAAGGATCTTCCCTGTTTTGACTTTTGAAACAAAAGTGGGGGAACCATCCAGATGTAATAGGCGAAAACCAGTTGCAAATAGTACAAGATTGTCCCTTAGTCCCATCTGACAATAAAAATATAACTGGAGAAAACAAACCTTTTTGAGTGTCGTCAGTTTTATGGTAGTCTATGTCCTTAATTCCCTGTCTTATAAAAATAAAGTATTAATTAAATGTCTGGCAAAGAGAAGGGAGTACTCCCTGGCCTGGTCAAGAATTCCCGTGACCACTGCCAACTTTGCCACAGTTTTCCCTACTCTCTGAGCCTACTATTCTTTATGGCATCTTCAGGCATTTTCTTTCCTTCAACCTCTTTTCAAAACTTAGAATGTCTATTTATCCCTGTGTTTAGTGTCCATGTCTGCCGTCAGAATTCAAGCTCCATATGATCTACATCCTTGTTGGTCTTGTTACACTCTGCACTGTCTCCTCAGTGCCAACCATGGCGTTGGGTTGGAAATCAAATATACATAGAAGAATGAATGCATAAATAAGGGCTCAAATGAATCATCTCTCTTGGAGTGCATTCTTAAGCTCTAACCCACTTGTGGCATTTGATGGAGGGTGTTGACAAAGAACATGGGTTTCCGAGGGGATCTTTGCATTCACTCAGTGATCACCGAATGCCTGTCACCAGATCAAGCCTTGAAATGCCATGAGTAATATGGTAATATGTGATTGATGCCATTGAGGTTCTCAGGGACTAGCAGAGACAGTTGTGTGTGTGTGTGTGTGTGTGTGTGTGTGTGTGTGTGTGTGTGTGT
>CAJQZJ010004763.1:4604224-4620150 GCA_907164525.1 Lophiomys imhausi
TGTGTGTGTGTGTGTGTGTGTGTGTGTGTGTGTGTGTGTGTGTGTGTGTAACTGCAGTTCCTTACAAATGCATATGAAAGAGATATGCAAATACACTATTGGTCAACAGTGGGGAAGGATTTAATTCTGCCAGAGGTATGAAAGTTTTCAGAGTTTTCTCTGATGTTTATGGTAGGTCTGAAAGGAAGAGAGGATGTTTGTTCAGATTAATTAATAGGAAAAGGAGTGCCAGTGTCAGGGATGTGGAAATGAATGACATACTTGGACAGGGTTGTGTATTTGGTTGGTGGATGGTTGACGCTAGCCAGGAAACCTCCTGTATTTGATCTTCCAGGAGCTGGGAAACCTGCTTAGACAAGGAAGGCTGTGGTAATAGGTTAGTACTAGTGTACAATAGTGTTTAGGGTCCTTTTGAGGGAAGTAGGTTCTGTGAGGAAAAAACCAAACCATTCACTAATGTACCTTTCAGAGAGATGAATTTTACAATTTTTTCTGCTAGAAGTTTAGAAGTTGTTTCATTGCATATTTTCCATATGAATACGTGTTCTCTCTCTTTCTCTCTCGTGTATATGTTTGTATGTGTGTGGTATATGTATGTGTTCATGTGTGTGTACATATATGAGCTATATAGGGACAAGAGACAGCCAGGTGTCTGTTTTGTTTCTTTCTACCTTGTTTTTATTTACTCATTCAGTCACTTTGAAACTCAAGGACAATTGTATTAGTGGCTGAGAGAGAAACAAAAGGCAGGCAAGCTGTCCTTTTCCATGGCTGCTGGGAGGCGGGAGTTGGACAGAAGATAGAGTCATGACTTTTTAGTCAGGGATGGAGGTTAGATCTGAAAAAGATAGAAAGAAGGCAAAGTTGCACCTTTGAGTTAATACTAATAAAAAACCAACAAAAAAAACAAAAACCTAACAACGACCACCCTGGTGGCTGTTGCAGTGAAGATGTGGGAGCAACCACTTCCCCCTTATTTGAGGTAGGGTCTCTCCCCAAACCAAAAGCCTCTATTTGGCTAGGAGACTGGCCAAGTTTGAGGGCTCCTCCTGTCTGCGGCCCCACAGCACTGGAGTTAGAGATGTGTTCCGCTGCACCAGCTTTTTACGTGGGGCTGCAGATCACAACACAGGACTCACGTGTTCGCAGCAGGTACGTTACCAGCTGATCCACCTCCCATACCCGTTACCTTGTTCTTATTTATAATTTCAGAAACTTTTGAAAAGTACGTTTTTCACTTATAGCCAGATAAATGTTAGAGTAAAAATGGCAAATTTATTGGTCTTCATGTACAATGAACTGAAATACATAGGCTTTTTCCTGGTTCTTGTTAAAGATGTGGTATCTTTGCAAGGTCGAATTAAAAAAAAAAAAACAAAAAGAGGGAAACAAACCACTAGCTTCTCTCTTGCAGTTCCACGGCAGCCTTCAAATGACCTGTTTGAAATATTTGAAATTGAAAGAGGAATCAGCGCGGATGACGAAGCGAAGGATGACCCAGGTAGATGTTGTTACCTTCCAGTCTGCCCCCATCTCATGAAAAAACTTTGGATTGGTTGGTTGATATTTTTTCAGCTGGGATGCAAAATAATGGGTTTTTATTAATATGAGAAAATAAGATTGTAGATCACCAGTCACATTTAGGGAAGCTATGTAATTTCTTTTCTTTTGTTGTTTCTTACAACTCAATTCGTTAAATCACTTGAGCAAAAATACTTGTGAGTCATCATTTTCTTTTCAAATCCCATTAAAGTAGTGTTTGAATTGTGAGACGGAAGTCTTATTTTAACAGTGACAACCCAACAGGTCATGAGTCGGGAGCACTCTTGATTCTGTTTTTGCAGCTGAGCATCCTTTTGAGCTCAGGGCAAGGTGTTCAGTTGGGATATTAAGTTTGGAGAGGAAGAAAAATCCTGCTGTATATATACCTCTGGTTTGCAAATCTTTGGCTGCTCTTTGCCGAGTTTATGATCTTATCTTCCTGCCCACCTCCTTGCAGGAATTCTCATACACAGTTGTAATTTTGACCATGGACTTTGTGGATGGATCAGAGAAAAAGACAGCAACTTGCACTGGGAGCCAGTCAGGGACCCAGAAGGTAAAGTCACATGATCTAATACCTTCTGGCACTGTTTGATCCTTTTTACCATGAAAAAAAAAATGTCCCTATTATGTATACTTTATGTTCTTTAATTGAGATTTGCTAGCTGTCCGTTAGACTCATATTATGGGACACAGGTAGTTAATCAGGAGGCCACATAATTTCCCTCAGAAAGCTTGGTAAATAAGCATTTAGTAAATAAACAAACAAACAAAAGCTAGTCCTAGTGTTACAATTTTCAAGGTATATGTACCACCCAGTTCCTCAGCATAAAAACAGTAGCATAATGGCCTGTCCCCTATGGTAATAGTCCCTGGGTGTTTTTGTCAGTTACTTTGGTTTGTTAATCAAATTTGAGCTACAGATAATGGAGATAGTTGAAATTTACACAACACAGTGGCTCTCTGGAAACAATTCACTCCAAGTCAGATCCTAGAGGAAAGAGTACACATTACCACATTGCTTCCAAGAGAAGCTCATAACAAATTTGGACTTAGACACGGCTCTTGGAAAATTAGTGGACTTGTAAATCGTACAATGGTTACTAATGTAAGCATTTAGCACTTATTAAGTATTTTGCCTCCTTTCAAGAAGTAAAGCTACACGTTGGACTCTTCCTTCCTGCTGTAATTAAATGGTGTTTTGAGTGAAGCCAACTTTAGTGGAAGGGTGAAAATCTAGTGTCTTTTTTTCCCCTTTTGGTTCTGATTGTAGCTCCTAAGAACAAGACACACAAGATGTGGAGGGAAAGGACTATTTTATGTATGTCTGAAGCCTAGCTTTCAAATGCCACACAGAAAAGCTAGCCTATGAACACTTACAGTGTAATATGGTAGCTGTGGTGCAGGTGAGTGGGGCCTTGTGACAAGCAGATCCAAGGGATGGTAGTTTGCTCCCCAGGAATACCAACAGTGCCTATAGTGGCTTATAGTGTCCTTCTGCAGTGTACAGTCTCAGCAACAAGGCTTGAAATAATGAGTCCAAACTACTTTGATTAGAGCTTCTAAAACTGAATTAAATATAATTGAAAGAATATTGAATTGAAAGATATTTAAGAACACATATTTGAAGCAAACTTTAAAAATATATGAATATTCAATAAATTGATGCAGTGCTTAAGATACGTTTTTATATCCTGGTAGTGGTAGTGCACACTTTTAATCCCAGCACTTGGGAGGCAAAGGCAACTCAGTGGATCTCTGAGTTCAGGGCCAGCCTGGTCCACAGAACAAGTTCCAGAATAGACAGGACTACATAGAGAAACCCATCTGAAAACACACACATAAAGATTTGTCTTTGTTATAAAATAAAATCAGGTAATACCTCATATAGTTTAATTGTACCCAACTCTTGCCTTGAGTTACTTACACTCAGGTGAGATAACCTCCGAGCATAATACTGTTATTGTCGCAAGTGACTGTAAAAAACAGAGACTCAACAGATGTTAACATCTGCTATAATACCAGCACAATCTTCACCTCATTGATTTCATTTAATCCTCATATCCATCCAATGACTTGAGTGTTATCATCTTTATTTCACAAGAGAAACATTGATGCCCTGAGAGGCAAATGTAAGGGGCTCCTCAGGCCACAAAGTTAGGGTGAAGATACCTGGTACATTGTAGAGTCAGTTCAGTGCCTGCAACAGTAGCCTGTGTGGATCTGTTCCTGATATAGTTAGTGTATCAGGCCCCTGAGTGGACCTGGTCAGGCTACTGGCCTGCAGTAGTTTGTAACAGAAAGATCTTCTATAGGCCTGGGCCTGTCAGTGATGTTCATTGTCATAATGAATAACTCTTTTGAGTAAGGTACACTATGAAGAATAATTCATGCTAAGTTTAAAAGAATTCATAGGTTTTATAGAAACAGGTTGTTTGTAATTAATAGTTCTTGTAAAACAAACTTAATTGATTCTTAGAACACCTTTTAAGAACTACTTTTCAACCCCTTTCATTATCACCATATTTGCAGACATTTTGATTTGGTGGCCAAATTCATCTTGATCTCTAGTGGAATGGTAGGGGAGAGTATTTTGAGTAGTCACTGGACTGTGTTAGAGCAGAACAAATGGAAAGGACATGGGAGCTGCTCAGGTGGGCTAACACACCTGAAGACTAGATCTGGCTCTTATAGGATGTTTTTCTAATTTTTGTAAAAAAAAAAAAACAAAACCTTACATTAAATGCATATGGAATTTAGGTGTTGTAGAAAAGTTTACCTAATTATGTCTCAAAGTGGAGAGTAAGTGATTGTATGATTATCCAAGAGGTTAGGTTAATAGGCTACAACCAGGGATAAACTCTGATGGCAAGTATGTCTCAAGGTCTAGAAACCAACCACAATGTAGAAAGATGTAAGCAAGCCCTAAATGTGAAAGACTTTAGAATTTAGGGCACAATGAAGTCATTACAGGTGAATCCTATGACAATTGTTTCAAATGTCTATAGAGATGGTCCTTTTCCAGAATGTAAAATGCACTGTGGTGAAGTGGTTGATCCACTTCCAGGAGCAGTTCTCATCTGAGACTTAGTTGCACATCATTCAGAAGAGACAGATGGAGAGGTGTATCCTTCTTTACCTGTGAGAAGTGGGTGAAGGCCAGAATGTTTAGCCTGGAGAAGAAGCAATAGAATTGTGATTGAGATGTAACTTGAAGAAATAAAAAATAAATTATTAAAAAAAAAAACTTCAAAAAAAAAATTACAGAGGATAGGATGTCAATATTAAAATAGTGTCGTCCTAATCATATCAAAAGACCTCCTCTGCCTTCATCTTATTAAAAGGTGGTTAGTTACTTTTCTAAAAAAAAAAGAATTGTACTGCTTTGAAATAATTGACCCAAGGTTGACCAGTTGTTTTTTGTGACTCAAATGGGGATAAGAAGTAGGACCTGTGGCAGAAAAAAAACATGGATGGTTTTGCTTAACTCTCAAAAATAACTTTCCATAGAGCTACTAGAAAGAGCAGGCTGGTGTGGAGGAGGTGAGCCTTCTCTTGGAGATGTTTGGTGGGGGTGGCCTCAGGCAATATGTTGTTAAAGAACTAAAGCTTCACATGAGATGAGATGACCTCTTAATCCCAGGGTCGATGTTAATGTGGAAAATGTCTCAGGTAACCCCAAGGGAATTGGCAAGTAAGTTTTCAGCTTGGAGAAGGATGGGAAGATTGAAAAGATGGTGGAGAGTTGGACGATGGTACAAGTGTACAGCTCACTTCAGTATGTCATTTGGAATGGTTCCTCAAAGTATGCTGACCTCTGATTTGTCCACAGGAAGAATGTGGTCCATATGCCTCTGACCTCTACATGTGTGCTGAGGCATGTGGGCACCTCTCCCAACAATTACTCAGTCAATAAACAAAATTAAAAAATAAATTAAACCCAACTCAGAGCAGCTGTATGGAGGAAGAACAGTATCAACTTCATCATTATCACAATTTTAGAGTTTTGAATATGAGTAGAAAAGGGTTGTTTGAATCTTGGGTGCCTTGGTTTGTTAGGTGCTCTGTTTGCATACTGATATTAGCATACATTCCACAGTTATTCCACATTATACTTAAGATAATCCGTGTTTTCTTAAACCTTGCAGGTTCACTGTAATAATCTTATCTTATTCTTACTCACAGAAGAAGACTTATAGACAGACATTTAACAGGCACACAAAAATTTTGGCCCAGTATTTTGGGGGTGTCAATACATGGGGGAAGGGAGCCAAGATAAGGAGGGAGGAAGACAGCACATTGTGTTTTTATTGACTCAGGCACATGAGTCAACCAATCTTCTGCCAGTTTTTTGCTATAGTTTTGGAACATCAGTCATTTATCTAGAAAATAACCCACTCTACCCTAGGACGTTAATGGGGAGGCTTGAGGTGCGGATGGGACTGGCTTCGGTCGCTTGGTTGTTTGCAGCCTGCGGGGACCATTTGCACAGAGCAGTGGTACATTACAGTTACTCAAAAGTCATGTGTTACCTAGAAGAATGCCAACAGGAACTTGATAGAGAAAAACACACTTGAAGAAGAAGAAATCTCAAGTCTCTGACCATGTCTTGTATAAATAAAGTGTAAGGTGATGACCATGGTCTGTCTCTGAATGGAAAAGGAAATGAGGTTTCTCTCACAGCAGATACACATGTTCAGCATTCCAACCACATTCTTCCTGTGGACAAATCAGTGTTGAAAGTGGTGTGATTTCAATTGACTGTAACAAAAGCCGCCTGAGGGGACTGTCATCTGTACATGGAATGACTTTCAAAACACTCATAACTTTCTCTTGGGAAACAGTGGCCCCACTTTATTAGTGCTTAATTTTTTTTTAATTGCACTTCTCTAACAAAAGAGAGATGCTGGGGTCTGAGGACGGCCAAGATGATGTGTCAAAAGTGGAGGCTTTTATTAAGTTTTCATGTTCCCTTAGATACAACAAGACAGATAGACATTCAGACACAAAGACAGACAAACAGAGATATATGGTTATAAATTTGTTTTAATACATATAAGTCTTTTAAATCACTAACCTCCAAATGTGAATGATATCCCCAGAAGGTTCATAAAGTTTCCAGGTTGCCTGTATGTCTTCCTGGGGTTACCTGTACCTGTGTGTGAGAAGGAGAGCAAACTATTTTAAATCATCTGGCTGCATTTAAGGACTGTGTTTTTATGTGGAGGGAGGAGAGACTAAGCAGATATAATGCAGTTTTGATTACTTTGTGTTTTATTGTGCAGAGGTTAATTATCTACAAATACATTTTACACAGGAAATTTCAGGTCATTTCTACTAAACCAGTGTAGGATGCCTGACGGCACAGAGTTGGTGAGGACTGGAAGGTAGTGAATGCGTGTGCCTGTGGATGTCTGATCATATTCCAAGGAAACAGTCAGTGTTCGAATACTAATCATGAAATCATGACATGCTGTCTTTGTTTTCTCTGGGTATTTTTCATAAATGCCATAGCATTTACAGTAGGCATAGAAATAAGCTATATTTTTTCTTCTTCAAAAAGATCTGGGATTCTTTATTAGCAAATGTTACAGTCTGAAGTTTACTAAAAAAAACACCAGCCTGTCCATGCAGTTTGTGTTGGAAAGAGGCCCTGCTTTTCCCATTCCAGGTGGACAGTATCTCACAGTGTCTACAGCCAAAGCCCCAGGGGGAAAAGCTGCTCGCTTGGTGCTACCTCTCGGCCACCTCATGCATTCAGGGGACCTGTGTCTGTCCTTCAGGCACAAGGTGACTGGGCTGCACTCCGGCACACTGCAGGTGTTTGTGAGAAAATATGGTACCCACGGAGCAGCCCTGTGGGGAAGAAATGGTGGCCATGGCTGGAGGCAAACCCAGATCACCTTGCGAGGGGCTGACGTCAAGAGCGTAAGTAGATCCCCAAATGGGGGCTCTGCTTCATAGGAGATCCCAGGTAGAGACCTTCCTCTGTGAATTCAAGTCAAGTGGCTTTTCCTGGACACTAGGGCCCATCCATTGCTTCTTTCTGAAAATGTTTTCTGCTTCTTCATCCTCCTTCATTGCAACCTTGACCACCACACCCTTGCTCAGTCATGATGAACAATTGTTTTCAATGAGAGAAAATTAGCAATAGAAAAAAAAAAGTTTAAGAAACATCCAGGGTGTTGTGATTAATGGTGCTGTTTTTTCTTTACCTTCAATTTCTTAAGCTTCCAACTTTTATAGTATAACCTCTGTGGGGCCAGTTCTTTCTGTTTTTTAGTGTTCCTTTGAAATTAATTTTTCCTTTTGGCTCCCAGAGATAAGAGTTAACAGCTCCATGTGGGAGCCCAGGTCCAGGGTTGAAAAATGTTGTTCAGGGTGGGTTAAGGAGGAAGCTTTGAATAGGGATGTAAATCGTATTTAAATTTTAAATTTTATTTTAAATAATTAAGTCCTGGGTAGGGGGGAAATGATCTGTCACTTCCCACCAAAATAATGCATTTATTTCAGAAAATGTCATCTTTATGTAGATACTTAAACAACTTTGGTGTGAAGACTCTGTGTCCATTCTAATAGTTTCCACCTTAGAACCACAGACCCCATCACAGCTTTCATGGGAGCTATTAGATTTAGTATACCTTTGCCTTTGTTTTCTTAATATTTATATTGGAGAAGTAAAACAGGAAAATGTGTTGCTTCAAGTCATAGTATTGAAAGGTTTGTCCCGTTTTAAGGGAGTAGGGATAACCTACAGAGAACAAAATGTGAGAGTAAGATCCCCGGAAGTTGGGGTTATACAACCAAAGCAACAGTGTGCCTGGGTTATGGTGTATCTTTCTGTCCCTCTGTGGGTGGTGAGGGGATATTATCAAGAGAAAACCAAGACAGGCTGCAAGACCTGGATTGTGCAGCTCTTTAGCCCCTAATTTCTCATTACACTTTTCTTCCTTCTAAATCTTGGTAATCTTTGACCATTGTCCACACTGTGAGCATACCTGCAGTAAACTAGTGTGTAGTGAGAATCCCGACTTGAAGAGTACTTCGGCCTGGTGACCAGCTTGCTGATTGAAGTGCATACAGAAAGACAAGGGGCCTGGGGTAATGGCGGCACCTGTGTTCCAGTGTTTCCTTTTGGCATAGAAGTCTAATGCTTGGTTTGGGGCAAGGGTTGCCTTGTTATGGTCCATGAGTGGGCACTGGGAAGGGGCACAGGAGGCCTGACCAGTGTATGCGTTCTCTCCCTAGGTCATCTTCAAAGGTGAAAAAAAGCGTGGCCACACGGGGGAGATTGGATTGGATGATGTGAGCTTGAAAAGAGGCCATTGCTAAGAAGAACACTGGCAGCTCCAGAGCTAGCAGTGAACTTATCCTTCTTCCTCTTTTTCCAGTCCTTGCCTTCTCATCTCCCTTGTTTCAGGCCTAGGGCAGGAGTGGCTCAGGGGGAAGGCTGGTTGGTGACTCAGGCCTTGATGGCCTGCTTTTGTGCAATCCCAGTGAACAGTGCACCCTCCTTGAAGTACAGGAGCACCTGGGGAAACATCCAGGGCCTTCTGGGGTGGTACCTCCTACCTGTGTCTCCTTTAGGAAGGCCTTTGGCATGCATGCATGACCCATGCCATCCTTCCCCCTGGTTACAGAGTGGGCCAGATAGCCAAGTAGGGGAGAAGTTTTCATTCTGTGCTAATGGCATCCTGTGGTCTGTCCAGTGCTGAACATGAGTAGTATTGACTTTGCTTACAGGATGATGCACAGCGTGCTTGTGAAACTAGTTTATCCTTTTCACTTACGTTTGTTCTGGCCTGACCTCAACTCTGACTTTTAACTGCCATACACTTTGTAACAGAAGGGTGTAGAATGTATTAAGATGCATTTATTCTTGTAAACTGTGTTTTTAGTTTAACGACAGTTATGTAGGGTGGGCATGGAATCCCTTGTTAGCAGTACTGTTTTTGTGTAAATGTGCTATGAATATAAGTATTTACATGTTTCTAATATTCACAGACTCTAGTTGCAAGGTCAGAGGCAGCTTATGATCCCTTGAGTTAAAATCACACAGTGAAAGTGAAATGTCATCCGTGCCGTGACCTTATACTGGCAGCAAGAACACTGGCAGAGGTGTACGGCTCGGGTAGTGGGATGGTGGCTTTATTTCAATGTCCTCAAGTCTGATCTTTACAGAAGAAAGTAAACCATGAGGGGAAGCAAGGATCTGCAGTTAGTATATAAAACCCTTATGTTTCAAGTTTTGCTTTAAACCAACAGCTTTCGTCATGGTTACATGGCCCCACTGGTAGGAAGCTTTGTAAAGATTCTCTGTGGAGGGAGTAGAAGAGTAGGGGAAGGCCCATGGGACAGGCATTCATAATGAGCTTGAAATTGGCAAGGTTTCCACGACTGTAGCTCATGACTTACATGTTACCTGAGGCTGGGATGGGAAGCAGGTCTGTGCACTGAAGGGATTCACACAATGGAATGAGACACACGCTGCAGAGGAGGACAAGATTGGAATTCTAATATCCACAAAGCCCCAACTGTGTGTGTCTCCTCCCTGTCATACCTTTGTATTAAAAACACATAACTTTAAAAGTCAACTTTCTCTCCTTAACATTTCTCTCATTTCTGATTAAGTAATCAAACTATTTTCTGCTGTTTTTGCCAGGAAACACAAAGATGATTAAAGGGTTGGAAAAAAAGATCTATGATGAAAAATTAAAGGAACTGGGATTGTGCAGCCTGGAGAAGAGAAGACTGAGGGGCAAACCATTGGTGGTTTTCCAGTGTGTGAGGGCTTTGCACCAAGAGCTTGGAGACCAGCTGTTCTCCATGTGCGCTGAGAATAGAACAAGAGGAAGCAGGCTTAGGCTAGAGTGTGAGGGGGCATCTCCTGGCCAGGACAGTTGCTAAGCCAAATCCTTTAAAAAAGAGAAGTGTGAAAATCGTATGTGTGTGCTCTCTCTCTGTCTCTGTCTCTCTCTCCCTCTACTTCTACCTCCATCTCTCTTCCAATTTCCAGTTCTCCTCTCTTCCTCTCTAGCTTCTCTTCCCCCCCCCATTAAAAAATCTACATTAAAATTTCATCTATTTAAGGTGTGTTTACTTCAAGGTAAAACACCAGATTGTGGGATCTGGAAGATGCTTTGATCCCACAGTAGTATATAGTAATGACAATCATCAGAAATAATCAATTTAGCCTGAGCTCTAAGCTAGGCATTTTTCTCTTGACCTCCTGTTGAAAAGAGCACAAAAGGAAATGTTGAGCTCACTAAAATGCCTCTCACTCAACAGTCAACCCAGCAGTATTAAAACAATAAATCCCCAAATTATTTATTCTTGGAGAGGTTATATCAGACAGATGTTATAGTATCTTTATGTCCTAATGTGGCGGTGTTAATGATTTATTCCTGGGTAAGAGCATGACCCTGTGGTTTGTTCAGTAGTTGCTTATTTGGATTTGTCTTTCAGAGAGACTCCCACCAAGAAACATGAGTCAGAGAGATTTTTGCCTGGTGCATTGTCTCTGTTTTGCATGTGATAAGTTAAGATGGCTACTGAAGGTGGTTCAACCACAGCATCGTTAGCCCTCCTCTGCCTCACCTCCTCTCATGGCCCACTTTCTTAGCAGGAGCCTTTCAAGTTCCACAAGCTGGTAATGTTTTCAGAACTGGTCCAAGTGGCTTTGTCACTTAGCTGGATAGAGGCAGAGTTGTTGCTTCCGAATTGAGTAAAGCCAGATGGCAAGTTTTAGGTCCATTTTTTCCATGATTCCTTTCCTTTTTGGTCATGTAACTGCACAGCTGAAGAAGAAAGGGGAGAGCAATTGAGAATTTCTCTCTTAGGTGCCAATAAGACATTGCACTACACTGGTGGAAGAAGTTATCCAAAGTACTGTATAACATCTTGTTTATTATTTAATGTTTTCTAAAGTGAAAAATGTTCGTGGTTTTCAAAATGGCCAAATAAAAGCAATCTTTGTAAATAAAAACACCATTATACTACTGGTTGTCTCTTTTCTTGCTTTTTGACTTCTGATTTTTGTGACTGGGGTCACAGCTAGGCTTTAATTTTCCTTACCACCTGGAAGAGTGGGAACACAGATATCATTATACTTTCTGGGTTAAAAATACGAAGCCCATTCATCACACACACAGACAGGAGAGACATGGGGGCCACTGATACTCATGCTTGCCTCAGTAGAGTAGTTACATTTTGTAGTTTACTGAAAACATCGCTTTATATGCCAAGATAAGGTATACATAAATATATACATAAGCATATATGCATTATGTACATCTTTATTAGTGACCTTGTTAATTTATAACATTTTATTTCCCAATAACTTTTCCTTGTGGAATGAAAAACAACTGTAAAGGAACAAAATGAAAACATACAAGAATAAAAGTCCTTGTACAGAATTAGGGAGAACACACTTCTCACTAGTGTGATAGATTCTAGAGTAATCACATGAGTTCAACGTGTATACAGCCACAAGCTGCACTTTCCCATACAATCACCTGCTTTCCCATATAGGTATATAAGGGATAGTTTAAATAGAATTGAATAACAACAGCAAGCAATGAACCCAAAGTAAACTCACTCCTATCTGCCATACCTGGGAGAAGCACAAAAATACATTCCAAGAACAATTCTGAGTGTTTAAGAAACTGAGGTTGCAAGACTCTTGTTTTCTTGGAGTCTTCTCACAAGCACTCAGAATTCTCACACAACTTCATTCTTGGACCATGTTCCAGTAACACAGGAGGCCTTCTTTGTTCCCAGTAGTCAGAAAACTCTTAACTGCTGGAGACAGAACTCTTTCAATTCAAGTAAACTTTCCTACCTTGGGGATACATTCTAATCCCTTGGAGATCTGAGAAAATTCTGTTGAAGTTCTGCTGAGCCCTCAGGTTGGGTGAAACAGATATGGAGAACCCGGGAGTGGTTCGCTGGTCTGTGTAAAAGATTATTTGAGCGATTGTGGCTCTGGGGACCAGGACTGAGCAGACTTTCTCATGAGGTATTTCAGTCTAGAGGAGGAATGGGACATTACCAAAATCACAAATGCAGAACTGACATCCTCAAAAGCATTTATTGTGGAATCTAAGGCTGAGGGGACTTCAGGAACTTCACATGGCTTTCTGGGTCACACTGTGCCTGGGAATCACCTGCAGCCATGTTTAAACTCCCAGTTCAGCCTGACAAGGATGAGGCTCAAGATTCTCCATTTTTAGTGAGTTTCCATGCGATGCTGCACTGTTGATCCAGGGGCCACAATGTGGATAAGTGAAAAGACTTCAGTGATAGTGAACCTTATTATCATAAGTGTTCAGTGTTGGATGGATGGACCGAAGGTTAATGGTTGAAAGATCTACATTAATAAAACTTCAAGTTTTTTTTTCTCTTTTTTTCTTATGTTTGAGCATAAGATACATAAACATGCCTTCCTGATACAGAACATTGCCTTGACAGCAGGACTTCAAAATATGAGGGTCATAATTGAAAACAAATAAATATAAATGAGCCAGGCTGGTAGTGCAGATTTGTGACCCCAGTATGGGACCATCAGGTGTGCTGAGGCAGGAAGAGCATGAATTCAAGGCAGCTTAGAGTATATAATGAAAGAGCCTTGTCTCAGAAAATTAAACTGTATACACGAGAGAGAGAGACAGAGAGAGAGAGATAGAGATCTGAGAAGTGTGCATTCTAGAGAGACAAATAGATGAATGATCTGGAAATAATTAGTATGTAGGAGAGAACCCTTAACTGATTTTCTGAATTCCAGTATGCAAAAACCTGAAAGAAACTTGGAATTACAGCTCCACTTAATTTTTCTGGGGTCAGTTCATTAAAAGCTAAAGTATGAGGCTGTAACATGAACAAACAGGTCACTTGAGCTTTAAGCATACAAATTCTTACCTTGTAGGCTGCTGTGGTTCATTCTTTCTCACATTTCCAGAACACACCCCTGCAGTGTCATGCAGAGTCTCCTCTTGTCTGTCCTATTAACCTAAAGCAGTGGTTGTACTTACCTTCCAGGGGCATTTAAAGATGATGGAGAACATTTTTGATTAGCACATCTTTGGGGGATACTGGTGTCTAATGAATAGAAACCTGGTCTGCTATTAACATCCTATAAAGGGAGGGACAATTCCACACAGTTACCTACTATCTGGCCTCAAACAACAATAGCGTCAAAGTTGAAACACACACACACCCAACCCAAACCAGAGATTTACAAAGCGTTATGCTTTGAATCTGTCCACCAGTGGCTGGGGTGATGGGGATTTTGGTCCAACCTTGGTGCTGTTGGTGGAGAAGCTTTTAGAGGCGGGGCCAGCAGAAGGTCTTACATCATTTGGGATGTGTCTTCAAGGGGAATGATAAGAATCTCAGCCCTTCTTGTCTTGTTTCTTCTGCATCCTCTCTACCATGAAATGAGCAGCAATGCCTACCACTGGCTCCCTGCCCCTCTGCAGGCTCTAAGCAAACCCATTGCCAGACAACCATGGACTGAGATTTGAGCCCAGATACATTTTCACTTTTTATGTTGTTTATCTTAAATGCTGACTGTCACAAGACGTGTAATTTCCTAACTAGCATCAGTGCACAAACATGTCAGAAATGAGACTTCTCCTCCTCCACATCTGGTCTACAGGAGGTGGAGTTTGAGGTAGGCCCAGTACTGGTAAAGCAAGATCTCTAGGTAGCCCTGCCATAGGCTGAGATCAAGTATACTTGCTATCTCTACTTCCACCACTCATGGGGGTGACTCCCTCTACAGCATTCCCCCACCTCACCCCAGTTCCTACTACAGCAGCACCCAGCTCCTTAAATGCGGTTGGGAAACCTGGGTGCACTCCCCAGTCTCCACCCTCATCTAGCAGGACCGCAGTAACATTTGGTAGTTGTGATCTCTCTCGCTTCATAATCCTTGAAGCTTCTGCCAATGAACAACTGACTTTCTGAGGCACATGAACATAAATGCGTGTCTGCAGAAGAGCAGCCCTGGGTTTCTGTTTCTGTGAATGTGCTCTGGTTCTATTTGATGCTAGCCTCATACGGCCGGTCTTGCCGAGCAATCTTGGAGATTGCAGAGAATCTGGCTTTCATTTGCTGCTCTACTCAGTTGTAATTCCCAAGTGCTGTGGCCAGTGACCACATTTGGCTACAGCTGAAGACATTTTATAAACTGTTCCTTCATCTTGTATACCACTTTCCTCAGATTTCGTAGCTAGTGCTTTGGTTAAACAGTGTGGTGGGGTGGGGGGATAGCTAGAAAGAACAACCATGAGTCAACAAGGGAAATCAATCTACATACTAGCTTCTCTATCAAGAATGAATGATTTTTGCCCCTGACTACCCTGAGCCCACTTTTCAGGCCTTATCCTGCCATGCTGGGCTTTTAGCTCTTGACTTGCCATGTGTGGGTAACATGGATATTGGGAGCTAGCCGTAGGAGATCATTTCATAGTTTGCAAGTTCTTTTCAGTAATGCCTTATTTGACCCCATTTAAAAATAAAAATAAAACTTCATTTGACTAAAAGTGCCTGAGTGTAGATAGTCTTAAGCCCCTTGCGTCATAGACAGGGTCATTGGGTTAACCAAATCCACAGAAGTCAAGTGGCAGTAGGTACTGGTAACCATGATTTAAATCTAGACCTGATTTTTAAGTTTCTTCCCATAGCAGAGCCAGCAGGGAAATTCTCAGAGCCCTGGGAATGTGTGGCAGAGGCAGAAAGAGAATTGGGGGGGGGGATCTGAATATCCACATGTTTATACTTAGGAAACCTGTAACTATCTTAGCAAATGTACAAAAATGATACTCACTATGGAATTATGAACAATTCAGAAAGAAAGAAGGGGAAACTCATGCCTCAGCCTGGAAACCTTGGCTGGAACTTGGGTGTATACCATCTGAGAATTTTTCTTCTCTTAGTACCTATGATATCTAACCACACAGGTAAAGGACGGCCATAAGTACACTTACAGAATCGATCTCCTTGAAGTTTGACCTGTGTCTACCACTTCATATTAATGGCAGTGTAGAAATCTCTGGAAAGGCTATAGAGTAAACATCTTTTCTTGGTCTTTGGCCTGTCTCTGTAGAGAAGGCTTGTTGAAATTCCAGAAACCTAATGATGCCTTGGGACATGGTTCACAACCCCTTTGTAATTGCTGGCCTCTTTTCTTTCCTGGTCTTGCTCCAGTGACCCAGGGAAACATTCACTGGAGGCCCTGCGATATAGCGCATTAGGTCAGAGTCTCCGGGAAGCCAGACCTGAAGGGATAGATTGTTGTCCTTTAGAAACACAAATGGAGCAGAGGGGCAACTGTCTCAACACACACACACACACACACACACACACACACACACACACACACA
>CAJQZJ010004763.1:4620160-4636322 GCA_907164525.1 Lophiomys imhausi
ACACACACACACACACACACACACACACACACACACACACACACAATAAAGAGCAACAAAATGAGATTCAGCCTCCCATTGCTCAGTGAGCCTCAGAGAGGATTTAGCAAAGGGCAGCTGTGGAGTGGGTTTCCTGGCTCTAGGGTAAGCTCACCCACAATATTCTCTAAGCTGTTGCTAGTTAACACATAACCAGTGATGAGGAATCAGGTACATTTGTGACCCATGCCAATCCTGGAAAAATCACTCAAACTTGCACCTCTAATGCCAGGGAAAGAACCCTCCTCATGGCCAAAATACAACAGACTGAATTTGCTTGAAACTTCAGTTGCTTAATATCAGAAAACAAACAAACAAACAAAAAAACCAACCAAACAAAAACCCCTATGACACTTAGGATCAAATGCTGAGAGAATTCTCTATACAACGTCAGGAGAATATACAGTAGTTTCAGGGTTATATTTGAAAACAAAATCAAAGACAAAGCAAGCTTTTTCTTAGAAACAGATTGGTTTCTAGCTGACTGAGGAGGTTTGCATGGGAGGCTAGAGGAGCTTGGGAAGCAGGTAGGCCCCTTTCTGAGGTACGAATATTTTCTCCAGGGTTAGGGAAAAGCTTAGCTATCTCCTCCACAGAGGAGTGAGAGTAGTGGGCCTCTGGAGACTCAGACAACCAGTTCCCTCATTCCTCAGCACCTCTTTCACTGTCCTGGGCCAGGCAGGGTGCTTTGCAGCATCACTACTGGATTGTTCCAAAGGACTTCTTGCTCTGTGAAGGCTTGAACCCAGAGAAGCCACACTGGACAGAGAGAAAGCAAGTCATTTCTACTTAATTATATTAGCTGCGATAAATGAAGAAAAATAATGCCCTCTGAGCATTGGTTGTTAAGAAACCCGTGCTTTGTTTCAGGACATGAGATCCATCCAGATATTGTTTTTGTATTTGTGTTACATGTGTCGCTGTTTTTGACACATGTGATATGTGTGCGTGCGCCTGTTCCCCCCCCCCCATTTAAGGAGACATTTATGGCAGTTCACTTCCTTGGTGATTTCATAAAAACATGAATGAGAGACATTTGCCTTTGAATGTGGGAGGAAAGCTAGCATATAAAACTGGAAACAGTATCTTGCAGGTTTCCTCCCAGGATTCCCAGAGCCTTTTGAAAACTCTCTGCACACAAAGTTTCTCATGATCTCGAAGGGAATGGAGAATTCAAGATTCTTGATTGGAGCTAGTTTAGGGCAGAACATGGTGGTCTTGTAAGACCTTACAAAGAGAACAAAAAAAGCCTGAAATAGAGAAGCCAATTACAGCATGCCTGAAAATGAAGGATAGCAAACATATGTTGTGTGACACTGACATTTGTGGAACTATTGTCCACCTTTAATTCCAGCACTTGGGAGGCAGAGGCAGGTGAATCCTATGAGTTCCAAGCCACCCTGTTCCACATAGTGAGTTCAAGGTCAAGTTTCATAGTGAGATTTTGTCTCAAAATTCCAAACCCCCAAAATATGAACAAGTATTTATTTTAGGCTGGATTTGGTGGCATCTGCCTTTAACCTTAGTACTCAGGAGGCAAAGGCAGGTAGGTGTATCTCCACACGTTTAAGGCCAGACTGCTCAGCATACTGAGTGCCAGGCCAGCCAGGAATACAGAGTGATAAAAATCTGTCTCAAAAGTTAACAAAAAGTTTTTATGAAATCACCAAGGAAGTGAACTGCCATAAATGTCTCCTTAAATGGGTCACACTTGTATGCAAGGAGTATCAGGTTATTTTTATTAAAAAATTTTAAGTCTCTGAGTATTTTTAAAACTGCCACCAATAGTGAATTCTATCCACTGTGGTCTGCTATTCTTAACAAGATTGTATCTTGTCAAGTTGATTCCATCATGACTAATCCAGGAAGATTAGCCAGCTGTTCTAAACAAGTTCCTTTTTTGCTTCCAAGTTTGTGTGACCTCATCAGAATGTCCCTCCAGAGGACACAGTGTTAAATCCTTGATCCCACCCTTCTGTTCACCTACCATAGAAACCCTGTGGTTTCCTGGGCATGAAGGAAATCCTCACATTGAAGGGAGTAATTGGCAGCTCCTATTATGAGATCAGTGCCTATTTTGTCCCAAGTATAAGACTTCCCTTGACCCAGTAATGCCACTTCTGAACTCAGGGCATTCTCGAAGGAGATGAGAAGTTTGATATTGAAACTGGGATCAACCTAGTTATATCTAAAACTCAGAAGTAAATGAATAATGAGGGCACAATTCTTAGTTTATATTCCATGAGGCTCTTAGCTGTTTCAGTAAACAGTACCAGTGATTTCTTTCGAAGTTACCATCTCAGTAGAGCTTCTTAAAGATGTTTTGAGTAATCATTTGTTGTTTAGAAATGTTAGCCACTCTGGTCTTACTTCTTTCTCTACAGATTGGGTGTGTTTTGGTTCCAGGGCATATGTTTGTTCATTAAAAAAAAAATCTGATGAGACAGTGAGCACTTAGTTCTCTAAATTGTCCTTCACTCTGTTTAATATTTCCTGAAGCATGGGGCTGTGGGTGCACATGTGTATGCTTGTATGGAAGCCAGGCACAATCTGAGGTGTCCTTCCTCAGGCACCGTCCCCCTTGACTTTTGGAACAGGGTCTTTCACTGGCCTGTAGTCACCAAGTAGGCTAGGATGGCTGCCCTGTGAACCTCAGGGACCTGCCTGCTTCCTGGTGCTGGGATTATAAGCATATACCACCATGCTAGGAAACAGTGTTTCCTGATATCCCTCCACTCTCCCTAAATCTTCTCTTCCTAGCCATTTTTTTCTCTCTCTCCCTCCCTCCCTCCTTACCCCCTCCACTGCTCTCCTTAACAATTTTGATTTTATTTGTTTTATAATGAATGGGTTTCTTTTTTTAAAGTATGTATTTATTTTTATTTTATGTTCATTGGTGTTTTGCTTGCATGCCTGTGTGAGGGAGTCGGAAGCCTTGGAACAGGAGTTACAGACCATTGTGAGCTGCCATGTGGATGCTGGGAATTGAACCCTGGTCCTCTGGAAGAGCAGCCAGTGCTTTTAACCACTGAGCCATCTCTCCACCCCCCCTCCCACCATTCTCATTTTCCTCACAATTCTTTATTTTCATGTAAGTTCTTATATATGTAGAAATGGCAGTTTTTCAGTGGGGTTGTGACTGGTCAATCCCTTTGACTGGGTTCCCATCAGACTATGAATTTAGCAAGATTGTCTTTTCTTGGTATTTGGTTCCATTCCCTCTGCCCCTATAAGGAGAGACTGGCGAATGTTAGTGTTTCTACTGTGGAGTCATGGCCCATGACTCCTTGTCCAGTGAGATTAATGAAGCTACTTCTGTCTCCCAGGCTTCCCTGAAGTCACCACATGGTTTCGTTGCTTTCCAAACTCTCAAGATCCCAGTGAGGAATCCCAGAGAAAAGGACAGTCTTGTTGTCAAGAATGGCCTAGAAGTTCTGGCCAAGAATATCTCTGAGGAAGAAGCCATTGCGGTCACAGATCCAAGCAGCATTCTTAAATCTAGTCTGTTGTAACAAGTCTATTTGGCTCTGATTTTGTCTTTTTCAGTTTATTCCTTAGATGGAGGAAAGGTGTGCTAGTCAATGAGATCCCCAATACCTATTAGTGCTGTGTACCTGGTTCTACTGTCTTCTGTCCCTCACAGGGAACCTGAGGTAATGGAGTAGGAGTTTTGTAGGCAGCAGTGCTTGTGATGTCATAGGGCCTGGTCAGGAAGGTAGACAAAAAGCCGGATGTCCTGTGAGAAGAGGGGACTTGGGATGTGGGTCACCAAGTCAAGATTAGTTCTTCCTGCTTCCAGCCAAATCACAGAAACCCAGGCCAACAGCTCTTTGGGCAGGAAGCCAGGCCCGAGAAGCCCATTAAAGCCATGAATGCCCAGGGCACAGAAAATGAACCAAGGTTGACATTGTTAGGGATTTATACTGATGGAAAAGGTCCGCAGGCAAAGACCTGAGAGAAGCCGAATTGACTTAGCCGCCTTGCGGTGGGCACTGGGGAGGATCCAAGGAGAGAAATTCCATGTCTGTGAGTGAAATCAAGAATCACAGTTTTGACAAATAGTCTGCCTTGAGGCGACTGCACTGAATACTGGAGCTCAGAGTTCACTGAAGGCAAGCAGGGAGACTGTTTGATGAGGAGAGTGGCATGGGCAATGGGAGTCATATTGAGACCTGACATCCCTACAGAGTCTGAAATGTCCTGTGCCACCCAAAATGAGCATTCAGAAGAGCACCGCTCTACCCTCTTGTTCCATTCAGTTGTGGGTTGGACTCAGTACATTTTAGGCTTAGGAGCATACAGGGGGATGGAGAGAGCAGGTGTTCATTGTTCTTCCCAGATACTGGCAGCGAGCATATTGAGTGAGCTGTGTCTGTCTTTGGAGGCTTCAGTGAAGCCTCTATCAACATTTAGTAATGGTTGAAACCGTGGCCACAACAATGCCAACACCATAACAGCTGCAAATGAACTGAACCTCCATTTTGGCTGTCTGCAGGCCGTGTCCCTTCTTTTGCAGGTCTGTATTCTGAAGGAGTAGTGACTGAGAAGTTAAGTTGGGGGGCTTTCCCACCTCTGGTGCTTCATTCTCATCCTGATGTTCAGGTCCTACTAGATCAGGAACCCAAGAATCTGTACAAGTCTTTGCAGCCCAGGAATTCCAGGCTGTAGGACCTGGGCAGCTGATCTGGCCTCCCTCTGCTTAGTTCCCTACTCACTGTACTCCTAGGGTTTCCATGCAGATCAGTTTGAGGAGTAATGTGTGCTTGGTATGTAGCACAGTACTAGAAAGTCATCAGCAGCTTGTCTAGATTGCCTAGTGTTAACATATTTGTAGTAAAGGCATGTGTATGTGTCCCTACATTTATATTTCAGTATCAGACTCAAAGCATCTAGATCTCCAAATGGCTGACACCAGGAGGCAAAAAGCACCTACAGGATGTCTAGAGTGTACCTGTCACTTTCAAAGCTAGATCCCTGTACGATGAGTATTAATCCCTAATGCTGGCCTGTGGATAAAATCACTTGCTTCCATAGTGCAGGTGTATGAGCAGCAAGATGAATGGGACCACTCAGCTATCAATCACCAAAGCTACAGATCAGTCCAGTAGGGCTTTGGAGATTCTCCAGGGCAGGGGACAGAATGTGAAAACATTATGTGGCACATTTGTGGTGAAGAATCCTATTCAGGAAATGGGTACAGGGTGAAGAAATTCACTGGCAGTTATGAGACCGGGACTGCTAACCTTTGAAGTAAGAAGACCTTGGAATAGCTACAAGTCAAAGGCAAGGGGAATCCAAACCCTGTCTGGGTTTGTGCAGCTCAGATTCCTAAAGAACATAAGCCTTTGGCATCTAAACTAGATAAATTATTAATTAACTAGTAGGGCAAGGCACAGTTTTTTAGATGAGTTAGATATGTCTCATGTTTAAACCTAGAAAGGGTGACATGCCACAAAGCAAATGTACCTACCACTTGCCAAGAGCCAGAACAAAAATATGAAAACCACACTAGTACAGAAAGTATGACGAATTATAACTACTCACTGAAAACTCACCATGCCCCAAACTGCTGACCCGTATTGTTTCTTTTGAGCTTCTCATTTTAGCAAGAAATGTTATTCCCCTTGGTCTATACATGAGGAAATGGAGATTTAAAGAGTTTGGCCAAAGCCACACTGGGTGGTAAAGGCCAGTGTGTTCTGAGCCCACTCTTCCTGAGTCCACACATGCTGGGTGCGTTCTACTCCACCCACTTCAGGGTGGCTCTGAGCTGTGCAAGCAACTCCATGTAAAAGTGCAGCAGCCACAGATGGGGTGAGGGAGGCCTGTAGCAGGGATTCCCATGCTCTTTCAAGAGTCTTGCTGGCTGGAATCCTGCAATGGAATCATTTAAGTCCCTGAGACCAGCAACTCATTGCCCATATTTCAAAGCAACCCCTGGGCCCCTTGACTAGCTGACTTTTAAAGTATCAACACTACATAGTTTTCATTTTACTAGACATTTCATGTCTTAATAGGAGAATGTCATTTTCCAAGCCAAAATTTCAAAATAGAACAATGAAGATGGCTCCAACAAATAGTCATCAGCCACTGCTCTGATGTGCCAAGAATAAAATGCTTTTCATTAAACTTAGCTCTGTGGTACAGTGTAATTACTGTTATATATGTGAGTAAAGAAGCAAACTGCTCTGAAGTTGCATGGGGTTGGGGAGTAGGTGGGTGGGGTTATGAACAGAGATCAAGTTCAATCCAGAAGTTCTTCAGCCCTGGCACACTGAAGGACTGTGTAGGTGGCAGGTACATTCATAGCTGGGAGAGAAGCAGTCCTGGAGACCAGGGACATTTCTCCTGGCCATTGTTTGAAACTTACCTAATGGCTTTTCCTCTTCACAAAGGCTTCTGACTTTTACACTTTAGAAATGGAGGCTATCCAGGAAGCAGGAAATCTTTAAACCATAGTAGATACCATCAGCTTACTCTTGCCAGCTCTGGATGGTGGCCAGTCAGCCTCTAGGGAACAGCAGAGCCACTGTTGTGTAAGGGGAGCTAGCAGGGTAGGTTGTTCTTCCCTATATATTAACAATAAGGACTGCTATGATTATTTTATAGAAAAAAACCCTGAGGCCATAGAGGTTAAGCCAAGTCACCCAAGCTCACTGAGTTAGTAATATGTGAAGCACCCCGATGTTATTATTATCTATAGAAAATTAGAGAGTGACCCCCATCTCAAGCCATGCTATAGTTACTACAAGCCTATCCTCCAGAGACAATAAACCTCAGAGCACACACAATCTGTATACCGCTGTTGTGTACAGAAGGACCTGGAAGCAATGCAGGTGCTACAGGAATGAAATCGATGGATTCCAGGTCAGGCAATGGCCTCCAAATTTGGTTTTCCTAGATTTCTCACATCCAATTTGCCTTTCTGTCCTTGAATCTGTTAGTTTGCTTAGAGCCATGGTTCTCAACCTGTGGACCATGACCTCTTTGAGGTTCACATATCAGATATACTGCATATCAGATATTTACATTACAATTGATAACAGTAGCAAAATTATAGTCACGAAGTAGCCATGAAATAATTTTCTTGGTTGGAGGTCAACACAACATGAGGAACTGTATGAAGAGTTACAGCACTAGGAAGGTTGAGAACCACTGGGTTACTTTGCTTTCTAATCATTGTCTCTGATTGGCTTTAATAAAATGCCAGGACCTGTGATTGAGCAGAGAGAAAGGTATGTGTGAGGCAAAGGTTTGAGGGATTCTGGGGCAGACAGAGAGGATGTTGGGTAGAAGAGAAGAAGCCAAAGAACAGGAAGGAGGACACATGCCATGGTTTTGAGAAAAGAACCTCATTTCACGTGGCCTGGGATATTGGCATAGTGTGGAGAATAATAGGCCATATGTATATATGGGGTCATATTTGGGGACTAGAATTATAAGCTAGCTTAGATGGGCTAAGATTATACAATCCAGGTAAGGCTTGTTAAAATCCATCAGGTGTCTTTTTGCTTATTTATAATGGCGGGTTAAGGATTAACATCACTGACCAATTAATTATATTATAAATACTAGTAAATAATTTAAATAATTATTTTTACACCACTGGATTAGAGTGAAACACCAGCTCAGTAGTACAGTGGCCTCTCTGTGGAATGAGGGCTCGAACTGGATGCTCAGGCACTGTCAAAAGTCAGTGTCTGTCCTGTGCCATCTGCCATTGCCGACTGTCCAGTAAAAACATTGTTTGAGACAGACTTTCACTTTTGGCACTTGTGCAGGGCATTTGCTGGTTGCTTACTTATGGTCCATTTCCCTTCTCTAGATGATGTAGGCCTCAGGCTAATCTGGGGAAACATCCTGGCACAGATGTGAACCGTTTACTCATGCTGCTTCAAACCAAGTAGGGTTCCCACCTTCTGCTAATCAAACTCAGAGACCCCCTTCCCTAGACTGTGGGGGGAAGGTGAATGACTCTGACCTTAGTGGTGGCATTTGAAGAGCAATATTGGGTTTGCTGAGGCGACAGAACTTGGTGATGTGTGTAGCAAGTGACGTTTTATTATTTCAGTTTTATTACATACTCTAATTAATTTTACTGTACTTGATACTTCTACATCACTTCGGACCTTATTCCTTCCAACCACCCAACCATAGGAGAGAAAGATAGTTAAAGGGGAAATTGACATAGGTCTCTTGAACTACTTCCTGCTGATTAGGGTTGTAGGGTAACTTGGGGAGCAATATCAAAGCCAGTAGTCAAAATATCCAGCAGTCCAGAAAACCAGCAACACCAAACACAGCAGGAGAATGAATCAGCAACAGCTTGGGGAGCATCAACAGGGAGAGTGGCAACCTCTTCACGGTTTGGAACACACCCCCACAACCTCTCCCTACCCCTCCCCCCCACTACTTCTTGGGGCTTTTTATACCCCTCTTTGGAGTCCTCAGAATTTACTTTCTCCACCTGGCTAAGCCACACGCATGCTAGCACATGAGGCACTTATAGTTTACAGGTGTGGACAAACTGAAGCAGTCCCACACCTGGGATCAAAACAAAAACATTCTTATGTTTTATTTTTTAAAGAAACAAAACTCTCACCACAGATGTGGCTGAGTCATTAGATCAAGCCCCCTTTAGAGCCTACTTCCCTTTGCTTTCCCTTATATCAGCCAGTCGTGTTTGAGTTCTGAGCCTATTTTCCTTCCCTGTTAGGCTGAGCCTCATGAGCCTCGGACTTGTGGGTACCTTCCATGTTTAATTCTTCTGCGCTGCTTTCACATCTCCTACTTTGCTCCTACCAATGCTAAGTTAATGTGTTTTGAATGACTAACCCAAACATGTTTTGCAAAATAAAAAAATAACATTTAATTAACTCAGTGCAGCTGTGAAATCAGTCTGTGTTGATATTACTCATATAATTTCCCTTGGTGCACAAAATGTTTTCATTCCTCGACTCATGACAGTAGCCTACCAGAATGAAGTTGGGAGGCTGCAGCTTCCTGATGCACATTGAATGCTGCAGGTGGAGGCTGCAGGATTTAGGGGAGGTTTGTTAACTGCATCATGTTGTCCCCGAAAGGAACTATTGTGGCCTTGCCAGAAAGCACTTCAAGGACCATTCAGAGAAGGCTTTAAATGACTTTTAAAATTTAGTTTGTGGATTATTTTACTTTTGGGGAGGTGTCTTGTTAAAAAAAAATCCCTGAGAAATTCTTAAGATTTTCCATATAATTAGAGAAATTAAATGCTTAGAGTCTATTACTATGATGGACGTTGACATCTAATTTTACAGAACAATGCAGTTTCTGTGGAATCTGTCACTGAGGAATGCAGATGGCTTTGTAGATTCTTGTATAAATGGCTGAAATTTTGATCCCTTGAAAAATCTGTGTCACTTTGAATGCAACACAGCGTTTCTGGGTCAGATGTCCTCTAAGAGGACAGTAGCTCTCCATAACCCCCTAGTTGTTGTCATCATCATAGATCCTTGATATAATGAGGATTCTGATTGTGAATCTAGTCATACCTTGAAACTTCTGATTTTTGTAATCTGTGACATTCACCGAGGAGCACTCAAAGAATACGGAAGACCAGAAGACGACAGCTCTGACCTTAGCACCTTCTTTGTCCTCCACAGCAGCGCTGCTTCCTTTGTGGGGCCGTCATTCAGTCAGTATTTTTTTTCTTTTGTTTGTTTTTGGTTTTTCGAGACAGGGTTTCTCTGAATATCTCTGGCTGTCCTGGACTCGCTTTGTAGACCAGGCTGGCCTCGAACTCACAAAGATTCGCCTGCCTCTGCCTCCCAAGTGCTGGGATTAAAGGTGTGCGCCACCAACGCCCGGCTCATTCAGTCAGTATTTACTGAGGTTCCTGTCATGAGTCCAAGGATCAGCACCCATGACTCTGTAGTCAAGAACCCTGCTAAGGAGGACAGATTTAACGCTCCTCCAAAGATCCATTTCTTTTCTACCTGCTGGGTAAGGAGTGTAGAGTGCTGTGGAAACTGGACACAGGCTGGTTGAATACAATGAACAGTCCTTTCCTCCTCGGCTCTGCTCAGTCCATCCAACTGCCAGGGTGGTGGCTGCAAACACTTTCACCTCCATATATATGTGCTTGCCAAGCTGGATGAGTCATGTCTACTCATCTACACCATAACAGCCATTCTTTCTTTTTTATTCCATCACAAATAACCTGTTGTGCTGTGTTGAGTGTGAATCACAGGTGAATATCACAGATCCTCAGGCTACAATTCGGCCCCATCTTCTGTCAATTATGCTTCATGTGGTATTTCACAACTACCCCATGAAAGGACACCACTAAATACCCAAGGAAGGGACAAGAATGGCAGACAGTGACACCCAGTTTATGTTGTATATCATTGGACGTGTTCCTCAATGGTGACCCAACATAACCCCACCCACAGAGTGGTGTGTCTGCAGCATGGAGCATGAGAAGGAGATGTTCAGTCCTGTTTTGAATTTTTCCAACGATCTGGTTCTGTGCTTTACTTGAGCTAATTCTGGGAGCAGAAGTGCATGTAGCCCTCACCCCCGAGAGCTCACCTCAGAGAGCTCACCTCTTCAGAGATGCTAACTAAATGCACAGTAATAGCAGTCAAAACAGGTCCCAACTAAGTGTAAAAGTTTATGCTACAATGACTTGATATGGACATCAAGATGGTAAAAGAGATCAAATGTCATGACCTTCCCCACTCTGGAATTGTCCTGACTCAGGTGATGGGCAATGAAGAAATGTAAGACAAGCATACAAAAAATCTGGAATCAAGTGGACTGTGTGTTCTGAGGGAACCACACCAGAAGCCCAGGAACTCCATCACATATATTAAATACAGCTGGCTGAGGAGGTGTGTTTGTTGTATACAGTAGAACTAGGAGGCAGTTTTTGGTCATTGATAGGGGGTCTTTGTAGGGAACAGTCTCATGCGACAGTCACCAGGGAGGAGAAAGATCTGATTGATGATTTCTGCACATTGATAATTTCTGTACTGTGTCAGCATCTGTACCCTGTACCAAGGAAGGCCTTGTCATTCCCATGGGTCTAAGGCATGAGGTCCTTGACATGGCTGTGTTCATGTTGTACATCCATACGCACATACATACATACATACATACATACATACATACATACATACATACTGAGATCTTCATCTGTTCTCCACAAAGGAGATTAGCAAGATGAAAGACATGAGGTGGCTTTTAAAAGGTGGTTTTTGAAAGCCTGTGTGTGGGGGTACCCCGGTGAACCCCGGTGTTGGAGGCTTCACTCTGTCTCCTCTGCACAATGTTAGGGCTCCTGCCATCATTGTATCTTCAAAGCTTTTTGATGCTGTGGAAAATCACCACTCAATGCAATCATAGCCCCAACTCAAGCCTCAGCTCCAAGAACGTGTGCTTGGCACATTCACCCTGCATGGCAAAGACATCGTCACCACTGGTAGCATAACCCTGTACATTAGTGAACTTGTCAATAAACAAACCCTTACATTCCACATCAACCCATTAGCCTCTGACAAAAACCTATGGCTTGTCCTGAAAGGTTAAAAATTATCCAAGGGTGCCCAGTGAGCTTGCTAGTGGGAACTTCTTCAGGGAAAGGGCACCAGCCATGAGCATGGGCTGTGGACAGCCTGCATCCCGGGAAGAACTCTTAGGCCTGAAACTAGAAAGTCTAAGGAGAAGCAAAATGTTGAAGACGATTCTAAGCCACAGCAACCTGCTCACCCAGATGAAGTGGGGCTCAGCCCATCTTGGTCTGCTGGGAACATGAGGATCAAAAGGTCATAGGGGAATCCCTGTGTTGATTTACATTCTATATGTTACATTCTATATGCTTCAACAAGCAGTAATCACAAACCAGCTCCTCGCAGTTTGTCACATTGCCTGACTGCCATCAAGTCAGTATCCTCCATGGTACTGGGTATCCTTTTAAGATAAGCAAAACAGATGTTTGAGAAATGGCCTTTATTCTGAGTCACATGGATGAATGTGCACTCCTCATTCACCCAATGAGATTAAAGAACAAATCAGAGAACCCATCTGCCTAGCCACTGACAAGATATTGTTTATTATGACTAAATGCTTCCTGTGCCTGGGTCTTTTCTGAAGTGCGTTGTGGTAAGCCACAGAATACAATGATCTACAGTGTCAGAATCTATGAGGAAATGGATCTATAGATATAAATCCATGCTGCCTTGCTTAGGAACTGGGAAAGCAGTTCCCTAGATAAGAACTCTAGAACCACTTCAGCTGTGTGGGATGGATACTGCTTTTTACTGTCCTTCTTTTATTCGATATAGGGGTCTTCAAATTAATTTTTCTGGTTTAAGATCTTGTGTTTGAAGAACTAAGAAAAACAAAGAAAAAGAAACTTTACAAAAACAGTTGTTTATTTTTGCTAAAATGTTGTTAATCTCCCTGAGTTGTCTCAGTGACCAAAATTTCTACCATTATCAATTTTTCATGTGTGAACTATTTCAAAAGATGTGCACTCCAGGGAAACACTAACCCACATCCCTGCGGCTTAGCAGCTCAGACTATCTGGCTCCCACGTTGGGAGCTCAGAGTGGCATCGAGCCAGAAATTAGGTTGGCACTATGGAGGGAGTCGGCAGCTAGCCAGGACAGGTTCTCTCAGGTGAGACCTAAGAGGCAGAGGATTTTAGGAGGGGTTGAAAGAAGGCAGGCCCAACAAAGGGAATCTGATATTTCTCAGTGCTAGTTCCCAGTGCCTGGAGGGAGGCAGACCGGTGACATCAAAGGGCCTTACAGTCTCAGCCACTTTCTGATCAGACCCACTGTGAACAGCAGTGGTTGGGGCATGTAAAAACATCTTTTCTGGCTTCTGGTAACATCAGATTTTAGATTCGGGGCTGGAAGCATTCAGAGATTATCTGGAGGAAACTGAACTCCGGCTGGGGGTAGAGATCACAGATGTGGCAGGTGTCAAGGTGGAGCTGCTGAAACTCACCCTGAATTCGCTGTGGTGTCCCTGAGCACTGTCTCCCTTACCCACAGAGGCCTTGTTGATTTTGAAGCACATTGAATCATGATCTTCCATGGTTGGCAACAAAAGCATCATGGGAAATCCACCCATGTTTAATGAGCTTACACGAATGCCGCCAAGCACTGCAACTCTGTTCATGTTACTTCATCAGGTCCTCACACAACCCCAGACAGACATAGCATTGTCACACCAAGTTGCAAAATGAAGCTCAGAGGCCAGGGAAGGTTGAGAAACCTGCCTAAATTACAGCCATCCTGGAGGAGCGGCTTGTGTTTGCTCAAAGGTAGACCTTCTGAATCTCGGGCAGCTCCTTGCATGTTCTCAGGGTAACATCAGGTAACATGTGATTGCTTGGATGATACGCTTGTCTGGAAATTATTAACAGATGACCAGAAAGAATCCGAGGGGCATTCTAATTGTGATTCTGAAATGCATTCCACACTGTGTTCACGCTGGTCTCTTTGCAGAATGCAAACTATGGGGAGAGGATGACTGTAGAGCAGAGGGCAGGAGGTGAACAAGTCAGGTGCACAAGTTCCCCTCCTGCGTCTGGACCTTATAGTGTGAGATGTGGGCAAGGCACTCAACCTGCTGAGCTTTCCTTGGGTGAAAAAGGGGGAATAGGGTAATGGGTCTTGCAGAGCTGGCACAGACTGAAGGGACTCCTTGCATAAAGCATGGTGGCCTTCTCTCGTGGGTGACAGAGGAAGGTCACTGATGGACACAGAGTACACCCCTGCCCAGCAGCAGTAACCTGAAGTTCGGACTGGCCAGGGTTCCTCTCTTGCCTTAAATTCTTACTTTTCCTCTAAAATGAGGGCATTCATTCACTTATTCTTTATCTAGAGATCATCTCTATCATCTGTCTATTCATACCTGTCTACTCTCTGTCTAACCTAATCTGTCATGGATTTGTTGAGGGAAAGCTAACTTACACTCTCCAAACACACAACAATCTCTTTGGAAACTGTGGATCTGATACAGAAATAGAAAAGTACAGTACATAATGTACTATGACAAGTTCTAAGATAGATGAGGCAGGGGATTGGTGGGACTACGCAGAATTGCCCTCAGGGCCAATGGGCACAGGTCAGGCACTGAAGAACCTTCCTCCAATCATGAATGAGGTGAGCCAGATGGCACCAATAGGGGGAAATGGAGAGGGAGGAGCATTGGAAGCCTAAGTCAATTGGCAGTTAAATCTGTTTGCGAATTGCTTCATACCAGGTCCCCCAGTGTGTGCCTGCTCAGTAAATAACAGTGCTGTCCTAATTTTAGACCTCTTGAAATATAGTACTTGCTTGTTCAACTTCAGGGTGAACACTCTCTGTGAACTCTCCGGTGCTCTTCTGGGTCTCCGCAGCTTCTTTTGTACTCTTCTAAACATACTCTCTGCATGTTACTTCATCCAGTCCTCACACAACCCCAGACAGACATAGCATTGTCACATCCTGTTGCAAAATGAAGCTCATATCACCAAACTCTAGGCCTGTTCTTTGGCCCAGCGGTAGAAAGGCCAGCAGTCTCATGTAGGGGTCAATGGCCAGGGGCAGGCTGCACACTGCTTTCCTGAGGGAAGCAACGAAGGCTGGTGATATTCTGAGCCTCAAAAACATTCATGGGTCCTTCCAGGGGGTCTCATGACTTTTTAGAGGGTGTGACATGAGGAAGAGAAACACAGGATTTCTTAACTAGTAAGTGTTGATTCCACACAGACAAAGGTGTGTGGTGCCACATCGGCCTTCTACGCAGCTTTCTTGGGGGTAGTGTGCACCCTGAAACACATCTATGATAACTCAACACAATCTCTAACCGAGCCTGACTCTTTGCACCCACTGACTTTTGGGGAAACAGTACTCAGTTTTCAGAGCAGCACTTTGAGAGAAACATGAGCAAAGTAAATCGCACACGGAAACACTCCTGCAGAAGTGGTGCAGCCGTGTGGTGTTGGAGGAAGCCAATGCTCCTTTGTCGTCTGTGGTGAAGGGGTGGGGGTGTGACAGCAGTGTTAATGAGTTGCTTCCTCTGCAGAGCTGTGAGGTGGGATGGATGATGAGCACTACTGGCTTCCTTATTACACTTGACTAGGGTGAGTGAGAGGGCTCTGTGGGTGAAGTTACTTGCTGCCATGCCTGATAGCCTGAGTTTAATCGCCACACTCTACATGGTGGAAAGAGAGAATTGACTCCTGAATGTTATCCTGTTACCTACACACACACACACACACACACACACACACATACACACACACAGACAGACACACACACACACACACACACACACACATACACAGACACACACACACACACATGCCCACACAATAAATAAACATAAACAGAAATATGTACATGTAGAAATGTTTTTAAAGAGTCCAGGTAGGGGTTTTAGAACTTCAAATCTGAAATGGGAAGTCTTACTAAACACTGCCCTGGAAGATGGACAGCAATGACCTCCTCCAATGCCCCTGGGAGTGGCAGTTTCTAGAACCATTTTGGAGAAAGAACTGCCTTAGAGAGGTTCAGATGCACACCTGTGCGCACCTCAGCAGCTCCCCTCCTAGACAGCCACAAATGTGAGAGAGGCAAAGATGCAGCAGACATGTGCTGAAGAGGAGCATCACTGGTGCTCCTCCTCACCTGATGCCTGAAGCACAGCAGTCCTCCCTCAGGGAATGGGCCAGCTGTGCTACATTCACTGTATATGGTCCATACCGACAGTAGACAGCAATGAGAAGAAAAGTCCTTTATGCTATAGCCAATGTTGTGGACTTCTCAGTGTACTATTCAAAGTCCAAGTTCAAGATGACATATAGAGAGCGTTTTCACTCACACAAAGTACAAAATCAAGTAAAGTTGTTTTAGAGATGTGTGCAGGTGGTGAAACACTAATGCAAAGGGGACAGTGAGTCAGGACAATTGGGGAGGGAGAGCTGGAAACTTCTGGGACCTGGTGCTATTCTATGGCCAGTCCTGGGAGATGTTACCTGTGTGTTTTGTAATTTATTATTTGTTCATTTAAATTTTCTTCACTCTTTCAGTATGTGGTTTACACACACACACACACACACACACACACACACACACACACACACACA
>CAJQZJ010004763.1:4636332-4674317 GCA_907164525.1 Lophiomys imhausi
CACACACACACACACACACACACACACACACACACACACACACACACGGAAAGAAAGAAAGAAAAAAGAATGTGCTATAAATTCTGTGTGTAAATCTTAGGACCAACAGTGGCTGGTAGAGCTGATCATTAATAAGATTATTGCCTAGTGGACTTCTAGTGAGAAAATGTTCCTTAGCATGCTTATGGAAGATGCCTAACTTATTCTAATCCAAGCCCTCTGGCTCCCGTTGGTTTTACAATAACCAGATAAGCTGGCTCCATTCCCCGGAACACATAGTATGGTGCTGGAAGGAAATTTTCCTTCTGTGACAGCCTGTTGCTTGTGTACAGGTAACTGGTATGATCTGGTGCATATGAGAAAGCCAATAGGACTTTGGAATCAAGGTACTCATTTCTAGAGAAATGCAGAAACATTAACCAGACTTCTCAGGGAGAGGGTGCCTGGCTGAGGATTTACTCCTTATATTGATTAGGGGCAAAATCTGAGGTGTACCTGTAGGTGTTTATTCTCTTCTGTCTTTCAGAACATATTAAACGTGGAATCAAATTAAAAGCTAAAGTAGACGAATGTTCAGATGGCTCCCTTTAGCAGTGTGCACTATGGCTGGGCCCTGTGCTCATTAGGCCTTTATGATAAATAGTAATCATAACGGCTACGGAGATGGCTCAGCTGCTCCTGTGCGGGCACAAGGATGTGAGTTTAGGTCTCCAGCACTTGTGTGAGAAGTTGCATATCCATTGTGTATCTACGACACCAGTGTTGTGGGACTGAGACAGGAGGATTGCTGGGGCCAGCCAGCCCAAATTAAAAATGGTGAATTTGATTCAGTGAGAGACCCTGTCTCAAGGGAATAAAACAGAGTGATGCAGGAGGACACCACTGTCCTTTTTTGGCCTCTGTGCATGACGGTACTTGTGTATTTAGTATTCTTGTTACTCTAACTCAGTAGTTCTCAGCCTGAGGGGTGTGACCTTTTTAGGGGAGTCCAAAGACCCTTTCATCTAAGGTCACCTAAGGCCACTGGAAAAACATAGATATTTACATTGCTGTTCATGACAGTAGCAAAATTACAGTTACGAAGTAGCAATGAAGATAATTTTATGGTTGGGAGTTGCCACAACATAAGGAACTGTATTGAAGGGTCACAGCATTAGGAAGGTTGAGAACCACTGCTCTAACTGAACAGAAATATTGAAGCATAGGGTTTTTGGTTACCTGGATTATTTCATTAAATAAAAGAAAGACCATGGAGCAGTAAGAATACTCCTTACACATAAATTTCATTAAATATTTTATATTTTAAAATTGAATCACTTGTGTACGCACTTAATGTTGCCAAGTACAAAGTGTAAAGAATGCCAGTCATGGCAACTGTGTAATGAGCGAAGTCAACAGAAAGTTTGTCTTGTTCTCTACCATCCCATCTTAGAAGGCAGTTGAGATGCATCCTCACAGGAGGACTCTTAGAAGCCTCTGTGCAGTTTCTTACACCCATGGGATCTACAAAAACCAATGGACTCCACTGTGTTATCCATTGCAAAATACCCTTGGCATATTTTGGCCAATACATATGGCAATAACACTCAATAAACAGGAGCTAAATGGCATCTGCAAGATGATGAGGGCATGGGATAAATAATGAAGCAGGGACTCGATGGATGATGCAGCGCTGGGATTTTAAACACTTGACCCTGAAGGCCCTAATTGAGCTGTCAGTATGTTGGGCGTGGACCTACAAAGGGGAGGACAGGAGCCAGCAGATCCAGTTGGCTCAGCTCTCATCAGCATCCATTAACCATATGTGCCTGTAGATGCCTGTGGGCAGATCCTCCAGCAGAACAGGAAAGCCCCGAGTCTGGAATGTGCTTGGGTAACTTTGAGTCCTGTCCAGGACTCCAGAGTTGGTTGGAGCCCAGTTAGTCGTGCTGAGGGCCAGAACAGATGAAGACTATGTGCTACAATTCTGTCTTTTATTGTGAATAAACTAGGAAGCTGTTTGGAATACCATTTAGACTATCAGGCTGCTTTGACTGTGATTCTGAGGAGAAGCTAGTATGGGAGAATGAGAGAAATCTGACAGGAGCAATGGGCCAGGGAGATGACCATGATGGCATTAGGCAATGACCTGTAGATATGCATACGGTTTGTGGATGCTGATGAGGGTCGAGCCAACTGGATCTGCTGGCTGGTTGCTTATAGGCATGAAAAGCAGCCATAAGAGCTCTAGGGTTAGATCTGAGCTGTGGAGAGACCCCTGTTGCTGCTGATTTACATGGAGGATTGAGACAGTGGGAGGGGGAAGTTTATGCAAAGATCAGTACCTTCTTCTTGTATACTGTAGCTTGAGATGCCAACTAGATGTCTAGGTGAGAAGTCACCAGGATCATGTGGTACATTGGATTTGGTGTTGAGAGGAGAGGCCTGGCTTGGAAATAGTCAGGAGCTAGCTGCTATAGTTGGAAAGGAACATAATTACTATTGAATTCAGGAAGGGTTGCAGCCCTCTCTTAACCTGAGGGGTTGTTTGGAAACTATTCCTAATCACTAAGTGTCTTGCCTGTTCTTTGTTCATTGATAAAGTTGAAGTTTAAATAATAGAACAGAGAATTGAATAGCATAGAATAGACACAAAGAGTAGACCAGAATAAAGGCGAAGAAAGGCAATATGGTGAATGTCCAGAATTTAATGCAAACTAGATGATCAAATCTTCACCAGATGGCTATTATTTCCTTTAGCTTAGGGACAGGAGAGTGACTTCCAAAGAGATCAGTGGCTTTCCAAATCCAGTCAGTGGGCTGTGGTACCTGGAGTGGAAACCCGGCCGCTGTAACTCCAGAGCCCAGGAGCCTCTGTCAGACAGAAGGCTAAGGGACAGCAATCATAGAAACCTCTGGGCTAGGGGTTCACTCCTTCATTTACAAAATCAAGCTTCACATTCCAAGAATTAGTCCAGACTAGTTTCTGTAAAGTGGGGTTTTAACCCTGTAACTGGAAATGGCCATCATTTGAGAACTATTTCATTGAACCCGAATTAGAGGATGCTGTATTCTCAGAACCAGGTTACCCAAGATCACAGAAGAACAAGACATGGTTCCTAATGAGGAAAGCATAGACAGGGAACGCAGCTGATGACCTCATATTGTCATTGTTGGTGTCAGACCAGAAAACCTTTTAATTAAGTGGCACCATATTAATTAACATACATAGTATCCCAAAATAAAGTACTCAGCTTACCTCCCCATCTCCCCACTCCCACCCTGTGCTCCTTTCCTGTAGGTAATGAAAAACACCTTGGTGCTGGGCCATCTTTCTGGGAGGCACCTACAGACAACACTGTCAACAACAAGTCTGCTTATTTCTATTATGTTTTCTTCCAAGGAAGGTTCTCTCTCTCTCTCTCTCTCTCTCTCTCTCTCTCTCTCTCTGTGTGTGTGTGTGTGTGTGTGTGTGTGTGTGTGTGTGTGTGTGTGTGTGTGTGTGTTTAAAAAAGTCACTGTTAGAATAGTTCAGAATCAAATGTCAGTGACAGGGATATGGAGAATAAGAGCGCTCATTCAAGGTGAAATGGGAAAAACTGCTTGGTCTGTTTATCACACAGTACGAGGGAAGGAAGGAAGGAAGGAAGGAGAGACAAGATGGAGCAATGTCTCTCAGAGGAGAGATGGGCAAGCCATGCCAACAGCTTTCCATTTCCAGAACACCAAAGAAGCCTTTGTTACCTGCCCTGTACTCTGGCCTAACAGGAAACACCCGATCCTGGTTTCAAGGCTGCAGAATTAAAGCCGTCTGTGAGAAGCCCTGGAGGGCACACACATTTTGCCAGGGGAGTGGGCTGTGTGCCTGAGTGGCACAGGCTGCCACTGCAGGGCCTCCTCTGCACACAGCAGTTCTGAGTTCTCTGCACTTGGCGACGACCATGCTCCTTCAGCTGCCCCTCTGGTTCTTTCTAGCACCCTCACAAGTAGCTGAGAGGCTCCCTCCCATGAAAGGGCTACCTGGAATGAGATCAGTCTCTCAGGCTGCGGACCTGCAGGGTTCAACCAGATCCTGACACTGGAAAATATTTTTGTCCTTTGACTTCCCACCCCCAAGGCACAGGAAACTCAGCTGCAAAAGATAGTGCAAGCAAGACAAGGTTTGTCTTCCAGGATGCAGTGGCACAGAGCCACAATGGACAAGGCACTGAGCCATTGACAAGAATTGTGACATCCTTGTCTCACAGGACTGATCTCTTGATGCCCTGGGGAACTGATACTTTCCAGAGGAACCTGTGCCAATGGGTGATTTCACACGAATAGTGCCAGCAGTGAATTAATACAGGACCATCCAAAGTACATTGGATAATAATGTTAATGTTAATATAGCCCATCAAAAGTTATGTTTAAAAAATGTTTTAGAAAATGTCCAGATACCCAGGTCACATGAGGGCTGACCTGTCACCTTGAGGAGACAGCTGCACAGAGGAGCAAATGTTTAGAGTGTGGATACCAGCCATATCTAATGAAGTCAGGACAAAACTTACTTCCTGGAATCCCTTGCAAGTGCCAGCCCCAGCTCTATGTTCAGAAGCTCAAGAGGGCAGTTAGTATGCATGAGTTAGGCCAAGTTCTTAAAACTTTTAAGTTTCTAGGGGATAAACAAGGAGGAAAAGAAAATGGAGAGGCAAGTGTTCAGAAATTACCATCTTCAAAGAGGGAGACTAGCCCAACCACAGAAAGGGGTGGACAGAAATATGATCTCCTTTCGTGATAGCATAGGGAAACCCTACATTGCCAGACCACTATATTGAGGTGGGGCTGGCTAGGACTACCACATTTAGAAGCCTTTGAGTGGCTTGTTTATTTTCCTGGGACTGAAGCTGATGGGATAATTGTGAGGGGAGGCTGTGGGTTTGATTGATGCTTCGACAGCAGGCTTTCATTGTCAGCCAGGAAGCCTTCAGCACTGCCCACTACAACTCGCCGAGGAGACTGTGTGTGTGTGTGTGTGTGTGTGTGTGTGTGTGTGTGTGTGTGTATACAGAGCTGTAACTCTCTTGCTTTTAAGTACCAGCCAAGACATTTTTCCATGGTATGGATACCACAGAGTCATTAAAAACATGAGGGCATCAACATTTTTCTGTGTGCTAAACCCACACTAAGATGCATTTCTTTTCCTCCTGAACTCAGGCTTCCTTAGACTAACAGGATTACACAATGGCATCACCCTTTATGTCCCCAGCTCCTGCATTGGTGCACGCAGCAGGGTCCAGAAAGTCCAGTTCCACCCATGCCTCACCCAGGGTTGGCTGCTTCCTGGGTGACATCTCATGTGACCCCAAGGACAGATTTTTTTCAAATTCTAGTCTTTTTAGGATCCCTAGTGGGGGAGTAAGAGGGAATGGGACCAAGAAGCCAGCTGAGTATGGTTGTACTCTTTTTACCACTGTAAGGTTCCATTGGTCATTGTGGAAGTCTAAATGTCTAAGTCACAGGCTTGGCATTTGCAGTGGCCTAGATCAGCTGCAGAAAGGGTGCCAGGGAGCTGCTGTTCTTTCTGGACTGTCACTGGAATGAAGCCACACTATCTGCTCCGTGCTGTCACCTTTGCCCCAACGCCACAGTTACACTGCCAGGTTATAAGCAATTTCTGAAAACATGACCCTGTCCTTGAGGTCCCTCTTTCTGTGACCCAGAGATAAAATTCCAAGCCAGGCAGCAGGTCAATATGCTAGACCAGTGGTTACGAACCTGTTACTTAATACAGTCATGTCAAACACAGGAGTGTGGGGTGCCACTGTCAAACCTCCTTGTTTAGTAAATGTGCATAGAACATGATTTTATACTAACAAAAAATGTTGCAGCTACTCTTCTGGGAACCACATTCTCAGAACTAGAGTTACTGGCCTGCACTCTGCTGCCCAAGGTGTCTGTCCCATTGGCTTGGTGCTTTTGCCCATCAATTGCCCAGGCCTAACTAGATGCATTCAGATCTCAGCAGAGGGGCCAGTTTATGTGTGGGCTTGAGCCTCAATCACTACCCCTGATCATGAAAGCATATTGGTAGCCTGGGCTTAACTTTCAAAGCAGGTGCTTCTTCCTGGCATTTAGACAATGGAGACTTTAACTCAGGAACTGTAAACTAACAAAGTTCTGTGTGTGAATTCTGGGTGTATTGGTGGGTCACCCTCAAATTCTCAAGGATAACCATTTGTGGGCCATTTCTCTGATCACAAGCATTATATTTTAGGGATAGAACATTTCTCCCTGCCCCCTCTTTCTATCTCTTCGTTCCTCCCTCTCTCTGGGTGGGGGAACTAGCATTTTTGCTGATAGTGGGAATAAGATTGTCAGATAACATCTAGGATGTTCAGCCAAATTCAAATATCAGGTAAGCAACAAACACTTTTTTAGTGTAAAATAGGTCTTATGCAATCTTTTAAACACACATTGGAAAATTTTCACTGAGATGGGTGTGGTAGCACACATCTTTAATCCCAGCCCTTGGGAGGCAGAGGCAGGCAGATCTCTGAGTTCGAGGCCAACCTGGTCTACAAATCAAATCCAGGATAGCCAGAGCTACACAAAGAAACACTGTCTCAAAAAACAAAAACAAAAACAAACAAACAAAAAAACCACAAATCTCACTGAATGCAGGCAATGAACACAAGTTGTGAAAGAGGATATAACCTAATTGCTTTCTAGTTTGAACTCTGTCATTTAATTTTCATTTTTGGTGGTAAAAAGTGCATAAAATAGAATCTATATTTTAAAAAAGTGTAAAATGCAACATGAAGCTCCACAGCTTCAGGTGGCTCTAGGTATAGAAGTTCACTGAGACCACAGACTTTGGGTCTGGTTAATTTCAGTGCGTGATTTTTTTTTACTTGCAAATATTTTATAATAAGGCTCATAATTCATTGTTCATCTGAAGTCTGAGTTTAATTAAGGAAACACTATTTTTTTATGTTGTAAATCTAATATTTCTAGCTGTGAGAGCCTTCAGTACAGCTGACCTGAAAATCTGAGCAGGAAATGACACTAAGCGCCTTTGATGCCGGGTAGCTTGGGTCGTGCACCAGAATAAGGGCCGGCAGCTGGACAGCTGCTGAGCAAGCACAGAGCTGGGGTTCTCACCGTGCAGGACGAGGGGCTTAGACAGGAAAGACTATTTCCTTTGCTTGGAAAACCACAGGCCAATCTTAGCTGTAATTGAGCAGTTTTATTGTTCTGTTAATGAACAGAAATGTCAGGTAATCGGTTAGGTGTGGGCCAGTTCACCACCCCACCCTCTATTCTGGGTTTCTCACCTGGATGTTCATATATTATCTTCACAGTACCCCCAACGCAAACATGTTCTTTCTGCAGCTCTGTAACTCACCCACTGGTCACAAAAGTCTGCATTGAATCATGGTTTTATTCTGACTTGATTTCTTTTAATAAATCACCTTCAGTGTTGCTAAGACAATCTGTACGTTTAGTTATCAACGTTGAGAGAAAATGTGAATTTGATTTTAGGTGAATCAAATACATGTTACAAATGTTTAAAATAAGAGCAGAAGCTCTTTTTCGTGGCGGTCGGCTGTGTCAAGATGAAGCTGAATATCTCCTTCCCCGCCACCGGCTGTCAGAAACTCATTGAAGTGGATCGTACCTTCTATGAGAAGCGCATGGCCACTGAAGTGGCTGCTGATGCTCTGGGTGACGAGTGGAAGGGTTATGTGGTCCGCATCAGTGGTGGCAATGACAAACAAGGTTTTCCCATGAAGCAAGGCGTGTTGACGCACGGCAGAGTGCGCCTGCTCTTGAGTAAGGGGCATTCGTGCTATAGGCCAAGGAGAACAGGAGAGAGGAAGCGCAAGTCTGTGCGTGGATGCATTGTGGATGCCAATCTGAGTGTTCTCAACTTGGTTATTGTAAAAAAAGGAGAGAAGGATATTCCTGAACTGACAGATACTACTGTGCCTCGTCGGTTGGGACCTAAAAGAGCTAGTAGAATCCGAAAGCTTTTTAATCTCTCTAAAGAAGATGATGTCCGCCAATATGTTGTCAGAAAGCCCTTAAACAAAGAAGGTAAGAAGCCCAGGACCAAAGCACCCAAGATTCAGCGTCTTGTCACTCCACGTGTCCTGCAACACAAACGCCGACGTATTGCTCTGAAGAAACAACGTACTAAAAAAAACAAGGAGGAGGCTGCAGAATATGCTAAACTTTTGGCCAAGAGAATGAAGGAAGCCAAAGAAAAGCGCCAGGAGCAAATTGCAAAGAGACGTAGGCTGTCCTCGCTGAGAGCTTCTACTTCCAAGTCTGAGTCCAGTCAAAAATAAGTCTCTTAAGTAACAAATAAACAGTCATCCTTGGAAAAAAAAAATAAGAGCAGAAGATGTGTTTGGTAGAAATAGGAATGCCGACTCAGGCACACTGGTTTGTCTTGGCTATTCTAAAAACCATGAGTTCTGCTTGCTTCCTCCTCGTTGGTCATGCTAGCCAGGCTTATGTCTGCATAGAATGGAGAACAAAGGCAGACAGAACCATGGCTTCAACAACACAAGCCACTCCTTTCCAGAAGTCAGCTTCTTAAGAGGCCAACCAGCTTCATGGAGAGGCCTTGGTTGGAAGAATTTAGAGTCCCAGCCAACAGCTCCAGAGGAGTTCTCAAGTATAGCTGGGATTGTTTTAGTCCCACCTTCCATGTCCTTTCAGTATCCCAGCTTGTACTATGACAAGTCAAAGAACATCTGGTCACACACAGAAATGTGATAATTACTACGTTAGTTTGTTTTAAACTACTGTTTCCTACACTACGTCCACCACCATTTTTGCCCAGGCCCGCCGGTTACGCAGTGTAGAACATTCCATCCAGTTCTGCGTTCAGTACGAAGTTGGGGCTGAGGATTCCAGAAAGGAAAAGTCTCTTCCTCACAGCCCTCTTCACTTTTCTAGCCAGAAAACCCAGAACTTTATTGTTTCAAGCTGGCTTCAGCCCCTCTCCTCAAGTTACAGAGAAGCCAGAGACTAGTATTTAGTCTGTGCAAGTGTCTGCCACGCCCCCCACACCGCCCCCCACACCGCCCCGACAGAGCCTTTCCTGCTATTGGCTTGGTCCTGGTCCCTGCCCTTCCTCCCATCCTGCTCCAGGAGCTTTGCTTTTCCTTCTACAAACACATGCAAATCTCTTTATTTATTTATTTTTTTACAAACTAACAAACCATTTATAGCCTTCCCCTACCCTCAGGAAGACTTTCTCTGTGGCTTCTAGTTTCTGTCTCTCAATCCTCAAATCACGTTTCTAGATTGCTTTTTCTTACTTCCAATTTACACCTCCATCCACTGACACCTGACTTCCACTCCAGTGAATCCATGCCCATCAAAATCTGGGCACCTACTGTAACCAGTGCCATGGACTAAGCTAAGCACCTAAGATGCAGAGGGACCATGGCAGTCACAGCATCCTTGTAGCTTACTGTCTTGTTAGAGAGGTGGATTTGAAACAAATTAACTTGGAGAAAGATAATACAGTTAGAAATGAAGTTGTTTTGAAGAAGAATGGAAAAGGGATGTTGGCTCTAACTGGCCACAGACAAGGAGTCTCTAAGAGGAGGTGATGTTCAAGTTTATAAAATGTAACTGCTTCTTAAAGATCCCTTATAGGACTTGGACTTTCTGCAATTTGCTACTTCCAAACCACTTGATCTAAACTCTAGGTTCTTGTTATTCTGGTTTCTTGGTTCACCATCTTCAGTTCACTGGTTGTGTCCCTGTCCTCTTCACTGGTGCTATTTGTGACTTTTCCATTCACTCATGTCCTCTCCAGCCAGTCTCAAAGTATCCATAGCTTCAGGCTACCCCTATGTGCTACTGAGCCCTCCTTCACACTGGATGCCCCTTCCAAGTGATTCCTCCAAGCCCTTGGCCTTAATCCAACTGCCTACTGGCAGTTCCACGTGGGTTTCCACCAATCAGTTGAAATCCATGTTGTAACAGAATCTACCTGCTTCTTCCTACTCCACGTCACGGTCACTGACGCGTCCTGTCTTAGCTTAGAATAAGGAACCAACTAGATTCACTCTCTTTCATTCTGTGTCCCCACTCATGCACATAGCACTCTAAAGATACTGCTGAGGTGTGGTAGATTCTGTGTTCTGAAGATCTTGGGTCTTCTGCTTTCACTTCTTGCCCCATTGCTTATCTGACAGCCCAGCCCAGGCCAGCAGCCACTCGCTCTCCTCTTAGTCCCACTCTTCCCTCTTCTGCCAGCTTGCTATTTCACTGTCATAATGATAGGGCTAACATTTACATGTGCTGCTTCTCTGATTCTCCAGTCCCTTCCGTTCAGGTCCTGCTCAGCTCTGTCCCTGCCACTTACTCTGTCTTCCTTTGGCCATGCCTTGGGGCAGAGGACATTCCCAAGCTGAGCCTTTATCTGAACCCACCCCCACTCCACCTATCCAGGCATCTGTAAGCTCAGGTTCCTTTGCTCACAGACTGAAGAGCTTTCAAGTCCTTGTACAGTCAGGGCAGCTCCTGGTTCATTTCTTCATGTCTCTCATCCAGAGCTGCTAGAGTTCTTGCTTCTATGTGCAGTGCCCTCCTCTTTTACAGATCAGAGTAAAACTCCTAATCCTAATCAGATCTCAGTGAAAGTGTCCCCATAAGTTGTAGTGGGCCAGACATGTTTTTGCTTTGGCTGCTCTGACCCACCTAGCATCTTTTCCTAACCTTTCAAGGGCATCACTGGTGACCTCTCAACTCTCCTTGAATTTCCTAGCCCATCCTACCACTTAGAAACACCAAGTAAGGAAGTCACCTCTACAAGCCAAATCATGCATCTTTCTTACCTATTTCAACATGGTTTGTAGTTCGATGGCAGGAGAATCCAGAAGCAACTTAGCTCAGGTGTGAAGTCTCACAGTATTAACCAGAATGGCATACTAATTCTTCCCTCTGTAACAGTTACTGTGAAGTAAAATCATTAAACCAGTATCATGAAAGTGGGCATTGAGGCTCAGCCAGATTAAACTACATGCCTCTGGTCACAAAACCAGGAAGGGACAAGCCAAATTCCCCATCTAATGGCTGGCTCACAGTCTTTTCAACTGCTTGCTGCATTAAGAGTCACTTATCCATGTGAAATTTCTACTCGTTCCTTTTTCTAACTATTGCAATACATAAACAAAAATCTAGAAAGCCAGGCATAGTGGTACATGTCTTTAATCCTAGCACTGGAAAGCAGAGGCAGGTAGTTCTCTAGGAGTTTCAGACCAACCTGGTCTACATAGGAAGTTCCAGGCCAGCCAGAGCTGAGAAAAAGAAAGGAAGAGAGAAAGAAAGGAAGGCAGGAAGGAAGGGAGGAAGGAAGGAAAGAAAATGAAGGAAATAAATCCAGAAGTGTTCTTGGGAAAGCAAAATGCCATTAGTACTTAACTTTAAGAAAAGGTCTGAAGCAACATTATAGATAAAAAATTACCTTACTAGATTTATTTAGTATAAGCATTTGTAATAATATATATGTTCAAAGTAGTTTTAAAATTGAAAGCTTGAGTTGAAATCTTGTTGTTTTAAAGAATTGGTTTTTTGCTCTGGTTTAGGTTCTTTGTTATGGTTCCTTCCAGGGAAGGAAGGGTTGATACCATTTTGATGTAGAAAGATAAGCTCAGGAATTCTCAGATAGTTATAATAACTTATTCACTACTACCAGCAATACTTACGTAGCAAGAGAAAGAGTTATTTGACACTAAAATCATGTTTTTTAATGTTTGCATGAAGATGGGACTTTTGCTGAGGCTGGGGGTCACGGAAGTCATGCCACTGCCTGTAGCAGGGTTGATGGTGGCATAGGAAACAGATGCATGTAAAGGACAAAATGCCCTTTGAGACAGGGCAGGAGAATGTGCTGACAACAGGCAGACACTGAAAGGTTTCAGCTGGCATAAAGAGGACTCAAAACAGGGTCTTCAAAAAGTAAGTGGTGAGGACAAGCCACACTCACTCTTTCAAGGGAGAAACACATGGCTCTCTGCAGTAGTCGGGTAGAGTGGAGGAGCCCAGCACCTGGCCAGAGCCCAGCAGCTGTCAGGATATCTGGCAAATAACCCCAGCAATGAGGTGCCATTTCCTAATTGTTCAGCAACAATCAGACAGGATTGCACAGTGCCCACCCTGCTAGCGTTTCCGTGCCTAGTGGCCTGGATTTGGAGCCAGCCTTGGATAGGAAGAGCCCAGTTTCCTTCTTTCTGGCTCATCACATGCCTGCTGCGAGACTATGCCTTTCTGCTTTGGTTAGTTAACTCCTACTTAGTGGGTGGAAAAAGACCTGAAGCGTGGAGAAGTTATGAGATTTACTAGGCTTTTTAGGGTGAGCCAATAATTAGGTGAAAAGCTCTCCTCTGGGAGGTTGGTTATACACAGCACGAAAATAGCTCTTTCTTTTTTTTGTCACTCCTTGTAGGTTCCACAGTTTGCCTCCCAACCATTTTCTCCCTTAGATCTCATACCAATCCTAAGAAGCAGGCAGCAATCAACCCCATTCAACAGGTAAGAAAACTGAGATTGAAGGAGACCGAGCAACTTGCGGTCCCCTGAGAAGTGGTCCCATTAAGAACAGATTTAGCCCACGGCCTCTGTTCATCTGTGTAGATTTAAATACAATCCACACTCATCACCGTCCTTATCAGCGGTCCAGCCTAAAGCCTACTAAATTCAAAGAACTTCCCAAGGGGCCTGTTAGACAGGGTCATCAACATGCAGTTCGGTCCCTTATGACAAGTGCACAAGTAGGTTTTGTTTTGTTGTTTTTAGATATGATTACACTTAACAGCATTTTAATTTTAACATCAAATGCTAGAGCTTTGGTAAACTACTGGTTAATATATCTGCATCATGATGAGTTCTATTCCCTTAAAGTAATTGCCATTGTTTCTGGATTATGCATTCTTTGGGTATAATTGATTCTTTTTTTTTCTTTTTTTCCTTTATTTTTTTTTTATTTCTTCAAGTTACATCTCAATCGCAGTCCCCTCCCTATTCCCCCTCCAGTCCCACCCTCCCATCCTCAACCCCCCATCCTCTTTCCTTTTTTTTTTAAGTTTAAGGTATATCTTATTTCCCCCTACAGTTTCCCCTTTCAGTCCAACAAATGGCTCTTTCTCTTATAATAATAAATACAATACAAAACAACAAAGGTAATTAGGCCACAGTTATGAGGGTTATATGGCTTAGCGTACATTCCCAATGACCAGTCCATATGTATTTGGTACCTGACTTTAACATTCTACTATGTAAACATCTCCATGAGTTTAAAGTTCTATATCTGACTTAACATTCATACTAACTGGCAACACAATTTTAAAAGTATCTTCTTAGATCTATAACACTCTCTTGACATCTAAAGAACTCAAAATTTAATTATGAGACTCTAGCTATCTGTTCTTCAACCACCTCAGGGACCTGAGAAGGATAAATATATCTGATTTTATAGAAAGTACAGGGCCTGCAGCTTCCCAAACTAAGAAATGACATACCAGTGGCTGCCTGGACAGTTCCCATTTCCTCTCCATACATTACAGCATCGATCTTCAGTCATTTGGCCCTGTTTCTCTGACAGACATTGGTTGTAGAGCAGGGGTTATGAAGGACTTACCTACCCTGTCTTGGCAGAGCTAGGCTGTCGACTTACCTGCTTCCAGGTTTTGTCCTTTTTGGACAGCATTCTGTCTACAGTTGGAGCAAGGGGCTTTTCCTACCAAGAGATAGGCTTGCGACTAATTCAATCATCTCCCACTGGAGATTCTTCGATGCTCATCTTCTACTTGGAGGAGAATAGGGGGTGCTGTCAGGAGTTGATATGTCTTGATATAAAAAAATCTAAAGTTACGAAAACATCTTTGAATGCCATATTCTGCAGATCTCTTGAGGTTTTTGAAGAGGCCCTATCTATCTCTTATATTAGGGTAAGCAGATGTTGCTTGTCTCTTAGCAGGTTTATTTCTGATTAGCTTAGAAAGTAACTATACTAGGCTGTCATAGTACCTAACAGAATGACCGGCTTGCATAACCATTAGTTTGCATTTCTTAATTATCCTAAACAGTTTATGACAATTAGTAGTAAAAGGCCGAAACATCACATTTCATTTTTTTTCTTTACCTCCTAACCCTTCCATCCCATTTCTCTGGGGTGGGGTGTCCTTATATAACAGTCCCTCATTTCAGTTGAGAGGTCGTATGAGAACCAAGAGCCTCCTCATTCATTGGGGGTCTATGAAGCAGTAACATCAGTGAAAAGTATCTCATTGCCCGGGAGAGAGAACTACTAAACAAACAAACCAATAAGCAGACAATAGATAAAAAAGACTAAAAAATAGAAAAAAATATAACTAATATATAAAAAATAAATATTAAAAATAAAAAGTCTATGTCCAGGTTCCCTTTGGTGTGTTAGTTGTAGTATCGATACCTTCTACTATATAGCTAAAATCCTACTATAAGTGAATAGATGCCATGTGCATCCTTCTGAGTCTGGGTTAGCTCACTCAGTATGAGCTTTTCTAGTTCCATCCATTTGGCTGCAAATTGCATAATTTCATTGTTCCTGATAGCTGAATAGTATTCCATTGTGTAGATGTACCACAGTTTTTTAACCCATTCTTCGGTTGAGGGAAGAACAACGTCTGGGTTGTTTCCAGTTTCTAGCTATTACAAATAAGACTGCTATAAACATAGATGAGGAAACTTCCTTATGATTCTGTGAAGAGGCATTTGGGTGTATACCCAGAAGTGGTATGGCTGGGTCCTGAGGCAGAGCTATACCAAGTTTTTTAAGATATCGCCAGACTGACCTCCATAGTGGTTGCACAAGCCTGCATTCCCACTAGCAATGGAGTAGGGTACCCCTTTCTCCACACCCTTGCCAGCATGTGCTGTCATTTGAGTTTTTATGCATATGAGTGCTCTATCTGCATGTACACCTGCATTCCAGAAGAGGGCACCAGATCACATTGTGGATGGTTGTGAGCCACCATGTGGTTGCTGGGAATTGAACTCAGGACCTTTGGAAGAGCACTAGGCAGTGCTCTTAACCGCTGAGCCATCTCTCCAGCCCCATTTGAGTTTTTGATCTTAGCCATTCTGACAGGTGTGAGATGGAATCTCAGAGTCGTCTTGAGTTGCATTTCTCTGATGATTAAGGGTGTTGAGCATTTCTTCAAGTGTCTCTCAGCCATTAGGAATTCCTCCCTTGTGAATTTTCTATTTAGCTCTGTCCCCATTTTTTGATTGGATTATTTGGTTTCTTGGTACTTAATTTGAGTTCTTTGTAGATTTTGGATATTAGCCCTCTGTCAGATGTGGGGTTGGTGAAGATTTTCTCCCAGTCTGTAGGCTGCCGTTTTGTTCAAATGACAGTGTCTTTTGCCTTACAGAAGCTTTTCAGTTTCATGAGGTCCCATTTATTGATTGTTGATCTCAAGTCCTGAGCTGTTGGTGTTCTGTTCAGGAAGTTGTCACCTGTGCCAATTGATGGCTCAGCCATTAAAGGCTAGGCTCACAACCAAAAATATAAGTATAATTGATTCTTTAACTCATTCCCTCCAATTCTAACTCACCCCTGTCTCTATTCTAACTTACCGGCTACCTCACCTCACCCCTGCTCTAACCTATTGTCTTTCCTTGCTCTAATTTACCCTCTCCTATGCTAACTCACCTCTCTCTCCCACTCTAACACCCCCCCCCCCGTTCTACCTCACCTCCTTCCTGCTCTTACTCACCTCCCTGCACCCGCTCTGTACAATGAGCTGAGTGAACTTTATCAGGTGGAGATAAAGGGAGTTGTTTTTCATCTCTCACCATTGATTTCTCCAAGGGGAACCACAAAGCTGCTTTGAAGTTACAGGAGGGAGCTTCCAGGGAAGAAGGGGATAAAACTGCAGGAAACAGTGGGTTTGAAACAGAGTTCATCTCTGCCATCAAGGTGCAGATGTAGAAGTTTGTTGGAAAAACTAAAAAGGCCAGATTTTATCAGGGCCTCAGATATTGTAAAGAGCACATATTTTAAGTAATAAAACTTGGGTTCAGGGTGCTAGTGTTAGTTGGAAAGGATCTTCAGTCAAGCATCATTTTAGCATGCACATTGGGCAGCAAGCACATGGCCCAAGCCCATGGCGGCAAGCATGCGGGGCAGAACCACAACTCCATGAACAAAGTCTTCCCTTGGGTTTATGCTGCAGAGTATGACCAAGTACATGAATTGTAAGAGTAATTATCGGGGTGTCCATGTTTCTTGTTTGGAACGGATACAGTTGGTCAGACAATTTGGTTGTAGTTTGTCAGAAAAGCTATACATTTGCATAAACTGTAAGCATATGTGAACAATATTTTTCCATTTACAAAATGCTTTCTGTGAGTTTTCACATGCACCAGGAAATGGGCTGGGTAAATGCCATCACCCACTTCTGGGTCATGAAGAACCATTGCAAACTGCCCGGGAACAGAGCAGCCCAGTGGCCAATAGAGGAATCCAAACTCTCTGTGGGTGTCTTCCTTTCCCTGCAGGCATCCTCTCTGTCCCTTCTTTTTCCTGATGCATGCAGTTTTCACTTTAGTCAAATCTCATTGAAACCCTGAAACACATTCCTTATTTGCAAGGTATTTAAAGGTTCAGTGCTAACTGGAAGCCTGGAGCCCTGGCTCTGCTTTGAGGGTTGTAGTATAAGGAGAGACAGTTTGCTATGGTTCCGGAGGGTTTCTGGGTACTTAGTGCCCTGAAATGAAATACCCTTGAGAAAGTTCAGCCCTTCTCTCAGGCATGAGAGCTAAACACATGCCAGCCAGCCTGAAACTCCAGAATAGGGTCCATCCTAATTCCAGCCTCCCCAGATGTAGGAGAACAGAAGCCATCCATACATGCCATCTATGGGCTGTGGCCTCAGGAGGAGTGAAGCTGAATTTGCATGTATTCCCAGAGAACAAGGCAAGTGTCATGACCTGGAGCCAAGAACAGTCAGGGGAGGGTCCCTTTTCCATTTTTATGCCCCTCAAATAATATGTATCAGATATATTTAATTTAGCCTTTTGTTTAGATCTTTAAAAAAATCATGATATTTTAGGTGGTGATAAAGTATATATCCAATGATACACTGTTATAAAAATTCAGCCAGATTTACGATAAATGAGTAGTGGCTTCCCTTTTCCTTTTTTGTAAAGAATAGTTCAACTAATAAGAGCTCTAAATAGATGGCTCATCAGGTAAAGACCCTTGCTTCTAGGCCTGACAACTTGAGATGGGTTCCTGGGACCCAGGTTGCACCCTGACACCCACATGCCCATGGTGGTACATTCACAGCCAACCCCCCATACAGTAATCAATGTAATTTTAAAAGAGGTTAAAAAATTGCAATAATCAATATCCTCATCAATTCATTCTTTTTTGATTTAACATAATTTGACAGGCAATTAACTTTAATGTGTATTTTGATATTGCTTCACTTAATCAAGCAGAACAAATTTAATCCATTTCAGAAAGTCATACACTTGATTATTTATACAGAATAGCTTCTGCATGGAGTTGGTGCTGTCTGATGAGATGGCTTCAGTGTGGACATTTCCTTGCTAAGTCCCACAAGTCAGACTGAAATGTTAGAGTTGCTACTATTGTAAAGGATTCAGATTAAAATGACAGATCCAGTTTTGTAATTAGATGAATGGGCTGATTTACCAAAACCACCTTCTTTTTAACTTCATTTACATACACACAAGTTTTACAAATAAATATTTTTGGATATGTCCACTGGCTTTTCAAAGTATTAGCATCCAAATAGGAGCTTCCTAGTTTTTGTCTTTGGAAGGTAATGACAAACATCTACATGCACATTTCAGTCTGAACTAGTTCTGTCCTTCCGTCACCTGGGATGGTGTGGGGGGCCTCATCTGCTTGGAATTCTTGGGAATGAATTTAATGGAAAAGAGGGTGGGGCATTTGCCATTTTCCTGGCTACTATGAAAGCACTCCTCTCATGCCACTAATTTGTGATTGACTGATTGACATAAACCCCTTGAGCCTGGTCCATGGGTAGGATAGAAAAGAACAACTAAGGGCCAATTTTTGTCCTGGACTGAGGGATTTTACTGTTGACAGTTTTCTGGGCAATGCCATGTTGAGGTTGAATCAAGAGACCCCCGAGAACAGTGAATCTCCTCTTAGACTGGCATGCCAGTTATACTCCACACACACGTTTTGCTTCACAAGTCTCCACATTAATTATGTATATAGGGAGCGAGACATGGGTACCCTTCTCTAAGGTGATAAGGAGAACAATTTTCATGTCATAGAGTGGGGGGAGTCAGATCAATTTTCAGTGCTTCAACTTTGTACCCATAGTATATAGCATTGTTATTGGCCCTAAGTTGACCTGAAAGAAATGTATAATAGATTGGAAATTGTGTTATTTACTTTTTCTATATGGATGTGATGAATACAAACTAGGCTAGGATTCAGGGAGGCAGAACAATAATTTGGATCTGCTCCCACTAGTTCCATGATCTCTGTTCACAATCTTTTTGCTTTGAACAATAAAATTCTCTTCTATTTTTACTTCACAATTTAGAATTTATAGGTAATATAACCCCAAAATGGTTGAAATCAGTGGCATGGTGATAACTGTTACTGAGTAGCCCTCAAAAAAGAGAAAGCCCCAAGTTGTGACAGCTGTCCATTTTCATGATATAAGTACTCATGACATGGTTGATTATGGGCTACCAGTGTGAGATCCCTACCAAGGGAGTTGGAAGAGATTGGCACAGCTATCTTCAGCTACTAGTATCCAGTTCCATCACAGTGCAGAACTTAAGTTACTAAGTTATTCTTCTCCAAATGATTGAGATGTATGTTGATAATAATTGAGAAAAAAATAGTAATCAAAGAAGTTTTCAGATTTAACAACAAAAACATGTCATTTTTAGACTATTATCTTGGATTTTATTCAGGAGTCACTCTAATTTTCTAATTAAAAGAATGGTAGTCCATACTCTGTCTTTTTAAGAAAGCTATATACATATAGTAATATTTTCAAATGTTGATTCCCTTGTGTCAGAAGCAATATTTAGCATCTGACCTAATAATGCTTTAAATGTGTTTGTTGTAGTTCCAACACCAGCTTTAAGCCAAGATAGGGCAGTGTTTTAACTCCACCACCCAGAGGATTAATGTGTATGTTCTGGAAAGTTGGCAGAATAGTGTCTGGTACACATCCATGCTATTTGTTGACAACAGTGAGCATTAGAACAGAATAGGATTATTGAAATTCTGTAGAGAGTGTCATCTAAAAATATACTGTCTGAAAGGGAAGTAAAATTAAACAATTAATCCAGAAGAGACATTAGGCATGATTGCTACAGTAGGAGCTGTACATGCCATTGTCTACTGACAAAACCCATAATTTGCTAAGGTAGATGTGGTTGGAGTGGATATGGGGACCCTCAAGTGAAAAATTAGAACAGAGCAGTTTCAACAGCAGCACCACCAGATTTTTGACAGCTTTGCCATTTTGTTTGCCTCACCCTTCTGTCTCAGGGTCTCCACAATGGGTGTGATCAGGATTGCTATCTTGGTGCATTTTGGTCATCAAGTAACCTACTGTAGAGTTGTCTTGAAGTGTCTGTGTCTTTATGAACTGTCCCATGTTGGCTGAAAATGCAGCAGGGTGAAGACATAAGTCTGTTGGAGATTCACCTTCTCAGCCTTTTTTTTTTTTTTTTTTTTGGTTTTTTGAGACAGGGTTTCTCTGTTTAACAGCTCTGGCTGTCCTGGACTCGCTTTGTAGACCAGGCTGGCCTCGAACTCACAAAGATCCGCCTGCCTCTGCCTCCCAAGTGCTGGGATTAAAGGCGTGCGCCACCACTGCCCGGCTAATCCAAGATCTCCTTCATGAGTTTGCAGAGATGCTCAACCTTGCCTTGCTCTCCTCCATTTTCTTCTCTTCTTCATCCACTGATAACTCCAGGCCCTACTCAGTCACGGAGATCAGGCTCTTCCTTGAGCTCCTGCAAGCAGTATTGATCAGTAGGCTTAGTCATATACACCACTTCAAAGTCCCTCAAAGTCCTGATCTGCACATGCTCCACAAGGGCAGAGTTGGCCACCTGCTCTTTGGTCTTACCAGTGTCATAGTAGATGGACTTCTATGTCTCCTTCACATGAGAGACATGCTCTGACAGGGAAGTCATCTCTTCTCCAGACTGAGAGGTGTGATTGCAGAGGAGCTCAGAGAGGTGCCAATTGTTAGTGGAATCTTCATGGATTCCAAGCTTTAAATTCTTGTAGAACATCTCATAAAATTTCTTGTAATTCTTAGTTTTCAGCCAACTCAGAGAAGAGCTCAAGGCACTTCTTCAGAATGGTTTTCCGGATGACTTTCAGGATCTTGCTTTGTTGGCACATTTCTCAGGAGATGTTCAGGGGCAGGTCCTCAGAGTCAACCCCACCACCGATAAAGTTGAGGTACTCAAGAGTAACTCATCACGGCTGTCCATCATAAACACATGGCAGACATACAGTTTGATATTGTTCTTCTTGTTCTCAAAAAAGTCAAAGGGAGCTCATCAAGGAATGAAGAGCAATGCCCTGAACTCCAACTGACCTTCTACACAGAAGTTCTTGACTCACAAGTGCTTTTCCTAAACATTGATGAGGCTGTTATAGAATTCACCATATTCTTTTTTTTTCTTCCAGTTTTAGCTGAATCTAAAGGGTTTATTGCCTTCTATGTTTCATGGAAAATGTAATGTTTCTTTAGCACAACTCTGTGAAACACACAGAGCATAGCTGAGTGAGTCATCATTTCCTACTTCTAGTCCACTTCTCAGGAACAAATCACCAATGCTCCACTGTAATTAGATACTTCTTGCAGTGCTTGGACACCATGCTTAATACTTACTAATTTTCTCCTTTCAGTATAAGCAGCAATTCACTGTTATCTTTCAGTTCTTTAACAATATCTAATCCTCCAAGATCCCTCTCACATACAGCTGAGGGTAGATGGCCAGTTTGAGATTGTTTTTAATCTCTGACGTAGTTCTTCATACTGCAATATATCAAAAGTTTTATATTCAACCCCAGTACTACTCAGTATTTCCAGAATTTGTCAGCTGGAATGCACATTTTACTTCCTGTTTGTTTCCTTTTGTAAAGAACATTGCAGAAGTTTTATTGGTTAGCACTGTGAGCCTTTAGTCTAACTTTGGTAGCTTTGGGACATATTGTATCTAGCTCTTCTGATGCTTCCAGCTTCTTAATTATGTCAAGTCCTCCTGTGAGCTCTCCAGAAACAGAGCTGAGGATAAGTGGGCCAATTAGAGTATGTGTTGAGACCCTGCTGAACTTCCTCATCTGAGAAGATATCAGAAGTATTGAACTGAATATTGTGTTTGTGAAGGACTTCCACCATCTGCTTGCACAGTGTGGTTCTTGAGTGTTCCTTCATGAACAGCATACAGGAGCAGACAGGTCTTCTTTAATAAGATGCTCATTAGCACTAGGAGGAAAGGATCTGCTAGACCCCTGTCCCTGGACTTCTTTGCTCAACTCTGGGGCATGTGCACCAACTAAATGGTAGACTAAGAATTCTTGAAGAACAGGAAGGTGAGAACTGAACTAATTTCATATTTTTCAGATACTTCAGGAGCAGCTGAGGCTTCCAGATTCACAAATGGAACGTGAGGTGTTCTTTAGCTTACTCTGCCATGACATTGTTCATCTGTACACACTGTGGAGCCCACGGTGCTCAGAAATGGACCACCAGGAGCTACTTGGCTTTGAGGCACAGTAGCTCTTCAAACTGCTTGGCTGAGCCACACCTGCTGCCATGTTGCCTCTAGATGCCAGCAGCCTAACACCTGAGGTTCAATAGGGCAGAACAGATATGCGCAAGAAGGCCTAACACGGGGAAGCCCTGCCCCATGTCCACTATATTCTTGAGTGATCTGATATCATCAGGGTTTGTGGTCCGAAAGGGTTTAGTCTTGTTAAACTCTTTCTGATCAACATATTTCTCCTTAATCTCCTTTTCCCCCTTATCTTTGCCACTGTCATTCTCCTCATCCGACCTCGCATGTTCAGTCTTTTGCTTCTCCTCATCATCTTTATCTTCCTCCTCTTTCTCACTTTTCTGTTCCTCTGCCTCTTCATCACTGATCTCCTTCTCCAAATAGAGAGGGATGGAATAGCCCATGAACTGTGAGTGCATCTTCCCCACTTCTTTGACCCTCCTCTGCTCTATGAATTCTGTCTGGCCTTTGAGGTGAAGTATCACTTTGGTAACCCGGCCAATGAGCTCACTCTGGTCTACATGAAATGTGCAGGATCCACCAGCAGAAGGCTCCCAGCCACACTGCTCATCATCATTGTGCTTGGTGATCACCACCACTTTCTCTGCCATGAGACAGGGCGAACAGAATCCAATTCCAAACTAACCAATCATGGAGATGTCTGCACTAGCCTGGAGAACCTCCACGAATGCTTTTGTGCCAGAATTAGCAATGGTTCCCAAGTCATTTATGAGATCAGTCTTGGTCATGCTGATGCCTGTGTCCACCAAAATTAGTGTGTGCTCTTGAGGTTTGGGAATAATGTCAACTTTCAGCTTTAACCCTGTCTAACTTGGAAGTGTCTGTGAGGTTCTCATAGTGAATCTTGTCCAATACATCAGAAGTATTGATGAGCAACTCCTGAAAGAAAATTTCCTTGTTTGAATAGAAAGTATTGATGATGAGGAACAAGAGATGAGCACGTTTTGTCTAAAAGGGAAAAGGTTCCCCCCCTCTTCCTCCTTATGGTGCACTTCCTCAGGCATCCTGACAGGAAAGACAAGTAGAAGTACAGAGCAGGGTGGACCGGACTGCGCCTGACTTGCATGCCACGCCCAGGCTGCACATGGTGACTCAGATTATTTTCATTTCTGACATAGTATTTTCCAACTTTAAATATTAGATATTTTATATATTAAAAATGTCATGCCATATCTGTGTTTTGGAAAGTGGATGGAATTCATTTAACTCACCATGTTGGAGGTTATCTGTTCCAGCTTATGGAATTATCAAATTTTAGAGCTGAGTCGAACCTCATAGCTTTACTTAGAACTGCTCCCCCCCACAGATCTGCCTAGAGGTGTGTCTCCTAGGTGAGTTTAGATCCTGTCAACTTGACAATATTAGCTACACACATGCCCTGAAGAATATTGAAAATATTAACTATTACTTAAAATTTATGTTAAGACATTTCCACATCTTTTAGAAAAAACCTAAATGTGTCATGTTTTAAGACATGAATGATCCTGGTGGAGGTGGGCTACTAATCTCTTCTTATATTTTTCTTCACAACACTCATGTCTTCATCCTCTCCTGTCTGTTAGTCTACCAAGCCAAACTAGGCTACTCCATTCCTCTTTTCTCTGCCTCATCAGTAAGACAAAGTTGAGGCCCAGAGCAGGACTTCTGAGTTGTTATCAGGGGTGCATTCTTACTATGGAGACAGTTAAACCACCAAAGACTGGAGAGAACCACTGGCAAGGTACCTGTTGGTCAAAAAATGGTGTTAGGGAATGCTGGTTGTTTTTTCTAATACTATTTGTTTTTCTTTACGATCTATGTGAGAATCACAAAATAATAGTCATTGGTCACATTAGTATCTTACAGAGCAGATATTCAAAAGATATTTGGTGAATAGTGAAGTGAAACTTAACTATCTTGGATATCTTTATTCAAGAGTGAAGTCAGGCCCCTGTCTTACTCCAGGCACAAAATGAAATCAAAGACCAAGTTAAAGGAAAAATGGTTTCAAATAAATATAGTGTTTTGATTTTGGATGATGAAAATGATATGGAATTAGACACTAGTAACTACATTACAACTTTAAGAATATAATGAAAACCCACTGAATTACATGAAATAACAAGGTAAATTTTATGGTTTGCAAAGTATATTTTGATTCAAAATGGATGCGAGAGCTGAGGAGATGGCTCAAGGGTAGAGCGCTTGCCTTTCAATAAGAAGAAGGCCTGAGTTCAGATCCCCAGAACCCAACTAAAGAGGTGAGCATGGTGGTGGTGTATATGTAATCCTAATGGTCAGGGTTGAATACAGGAGGACCCCACCCAGGAGCTAGCTGGCCGACTGGTGAGCTAACTGACACTCTACAGCCCAAAACAAAAGTACCCCAAACAGTGGAGAATAAGCACATAACACCATATGCACTGGTACCTGCACCCATACATGTATGCACTCCCAAAATTAAAAACAGACGTCAATAAAATGAAGACCGCAACAGTAATGGAATTAAATCATGACCCAGAAACTTGAGGCTCTTGTACAAATGTTCAGAGTAGACAGTCTTCACATTGAAGAGCAAATACTTTTGAAACAAAGTTGGAACTAGCCAAAGGATGTATTTCACTAATGATATGATACAGTCCCATTTCAGAAAGCTGAAAAAAAAGTTCCTCTTGCAAATGATGAAATGTCTTAGTTTTTCTGATTCTGTATTAATGGTATATATAATTCTGGTGTCTTAGATTCAGTAAATCTCAGGACTTAAATTTTCAAGTAAGGTGGCAGAGGCAGAGGCTGCTGGCTGGCTCTTAGTACATATTTTCTTCTTCCCACACTGTAGTCAGGGTTTCTGAGCTGGGGAGACGACTCGCAGCCAGAGGCTGTAATTTCAGCTTTCCTTGTCATTCCCGGGTGCTGCCATATGTGGATGGGCTGGTCACTGGTATGACAGCAGAAGGAAAGTGCCAGCGCCCAGTCTGTGTCTTTGAAAGGAGGAAATGCCCCTTCTTTCCCTTCCCTTTTCCAGTCTCTTTCCCATTTCTCCCTATTTCTGCATTCTCTCTGTTTTGCCTTCCATCTTTCATTCTAGACAGCAGACATAATATTGGAACCCGAGGAGCTTTTTTTTTTTTAATTGAAAATAATTTTTTCATTCAATATATTCTGATCAGTTTCCCCTAACTTATCCTCTCTCAGATCTTCCCCACACTTCCAATTCCATGTCTTCTTTTTCTCTATTTAGAAAACAAATCAGAATAAAACAAACAAAAAATTTACAAAGAAATACATACACACACAAATGAAACCAATAAAAACACAAAGTCAGAAACAATAGCATGTAAAAAAAAAAGTAAGGTAAAAAATGCCCAAAGTAATATCAGACAAAAACAAATAAACAAACAAACAAACAAAAAACAAAACAAAATAACCCCCCCCCCAAAAAAAAAAAAACAAAAAACCCTCCAAAAATATAATTGAGTTCATGTTGTGTTGGCCATCTACTGCCGGGCATAGGCCTGATGTTAAATGTGTTCTACATCTCCAGAGAGACTCCACTGGAGAAGCTGACTTTCCTTTGTGAGTGGTTATGAACTGGAGATAGCATCTTGGGTAAGGACAGGGGCTGAGGTCACTTCCCTTCTCAGCGCTGGGGTACCTCCTGCGCTTGGTGCCACAGCCTTTTTACTCACAAGAAGCAAACTGCTCTGTGGTCATGCAGCAGGAGAAGACACCAGCTCTCTCTTATTGTGAGATAGACAGAAGTCTGTGTCTGAGAAGACTGGCGAGTGTTTGATCAGAAAAGCTGTTCTAGTCACTCTGAGTTTCCTGCTCTAGGAAGTGGCCAAATATGTTATCAAATATGGCTGGTTTCTGGAATTCCATTCTCTGAGAGTGCAGCTATCATTTTCACAATGTACTAAATACATGCACGTGTATACACACACACACACACACACACACACACGCACACACACCTTGTTTGTGAGTTATCAAATGCCATATTTACTGTGAAGAGTTTTCTAACTTCTGCTATTATGAAGAGGTGTTGAAATATGCCATGTTTTCTAAACACCTTTGTTAGGAAAGTCTGCTCAGTGCAGTTGGATGGCAGCTTTCTCAGTGCATCTTACATTCTTGATGGCGCTAAATCTGCCCTGTCAGCTGAATTCCTCTGGCTTTAAGTGGCAGTGTGGAAAAAAATACATGATCAGATTTCACTATTAAGAAAATTCTTTCAGCAACACATGTACAGTCAAGTTTCTTGCCTAGATAGGTGAACATTTGAATCACAAGATTTACACAAGTATCTAGTGAAAACATTTTGCAATGCAGTGGTCTGGATATCCACCTGTGTCTCAGTGTGACAGGCTGTGAAGAGCTGTGTGCTTAACAGGCGATACCAGTCTGCTTTGCCAGCCACGCATTTGGTCCTTCATATCTGAGGAGATGGGACAGTGAGGAGTCCTGTCGGCTTGATCTTATTAATGCCGCCGTCTAGAATGCAGACTCTGGGATATTTCATCTTCACAAGGTGAGCTGCAAACTGGAAAGAGACGACAGTGTTATAGAGACCATCCAAAGGACTTCTTCAACATCCTGGTTTGTATCAGGGTGGGAGACACAAAGATATTTTTATAGCAATAGTTCCCTATTGTTGTCAGTTTTGCATAGATCATTCATTTGTTTTTAATATAAACCAAATCATCTATTTGTTGCTCCCCCCAAAAAAACGTTGTTATGGGATAAACACGACTCTTTGTTCTCTCATGCTAAAGCATGTACCCACTGTAAATTTTAGTGCAGTGTAAACGTTGAGAGAATAAGCTCTTCTTGGTTAGCCTCTCTCCCAGGGTCTTACTGTTGTTCCTTTTCTGTTGTTAGTCTGTTACCTTCCATGACAGCTACAGCAGTCTCAAATCTATTTTGAACAAGGTTGGATATTACGGTAAAATTATCACAACAATTCTGCATAAAATGTCTCAGAGAGGGAAACACTAGTTATAGCATGTTTTTGAAGCAACTAAATTAACATTTTGAGATCATCAACTTGAAATACTCATCCAGGAGACCTTTTAGATGCCTGGCACACAGGATTCTGTAAAAGCAATATAGACACAGACCTCTGCCAGACTTACCTTCTCCAGGGTCCCGGACTGCCTCTCCTCGTTCACTGTCCTGAGCAAGCAAGCACTGTCATGGTCTTAGATGGGTTTTCTGGTGTGCAGTACCTTCTCTCTGTTATGGTCTCTTTCAGTTCTCACAGATTCCTACACAAGCCTGTCTTTGGTCTTACCAAATTTACTCAAATTACTCATTTTAAGAGCTTACTTTACCAAACTGTAACCTCTTTGAGGGAAGAGACTTAGTTCTGCTTCTTTTTTGTTTTTTATTCCTGGTGTCTGGTACATGAATAAGAGTCAACATGCATTTGCTAAGACGAATTAAACGATTATTGAGGGAAGTTTTCCTTTGACTCCTCAACTATTCTGTCTTTATTTCTTCCTCCTCCCTTCTTCTTAGAATCTTGTAGCCCACACTTCTTTCTCATTACTTCAGAAATCCTGACTTTAAGTACTTCAACAAAGATTAGTGTCTGCTCACAGGGCTTTCCCTTCTTGCAGGTATTTGGAATTTAATAGTTAGGTCTCAGCACAGTGGTCTAAACTTAGGAAATGAAAGAGCCAGCTGAGTAGTTTGGTCAGGGTAAGTTCAAGACCTCTGTCCCAGAGACTGTGTTTTACTGATCTGGGGCTCAAGGATTTATACTTTAAAGACATCTCCCCTATGTGCATGAGCCCACAAAGATACACAAAATAATCAGATGAATATAAAAGATACATAAAAAACCCCGAAACTTCCCTAAATGAGCCTAAGGCAGATAGTCCAGGGACAATTGTATGAAATCCTGTCTTAAAACAAAAGGACAAAGGTGTCAGTGTGCAGGCAGGTTATGTATTGCTGGACTGTGACAGCAGTGTTCCTCACAGCAATTCAGATAAGCAGATGTCAGTATTGCTGACCATGCCTCTTTCTCCACCATCCTCTGTAGTCTCCGAAGAGGCATGTGGCCATTTATAGTTAAATCCAGATGGGACTCTTTAGTCATAAATAATGTTGGAGAAATTGTGCTACTGGATGTTGAAAGGTGTCATGAAGATAAGTGAGCTTATCTTTTCCCTGCCATTCTTGCTCACTTGTCTTTGAAGCCTAGTCTTCAAGAACAGCCGCAGGGGATTCATCTACCTGAGTGTACAGGCAGCACTGTCCCATAGTGTATGATTACCAACACAGCTGCATTTTCCCACATGCAGCAGTACAATTACCACGGAGGGTGGAAATCCTAGGTAAACAAAGCATTACCAAAAGGGCCTTGTGGGTAAGCACTCAGCTTTCAGCACTGTACAAAACACCCTGGAAGTAAGAAAGCGAGTAAAGAAGGACTACTGTGCATCAAGTAATCTCTTAACTGATGCAGTAAAGCTGGAAAGAGTTCCTAGTAGAGATGGGCATGGCAACCAGGCTACCACAAAGCTGGGAAACTGGAATGGTGAATAGGCAGAGGGGCAATCTGGGAAAATCAGGTTGCTGCTATGTGTGTGGTCTGAAGAGGGAAGCAGAATGGGGCCCCAGGAGATAGAAACATTCAGGTTGCCTTGACCAGGATGCAAGCTTCATTTCAATAAGAGAAAAAGCAACTGTTGGATTTCCATGTAAGGCTGGGAGTTCTGCTCTGATTCTTTGTGGTTCCAATCATCTGTGTTTAACACTGGCCCTGTAGCGGAACCATGGATACATCATTCCATCTTTCCCACTCTAGGCCTCTTCCTTTCCAGCTGCTCATTTAACTTGCTCGTTTATCAATCATACATTTCCCTGAGCATCTATCTATCTAGTCAGTATTAGATGCTGTTCCAGGCTTGGGATGTTTATAAATGGAGGAAATGGTAATCAAACAATTAACTCAAAGCAGTATGGGATCACAGAAGCAGTTGTTTAGAGCACTGAAGAGTTTCTGAATTTAACAGGGGTTCATGAAGCTGTTTTATTCCCACTTCGCACTCCATCACTCTTTTATTACTGACTCCTAAAGTGAGTAGGAATTCAAGTTTGATGGTGAAAGTTGCTACACTGATCAGAAAGTATTTTGGTGATAGCTTGACAGGTTAGAGAGGAAAGAAGTGACTGAATAACTCTGTGGCTTTCAGTGTGATAAAACCTCAAATCACACATGGAGATCTGTAGTGGGACAGGGAGAAACACACATGTAGGCATATTTTCATTCTATCCTCTAGGAAGGACAGACCTTCAGCAGTCTCAGCAAATGCTGGAGGGACTGGGCAAAAGGGGAAGTGTCCAGAGACTGAAGACTCCACAGGGAAACCACACACCTGGATATACTGATATAGCAGTGTCCTTAGAAGAAGTTCAGGGTGCTCCAGTGGGCTGGGACTAACATCAGTAGAACTGTCTGGGTGCCTTTGGTGTGTAGCAATATCTAGGTCCACTCCAGACTAGTAATGAGTTCTGAGGCAGAGCTCCAATAGCAGTGGTTTGCTTAGAGCCCACGCTAGCTGACTCTAATGTCAGTCAGTATTGAGAAGCCAATACTGGATAATGGGATTTATTGAAGTTGGTTAGTCTGGGAGCTGCAATACTTACAGTGCAGTAATAGGTGGGAAGAATGGAGCTGTACAGTCAAGTTCTATAGGGGAAGATCCCTCCAGATCTGGACATTGCTGGGGAAGGTTTAGAAACTTTTAGACTGCATTTATTGTGGGAAAAGAAGATGATCTTGTGTTTTTATCATAGCTCATCGGTACTCTCAGGTGCTGGTATGCATATCTAGAACCTGGGTGAATACTTGGTATGCACCTCAAACCACATTGTCTGCACATGGCAGGCTTTTGTAGGTGCTGTTCCATTTTGTTTTCCTTCTTTGTCTTGAATCTTAGCTTGGACCAAGAGATAGGTATGTTTGTTCAAGTTCTATGTAGAGGGAAAATGAGTAAAATGTAATTTTTTGAGTATCCAAAGTACTTGAGATTAATCAAGACCAAGACACAATAAGCTGAGGATAAGGTGTAGGAGAAGCACTGAACGGGATCCTGCAGAAAGCTAAATGGTAGTGAATGAGCAGAGCAAGCAAACAAAAAGCCCAGAGTTCAGCAAGATTTAGGGGAGGAACATATGGGGGGCCGTTCTCATTCAAGCCACTACAGGAGGACAACTAAGTTGCTTGGTTTAATCCTAGGCTTTATGAGTCTGAAGTTCACTGAGACAGGACAACTCACTAACATAATGCACAAAACCAGAGAAGTCTTGTCTTATCCACCTGAACTGCCCATTTGTAACTTCCCCAATAATGCTACTTCTGGATGAACATGGTGCTGAGTGAGGGAACTTGAAATTATACTGTAATGAGCAGCTGGAGTTATGCACCTATTTGGGTTGAGGCCAATGCTGTGCTAGTCTCAAGAGGCTTTTGGCACTCTGGAATGCTGAAAATATGGCCGACACTCAGTACTGCAAATTGAGGCCATGCATGGTCCATTGGTAATGCATGTATGTGAATTGCTTAACCAGTTTCTAAGAATTTGGCAAGACCCTAAGTCATACAAGGTTGATATGAGAAAAAGATTTTTCTATGTAGATTGTGAAATTACCTAGAGATAAATTTATAGCAACATGCTGTGGTCATGAGCCATCTATGAGCCTGATAGGATTGAGAACTGCCTAGATTAAACATATTTCTGGGTGTGTCCATGAGGGTACTTCCACAGATGACTGAGAAGGGCCGAACTCCTGAAAGTGGCCAGTAATATCCCATATACTGAGGGCCCAGGAGTAAAAGAGGAAAAGGACATTCCTTCTCTCTGCTCCCTTGGCTCTATTCTGGGAGTGGTTCAATCAATGCCCTTAGCATGATGGACCCACCTCTGAGTCTATGAGCCCAGATAAGGAATTCACCTTTTGATAATCTTTTTCTCAAGTCTTTGCCACAGCAACACCAAATCTGATTAGCACAATGTTGTCTTGCCTGGATTAATGTGAAGACATTTCTGAAGGTCTTGGTCAGTACACCTGGACATCTTACTAACCACAATGAGAAGCATACAAGATCTGACAATGGTCAGAGCAAGACACTGGAATGGCATATCAAATACTGCATTGATGTCTTCCCATCACTACATGGTCAAATGTAATTCTGAATGCCATTCTTCATTCAAATTGTTACTGTGTTCTTTCCATAACTAATATAAGTGTTTTATCCCTGTTATTTTTGTATTCATGTATTTCATTTTACTTATTGGACTTTATTTGTACTTCATAAATGTGAAGTGAATTTTCACAGAAATAATATGTAGTGGCAACTAAGAAGTGGCTACTTTTTCTTTCTTTGTAATTTTACTCAGAGGTGAAAACAGCAACATTGCAAGGCCAAGAAGGGGAGGCCATGGTCCATAATCACTTTATACCCTGCTATGGCCAGTCGTGAAAAGTATATGACATAACAGGGAACCCCAGCAGTGGTACATATTGGCATCTTAGCATATTTTCTACTGCTATAACAGAATATCACAGATGAGGTAATTTATGATGAGAGCTTAAACAGTTCCAGAATAGGGGAAGTTCAATCCTGAGGACCCACATCAGGTGAGAGCCTCTTGTGCATCTTAACACAGCAGAAGGTCAAGGAAGCACACAAGACAGAAGGACAAGTTTCCCTTCTAGCATGACAACCAATCCAATCTTGGCTCACTCTCATAAGAGTAGTATGCTGGATCTAATTTTAAAGGTTCTACATGTTATAATATAAGTAGCAAAGTGAATTTCAACACAAATTTTGGCAAAATGTTGAAAGCACACCTAATAGAAAATGTTAATTCCTCAATAAAAAAGGTGAGAGAGTTTACAAGAAAAGTCATTACATAATCCAGGATTTTGAGACACATCTATTTCATAGACAACTATTCTAATGGTGTCTATGAGATTTGAAATCCTTAATATGGTATATACACACAGACACACATAGTTTTAAACTCTTAGAACATAGTCAGAATGTGATCAATCCTTGTTCCCTGCTACAGTGGAGTAGCCTAAGACACTTATTATTTAACTCTTAGATTATAGCCATTCAACTCTTAACTGGTCTTTCCTGTTTCTATCCCTGCCTCCTTCCATGGTCTAATTCCTATACAATGTAAGCCTTTTTTTCAAGAATGTTTTTATTGCTCTGGTCTATACAAATTCCAGAACCAGTTTCTTTTCTCTTCCCTTTCCCTATTTACCTTTCTAAATAGAAATTTAGAAAATGTAAATGTAAATTTATATTTACAACATTCAACAACTATAAAATTCAGATTTAAAAAGCAGACAAGATATGAGGTAGTGCTTGGTGAACAGCTGAATGCACCCATGATCTAGGCCCAGATCCAGTGAGTCTTAATTGTAGGAGGAAGGTCTACTATATTGCTTCTGATAGGCTGATTTCAATGCTGAGATCTGGTTAACGCCCCTTCTGAGGCATTCTCTTGATTGGTTAATAAAAGTCGCTGATGGTCAATTAGCTGGGCAGAAAGAGTATAGGAATGTGGGACTTCCTGAAACGGAAGCAGGAACCCTGTGTTTTACACAGAGGAAGCTCTCTTTCTGCCAGAAGACATGGAAGCAGACAGATGTGTTTGAGAGCTCTGGAAGGCAGCAACAGGGCACATGGCTGTTTGGGATTAAATGGTCCATGTTAACTTAGATTAGCTAGTTGAGAGTCTGCCCACCTAAGGGCTAAGTATTGAAACATTAAAAAGTCTTGGTGTATTTAATTATTAGGGAAAGGACTGGAGTAGCGTACAGGCCACCAGTCCAAGCAATCCAGGGCTTTTGGCCTCCCATTGAACCCCAGTGACTGTCCCTCCAGGCCGACGGCAATTCTGCTGGTCTAATATAATAGTTTATAGTTATTAATAAGTATCCAGAAGCTACCCTGCCAGCTTCACTGCCAGACCGCCCCAGCAGGCCCTCCCTCCAGGTATACAGACTTCTAAGGCAAGTCAAGCCTGCCGACCTCCCACCAAGCTGCTAGTTATTCTGCTGGCCTAAATTAACAACTTATAGTTATTAATGAAGATATTAGTTAACAGAATTTATGTTGCAGGTGGTGAAGGCCACCCTTGATCCAGGGCTTTTTCCTCAGGATGGGTCAGATTGGCAGTTAAGGTAGGCCAGGCCTGCTGGCTTCCTGGCAGCCCACTAACTGCTCTGACAGCCTAATCTTATAGTTTATACTCATTAATAAAATTGATAATTAAATAACAGTTTCACTTAATAGTTACATCATATATCCTTTGCTAATCACAGGATAACTATGTATTTCTCTCAAACATAGCATGCATGCATAAATTTACATTTTTTTTCAGCAGGTGAAATCAACTCAGTGCATTCTAGATAAAAAACTTTTATATGAATTTCATTTAAAAATTTATGATACTAGATATTTTTAAGTTGGTGGTGGAAGTTAGGATGGAAGCTGAGTTGGATATAGAACTTTAAAATTCATGGAGATGGATGCATAGTAGAATGTTAAAGTCAGTTGCCAAATACAAATGGACTGGATATTGGGAATGTATGTTATGCCTTACAATTTTCATAATTGTGGCCTAATTATCTTGTTGTTTTGTATTGTGTTTGTTGTTATAAGAGAAAGAGCCGTTTGTTGGACTGAAAGGGGGAGCTGTTGAGGGGAAACAGATATACCTTAAACTTTAAAAAAAAAAAAAAAGGAAGTGGATGGGGGGGTGTGAAGGGGAAGAGGGTGGGATGATGGGACCGGAGGGGGGAGTAAAGAGGGGATTGTGATTGAGATGTAACTTGAACAAATTAAAAATAAAATAAAATAAAAACATAGTTATTGAAAACATATTTATGATACTTAATGCTTAGACACTTAGGGGTTTTTTTTTGTTTTGTTTTTTTTTTTTAGTATGATGGTCCTCTATTGACCCCTAAGTTATTGTGTAATAATAGTTTATACAGTCAAAGAAGTCCCACTAGTCTTGTCTGTAGAGGAAAAAAATTTACAAAGTAAATATGACAGTGAAGTTATTTGAAATAGCTCTTACTCCTAAGAAAATGTACACTGGTTAATGTTAGAGAATAGCATTTCTGATAAAATTCCACCATCTAATAACACTGTGTGTCAGGAGGCCCACGGAGTCTTCTGGTATATTTTCCTTTGATCTGTATATTTGGGAAGCAAATTTCAGCAATAATCATTTATCATCTTTTGCTTATACTAGACAACTGACAACAGTAAGCCCACACTGTGTGCCAGCCCTCATCATATTGCATGGTGTCAACTATGCTCTGAAAAGAATGTATATGATGAAAAGTCAGATTCAAAACATTTAGGGCCATGATGGCTCACAGCCAAGTTATAACTTCTGCAGGTCAGGCAAGAGGGCTCCCGTGCTCAGCTCCTGCGCAGCCGCACATATTCCTATGGCAAGGAGTAATTAAGTGTTGGGAGGTCAGGGTAGGTAGAAGAGCACACACTGGGACAAGGAGACTTTCCTTCTCAGCAGGGCATAGAAATAAGTGTCCAAAGGGTGACGTGGCATTTGTGCTGGCTCTAGGAGCTGACCACACCTTAAACAGAATGCTCTAGTAAACATGGTAAGTAACATAGTCAGAGTTGGACTAGTGAGTTAAGGTCTCCTTCACCATATTCCTATATAGATGATGGCTCTTTACTCCATAGAGCTTCTGAAAAGCTATGAGGACAGGTAGCTTCTCAAAAGCTACAAGCCTTTTCCATTCCCTGGTCTATTGAAGTAAGTTACTGCCCATCATTCAGTGAACCAGAATTATGTAGAAGGGTGCTCAACATGTTCAAGCTGCATTAATACTGAATACCTTCCTTCTAACCTGATATAAGCCCCACAGACTAAAATATTCAGTGACAAGCAAGGCATGGATAAAGTCAGGGAGAAGTCCAAGGCTAACCACACTAACACAAATAGGTTGAAAAAGTAGGAAGGGATTATGTGATTATGTAGAACTGACAAAGGAGATTTGCTTCCCACTCTTTATCTAGAGATTTGAAAACAACTATGAAGATATGTATTACATTTTCTAAAAATATAAAAGACTCTATAGAAATTATTTCAAAATATATGAATTTGAAGAACTAAGTAGCTATTATCTTGAATTAGAGTAGTTTCTATGCAGACAATCTGTATGCTCAACTTGCTTTAAGTGTTTTAGAAATCATTTATACTTCTGGGCACACAAGTATAGTAGGATAATCTCCTAAAGACTAGTAGGAAGAGCTTGAGCAAAGAAGGAAGACTTACTAATAAAGAGAAGAGAGCAATGGTCTGGGTCTGTATTCTTGATTTAGTTCATGTTTTGATTGCCATAGTGATAACATTATAAGGAAAGGCCTAGGATAGCTGATGAGAGTCTGAAGGTAAAATCCTTATAAATCAACTGTCTACTCACTTGCTCACATGCACATCCATCTGTCCATCCATCATCTGCTCCAGCCCCATCCTAGAAATTGAACAGAGGGCTTCATGTACACTAGGCAAGGGCCCTACCACTAAGCTACACCCTTACTTTTGGTACCCTTATGAAAGACTCTAGAGAGTTTCTTTAAATCTTTACCATGGGAAGACACAGCAAAAAGATGGCTATCTATGAAGTAGTAAGCAGGCCCTCACTAGACACTGAATCTACAGGGGCATCCATTTTTTTGGCTTTATGAACAGTTTAATTTGGCAAGTCAAACCAGAACTGAGAAAATAAATCTCTTTTGGGGTAACCTGAAAGCTCCTTGTATTTTGTTGCTAATTATAGGCCCAAAGATCTGGTTGTCACCCAGACAAGGACATTGTCATGTACATCTGTCTTTGTTGTCTAAACCTTGCTCTACCCAATTTAAAGTTGATTGGTTGAATAAAATGCTGCAGCCTGCACTGGGTAGAAGACAGATAGGCAGAAACAGGTTAGCAGGCATTTAGGACTGGAAAGGATCATGAGAAGAAGAAGCCAGGAGGAGGAGAGAGAGAAGTCAATATGGGTTGGACGGAAGAATATCATTCCACGAGGCCTGGCACATCGGCATAGTGTGGAGAATAACAGCCCATGGGGACATATGTATATGTTATGGGGTTTTATTTGGGGATAAAAAAAAGTTTGGGGATTAAAAGTTAGCTTAGATGGACTAAGATTGCACTATCCAGCCTTAGGCTTGTTAAAATCCTTCAGGTGTCTGTGTGTGACCATTTATAATGGCGTGTTAAGGATTAACACTGCTGACCAACTAACTATAATATAAATACTGGAAATTAAATATTTCATCAAATATCTCTCTCTCTCTCTCTGGCTTTTTTGAGACAAGGTTTCTCTGTGTAACAGCCCTGGCTGTCCTGGAACTTGTGCTGTAGACCAGGTTGGCCTTGAACTCACAGAGATCTGTCTGTTTCTGCCTCCCAAGTGTTGTGATTAAAGGCATGTGCCACCACCACCCAGTGTAAATCTCTACTTCTAAAGCCCCCTACTCAATATTCTGTTATAATAGATTGAATACAATTATCTAACAGTCCTTGTTTACTCCTTTAGTTGGCAGCATGAACCTGGAGAACAGGGCCTAGAAGTGAGGCCGACTAAAGTCTCATGCAATAACCAAGTTTATTCAGAGTATCAGACAATTTATGCTCTGAGGGTTAAGAAATCACCAGAGTAAAGTATACAATCACAAACACAAGCTGCACATAGCAAACATGTTTTTCCATAGAGGCATATGAATAGTAACAGGTAAAGTAAACTTACTGCTATCCACTACACCAGGGAGGATCACAAAAGCATATTCCAAAAACAATTCTGTGTTTCAAAGAAAGTGACATCACAAGACTCTTTCCTTTTTCTTTTTTCTTTCTTTCTTTTTTTTTTTTGAGTTTTCTCACAAGTACTGAGAATTCTCACACAACCCCATTCTTGAACTGTGTTCTGACATATCCTTAAAGTAGAATGTGGTAAGAATTGTTCCTTAAAAAACTCCGTCATGATGTATGTTTTGTTTAATTCCCAGGTGTGGGATACGGGGGCAGCTTCAGTTTGTCCACAGGTGTTAACCATAATTGTCTCTAGTGTTCTAGCAGGAGTCTGTTTAGCCAACTGCAGAGAGTATAATTCTGAGGACTCTGGAGAGGAGATAAATGCCAGAGCCTGGAGAAGGATTGGGTCTGCGGGCTGCTCTGAAGGAAGAAGAGGTTGCTGCTCTCCCTGCTGGTGCTCCCCTGCCCTGTTGCTGGTTCATTCTGCTGCTGTGTTTGCTGTTTTGCTGTTACTGGTTTGCTGGACTGCTGGATATCCTGACTAATGAGATTGGTATGCCCCAAAGAACCCAATGACAGGTTCTTAGCAGGAAGTAGTTAAAAGAGACCTATGTCCCTTTCCCCTCTTTCTCTCCTACCTAGCATTAGGGCGTTGGAAGGAATAATGTTTGGAAGGGAGGTAGAGGTTTGAGCACCATAAAACTTAAAAGAGAGTATAAAACAAAATAAAAGCCTCCTCCTACTACTTTTTCTCATAACTAAACAGCAATATCATGTTTTCTTATTTTTCCTATGTTTCCATGTTTTCTTAAGGACATATTAAGTTGAATAGAATCCACATTGGAGCCTTCATTTTCTTCTCATCGGTTTTTCAGTCTGAGACCCATTACTATTTCTAGAGTTACATCCCACAGCAATACTCCCACAAACCTCACAGAATTATACCAAGTTGTCGTTGTCACTAAGCAACACTTTCTTCTAGGAAAGATGGGTTCACTATGGGGCTTGTCAAGAAATTTGAGACTTAGGTTGAGAGTAGAGTAGTGTAAGTAAATGGTTGTTATGGGTATTGAAAAACAAATTTCCTCTTAGAAGTGTTTGATTAGTGTCAAAAATAAAAAAATTCCTCTGTACAATTCTGTTAAGGACCTAAAGACTTTTATTTAAAATACTTGGTTATTTACAGGATGGTATAGATAGCAGACTGTATTAACTATTGCTGTACCAGATGTATATGAGTCTGAGATTAATTCGACACTTTCAGTTTTGCAGGATATATCTTTTTAAAACAAATTTTATTTTACTTTTTAGTGTGTGTGTGTGTGTGTGTGTGTGTGTGTGTGTGTGTGTGTGTGT
>CAJQZJ010004763.1:4674327-4714259 GCA_907164525.1 Lophiomys imhausi
GTGTGTGTGTGTGTGTGTGTGTGTGTGTGTGTGTGTGTGTGTGTGTTTGTGTATGCATGCATGTGCATCAGGCTTTCTGTCCAGGAAATTGGGACTGCAGCTTAGCAACTGAAAATAGACTTTTTCCTGTGAGTTTTGGAAAATATAATTATCATTTCAGTGACACAAAAGTGAGACTTTGCTGTGATTTACATTTTAAATATAATACTATTACTCCTGAGTTGACTTTAAGCCTGTTGGTACAAAGATCTCTTTAATCTTATAATTTTGAGCAATACAGATACAATCTACACTCAATACATTTGGTAATCATATAGAAGGGGCTCTCAGCCTTCCTCATGCTGCAACCCTTTAATACAGTTCCTTGTGTTGTGGTGACCCCCAACCATAAAAATATTTTTGTTGCTACTTCAAAACTATGATTTTGCTACTTTTATAATTGGTAATATTAGGAGAAAGAGGTTTGCCAAACCTCTATCATGACCCATACATTGAGAACTACTGTTCTAGTAATATTGATACCTCCATATTTATATACAAGATACAAGATTCCTAGTTTGCATGTCAGAGGGGTGATTTTAATGCTGTCATATACTATGCAGGTGATTAACTTACTCTTTCTTGTATTTAAAAAATATTGTACTACTTGCTAAATTCAATTCAGTGACCAATACTCCTTCAGTATATGAAAGGTCTGTTTCACACTGCTTTGATTTCTGAAGGCTGGCAGTATGTTCTAAAGCCAGGAAATATGCATCTTCCAACTCTGACTTTTCTAGATTGTTTTGGCCATTCTGGTATCTAGAAATTCTATGAATTAAAGGATGACTTTTTTTCTACTTCTATAAAAAATGCCATTAGAATTGTGACACATTATCTTAAAATTTTCATCAAAGCAATACTACATCTTTCAGTCCACAAACACTAGACATCCATCCATTGACTTAGATCATCATTTCCTTTCAGCAATACTTTGTATTGTACAAATTTCATTATTTCTAAATTAATTAATTCCTAGCCATTATTTTTCAGAGTATATATTTTTAAATGAGTTTTAACCCATATATAAAAGCAAATCATGTACATACTGAGCAGTACTTAAATATCTAATAAGATTGCATAGTGTTTAAATCTGATTACAAAATCTATGTCATTAAATATTTATCATCTCTTTATGATAAAATCTTTCAAAATCTTTTCTTTTAGCCTTTGAACTAATATAATGTTAAGTACACTCACCATACCACGTAGTAGCACACTTAAACTTGCTATCTAACTGGATTAGTACATTAGCTCTGCCAACCACTATTCTACTTTCAACTTCACAAAGGACAAGGTGTTTATATTCCAGTATGAGGGACATGATATGATATTTGGCTTTCTATGCCTAGCATGCTATACTTAACATGATCATTAATCCATGCTGTCAGCAATGACGGGAATTCACTGTTCTTGAGGCTAGATAGTATATTACTGAAGGTATTTAGCAGATATGGTTCATTCATTCATTAGCTGGTAGATGTTCATGCTGTTTCTGTTTCTTGGTTATAATGAACAAGGGTGTGTTTCCTTGGCATAATGACTTCATTTCTTTTTTGATGTACATAAGTGTGCAGGTGCACTTGTGTATACAGGGTATAATTTGACAGAGGATATCTTCCTCACACATGCTTTGCCTTATTTATTTATTTATTTATTTATTTTTTGAGACATGGTCTCTCACTGAACCTGATTTGGCTAGACTGGATGGTAAGCAAGAAGCAGGGATTCTCCTGTTTCTGAGTCATTAGTGCTTGGATTACAGAAGAACATCATCACATCTAGCTTTCTTTACATATGATCTGTGAGGAAATAAATTCAGGTTCTCATGCTTTAGAAGCAAGTCCTTATCAACTGAGCTATCTCCCCAGCCCTGGTTTCCTTTCTTTGGCTGTAAGATCCACAAACAGAGATTGTTCTCTTGATTTCTATTTCATATTATTTGCTATTGACAAATAGTGTTGCTACTGATTATATCTCTTGCAAATGACTTAATTAGTACTGGTACTTTGTTTTGGGGCTTGGGTGATTTTCTGTATGAAATCATGTCAATGTTAAGCAGTGATAATTTGGTTTCTTTCTGTTCAGATTTGACACCTTTTTTTTTTCTCTTGTATGGTTTTCCTGGCCAGGACTTCCAGCCTGAGGCTGAATAAATGAGGGCACTGTTGTCTTATTCCAGGTGTGAAGAGAAAGCTCTCAGCTGTGTGCTGCTCACTATAATGCTGGCTTCCTTCTTATAGTCTTTATTATTTTTATACCTACTTAGCTTAGCACTTTTATTATATACAAGAATGTTACAGGTTATCAAACGTTCCCCTTTCAGCAGCAGTTGAAATAATCTTATGCTTTTGCACATCATTCTCTTGGTGTGGTATATCATATTTGCTAATTTGCATACACTCAATCATTCTTGCACCACTGGAATAAATTGCACATAATCCTACATGCTTTGGTATATTGTGTCTCCTCTTTCATTTAAGAATTAAAATTTTTTTTCTCTTGGATAAACTATACTACAGCCAATGCACCAAAGGGAACATGAACATAGACTTTGTTACCTATCAATGAGACACTTTGCCCTAGTGGTGCTGACTTGTAGGCCCCCAGTGTATGAGGAGGCTCTTGGCCCTCATACGACTGCTGAACTGTGGTGGGAGACTGATATGTAGTGACCCCCTCACTCTGGAGGAGTGGGATGGAAGGGATAGGGGGTAGAGGGTGAGAGGGAGGGACTGGAGGACTGGAAAGAGGACACTGTGATGGAGATGTAACCTGAAGTAATAAACATAAAAAATTTTTGCTCTTAATTTAATTAATCCATTGGTTAATCAAAAATAAGTTAACACATGCATTTGTAGTTTATAAAGCTTTTTGTATTATTGATTTTTATTCTTTTCAACTGTGAACAGAAATATGTGATATTTCACTTTTTAAAATTTTGTCAAAAAGAATTTGTTACTTAAAACATACTCTATGTTGGAAAATGTTCCGTGTTGGCATAAGAGGAATGTATACTGGGCTGTTGTTTGATGGAGTGTTCTGTAGAACTCTTAAGTCCATTTGGTCTAGGTTATAGTTTAATTCTGCTGTTTATTTTTGCTTTATATTATTTTGTGCTATGATACTGTAGACCATACATACATACATAAGATTGCCATTTTGTTTTGAGTTGACTCCTTTATGATGTAATGACCATGTTTGTTTTTTCAGACTGATCTGCCAAGGAATGGGTTGGGTTCATCTTACCAGTGTATGGCCACACCTTCCTGAACACAGTGGATCTTGTGTGAGCTCTGAATCTGAGCAGGTCTGGGCTAGTCAGTACCTGTTTTGTTGCTAAGTTCCTGAACTCAAACTCTAGAACTTTTCTGATATTCACGTACAAATGTAGTTACCACTATTATAAGGTTCCTCAAAAAATTTTGCATATCTTGCTAAAACCTTTAATGCTAAGGTTTAAAATGTTATTTTAACTTTGTAATTGAACAAATGGTGACTTGAAGAGGCCAAATACTTGCCCAAATTAACACAGCTAGTAAGAAACCAGCATAGTATCAAAGATAGGCTCACAAAATTCCCATATCCTATACGGTATTTAAATCCTATCCTATGACAGCTGGGGTCATAACATGACCTTAACATGAAGTGAGATGGTGATAATTATAGAGCAGTCAGGGGATGCAGGAGAACTGTAATGGGCAACGCTAACCAAGGCTAGCAAAAGCAAAAGCAGGTTTGTTACCACTCCTGGAGACAAAGGAGCCAGGGGTTCATGTGACAATTGTGAGAAGTAATCCAGGAGAGAATTATTATTTTCAGTAGAGTGACACAGTCACTTCAGAACGTTATTGAGAAAGATCTAGGTTAAATATCCTTTCCAACCCATAACTTATCAGAGCTTCTCACTGGGTAAACAACTAGGATTTAGCACTCACAGGCATTTTCCTTTGTGGGCTGGAAAGAAGTGTTGAAGAAAGATAGAGAATTGATCTGCAATGGGCAGTGAGTAAGAAGATATTCACACAAACAAAGACACACAGTGGAACTGCAATGCTACAAACTGACATGCATTTAATTCAGTGAGTATGGGGGAAGCATCTGTACTGCAGTACAGAACTGGGTAGCAGAGGAAAGGATGAAACAAACAGGCCAAATAAGTTTCTGAAGTTGTCTTTGACTTTTGGTGAGAAACATTATTAAAGATAGATCTTTATCCCAATTTAAAACGACCACAAATGAGCTATGTTGACTGGATTGAAGCATTAACAGCCGTGCATATAACTTGTTTAATCATTATTATCTATAAATGAGTCAGCAAGAAGGATGTAAAAAGAAACTGATAGTACCTGGCTGGTTCATTACTGTTACATATCCTACATTGCATGTGAATATTCATTCTTCTATATTTCCTTCATTCTTTGAACTTACATTTATTGGCTTGTGCAAACCAGATTTTTAAACTGATGGCTTAATGAATGAAATAATCTATGTATTGACAGATATGTTTTAACTATATGGGAAAGTTAGATCAATGACATAGATTAATCTGATTAAGATGCTTGGAAGCAGTTGGCAGTTAAAAGTGTTTTATACCTCTGGGGTCTACTTATTCAGAACTTTCAAGTGGTGAATGTTTTATGAACATAGAGCCATAATCTGGTAAGTTTATTTCAGGTTTTGGTTTCATGCACTGGGATGAACTACTGTGCTGTGTGTAAAGTCAGAATAAGTTTGTTTAAAAAGCCTGGACACATGGCAGCACTTACAGAGTGATACGAGCTGACATTCTCATTGGGGTTCTGGGAAGGCACATTAGGGAAACCAAATTCAAGTTTTTCTCATGTTTGAGATGGGTAGATTCCCCTTGTCTTACCTACTTTTCCTGTTGCTGTGATAAAAAAACCTTGACAAAAGCAGTGAAGGAAGAAGAGTTTTTATTTTGGCTCATAGTCTATCATGCCAAGGTAGCAGGAGCTGGAAGCACCCAGTCACATTGTGTCTGCAGTCAGACACAAATACCAGATAGCAGTGGATGCAGGATGCTCAGATTCATTCCTTCACTCGCTTAGACAGTCCAGTAGTGGCACTATCCTGTTGGAGGAAGGTTTTGTACAACCTTTTCTGAGGCACTCTCTAATTGGATAATAAAATTCACTGATAGGCATTTAGCTGGGCAGAGAGAGAATAAGAAGGTGGAACTTTCCACTAACTAAGGAACCCTGGGAAGACACACAGGAAGCCCTCTCTTCCAACCAGGACTCTTGGAGTGAGCTCTGAAGGTAAAGCATGCAACATGGCGGACTGAGAATAGTTGGTTGGGTTAATTTAGATTAGCTACTTGAGAGTCAGCTAAGGCCTAAGCCTTGAAACATTAAAAGGTCTTGGTGTATTTAATTATTGGGAAAAGGCCCCTGTGGGTTTCAAGCCTCCAGTTAAGGCAAGTAAAGTAAGCCAGGCCTGCTGGCCTCCCGCCAGGCTGCCAGCTGTTCCGCTGGCCTATTATAACAGTTTATAGTTAATACATATATTAGTTAACAGAGTTGTGGTTTCAGGGGTGGTGAAGGCCGCCCTTGGCCCAGGGCTTTATCCCCAGGACAGGTCAGGTCGCCAGCTAAGGCGAGTCAGACCCTCCAAGCTTACAGGCTTCCCGCCAGGCTGCTGCCGGCTGTTCCACAGGCCTAACAGTTTATAGTTATTAATAAATATATTTGTTAACTAAGCTTCAGTTTCACCATGCACTGGGGTGGGCCTTCCAACCAGGACTTCCCACAAGATAATTCCCCACAGTCATGTCTAGAGCCCTGCCTTCCGGATGAATCTAGATTCTGCCAGGATGACAATTAACTCTATCACACTCCCCTCCAGAACAGATGTGAAGAACAAAATAAGATAACACATGCAATATACTTACTACAGTGCCTCTCATATAAAGACTAGTCCATAATTTGGATTGTTGCCACTGTTGAGTTTCCTTCCTAAGGCTGAATGTTATCTGGAACCTAAGTTCCAGAATGATACGGCAGTACAGACTAATGTAGCAACAGTTGTAAAATGACATCTTACGTCAAGATGATACAGCTACAATGGATATAATTATAGATGTTGTCACTGACTTGGGATTATGGATTTAAGTGACCACGTACTTACTCTACTAGCTTTCTCAAAAAAGGTGAATTTAGATATTCTGTTACATATTACATAGTTCCATAATTTATATGAAAAGGTATGGCTTATGAGATAACTAATCTTCAGCATAATTACTGAGGATTCAGTCAAGGCTAGCCTTTCATTTAATGTCAAAAGTAAATACTGTCCTTAGTCTTGTACCTCTAAAACAAATTTCAGATATTTTAAATATTTTTGTGTGTCTACTCATTCACATGTGCGTGTGGGCGAAGGCACATACATATACATGTAGAGAATGACTGTGGAAGTTGTTATCCTCTGCCCACCATGTGGGTCTCAGAGATTGGACTCAGCTTGTCAGATTTGGAGAAAGTGCCTTTATCCACTGAGCCATCTTGTCCACCAAGGTTTAGATACTTAAAATAGCCTAAGACCAACATTTTTCATGTTCTCCTGTGACGACATTTTTAATAATTTATGGTTTGTCCCTTTTATACAGATGTAAAGGAAATTGGATGGGAATGTTTTATCCTCCATTCCTATTTTTCTCATTGAAGAAAAATTCCTAACACATTGCTGACCTTTCCTTGGTCTCCTTATTGTATCCTAGTACCATGTACCCTAGTACCATGAGACTTGATTGGTAAATCTAGGAAAGCACAGCCTCTATTCCCCCAAGGAGCTACTAACTGCTTCTTTCCTAGGAAAGATTCTTTCCCACTTTAGGGAAAGGGCTTGGATGGGATGGGTTCTGCATCGGCTCAACACAGTTATGTTTTCTGCTGACTCTGGGATGTCCTTTGTAATCCTGCTTGGCTCTCTTCTCATATGCTGTAGTTTATAACGTCTTTGTTTTCTTTTATTTATTTTCTTTTTTTTTTTTTGATCAGTGTCTCTCTACATAGCCCTGGCACTTGCTATATAGACCATGTTGGCCTTGAACTCAAAGAGATTCACCTGCCTCTGTCTTCCAAGTCTTGTGATTAAAGGTGTGTGCCACCACATCAGGCTCCTCATCCTTCATTTTCTTTTTTATCTTCTCTTTTCTCTTCCTTCTTCTCCTGCTCAGTTGTAATTTTGACCATCACATCTACTTTTTATTTTTCAATTTGCTTAGAACATAGTTCCTCTCTCAATCTGGAGAGCGAGTCCAACTTCTTGTTTCATAATCTGACACCGACACCTGACCCTTGAGTTTCTAGGTAAACAAATCTTCCAAGTCCAGCAGGCACCACCTGGGTGGCTTCAGAGCCTGTGTTCTGGCCCTTATTTTCTGACAGGAAGAGTTCAGCCTGTGTTTTTGAAATCTCAAAAAGTAGCTAGGAATAAAAATCCCATGAAAACCTATGCTATCATATTAATTTATCTTTCATTATAACAAAATAATGGAGGTAGCTCACTTTATGAAGAAAGGAGGCTTAATTAGCTCATAGTTGCAAAGAGAAGCCCTGAGGCTTATAGCCAGTGCCCATTATGGATGGCAGTACTGTATGTGGAGGCCAAGAGCACATCTGGCTTGAGAAGTCAGTGAGTAGGTCCCACAGTCCCTTACAGACCCAAACCCCCCCTGACCCAGGACGTCCCACTAGGCCCCACCTTCATATCATCCAACTCACGACTACACTCCAACACACAGACTTCTGACCATCAGCGGCAGCTACCATTGGGTTTCATAAGTCTCCTTTTCATCCTGATGTTGAAAACTGGAGGTGGGGAGTGTGTGTGGGGAGGCAGGTGGTAGGGGCTGAGGGAAGGAGGCTTCCATAAGACACAAGATCTAGGTAAGAATACAGACAGATCAGTTGTAACTGAACTATTTAAATTATTAAATATATATATTTATTGGTCACTATATTCACTTATAAAAATTTCCAACACTTAACTACTTTTTTTTTTTTTTTTTTTGGTTTTTCGAGACAGGGTTTCTCTGAATATCTCTGGCTGTCCTGGACTCGCTTTGTAGACCAGGCTGGCCTCGAACTCACAAAGATCTGCCTGCCTCTGCCTCCCAAGTGCTGGGATTAAAGGCGTGCGCCACCACCGCCCAGCTAAAAGATTTATTTATTTATTTCAATGTATATGTGTGCTGTATCTTCATGTACACCTGCATGCCAGAAGAGGGCATAAGATCATATTATATATGGTTGTGAGCCACCATGTGGTTGCCAGGAATTGAACTCAGGACCTCTGGAAGAGCAGAGAGTGCTCTTAACTACTGAGCCACCTCTCATGTCTGTCCCAACACTTAACCTAATCCTACAAATTCCTACAACCCTTTGAATGACTTCAACCCCTAAATCTATTGTTAACTATTACAACTATTTTCCTAACTTTTTAGAAGGATGCAGTATCTGAGGCAGGTCCTCAGTCATCAGGAACACAGTCTCTTTTGTAGACCCTTTAATGCACTTAGTAGTCTTTTTTCTGGAATATCTCAGATGCAGGTTCGTCAGGGTAAATTGGCTATGGCAGTCTCACCTTAAATAAGGCTTGAGGCTTTCTTTTCTCTGGGAGACCCCAGCAGTCTGTAGGCCAGCTTATTTCCTTCGCATCAGCAACTCTGCCGCTCTGCCTCAGTCCTTAAAGCCAGACAGTTTTGTTTAGGCCACGGTTCGGACAGGTCAAACCCCTCTAGGCAAAAGCTGAGCCACAGGGTTTAGTCCTTGGCCTTTTGCTGTCTTGCTGAGGCTTTCTTTGCTCACCAGCTCCTTTCTGCCTCAGGAAGATCTGGCCATCAGTTCACGAGCACTTTCTCCATCAGGACTTGCTAGCATGGGAGCTCTCTAGCATCAGGGGCCTCCAGGATGGGGGTGGGGGCCCTTGGCCCCATCCATTGTCCTTAAATAGTATCTCGCCTTGTCCACCTGTTTCAGCTTAATTTGGGCTCCTCCCACTTAGTAGCTGAAAACAATGCCAGGCCGAATACTTTGTTTCTTAGTCCATTAAGTCTTTCCTATTTTCACCTGGCTTCAACCTTGTTTTTCAGTCCAGTAGTCTTTCTTGTTTCCTGTTTTTATTCTATTCTGTTTTATTTTATTTTAAGCTGATAAGCTAATTGGTCACAGCCAAGTTGATCTTCATGCCCCGAATTAAGAGACGGTATCAAAAACCCATAGATATTTACTAAATCTAATTAAACTCCCTACAATCGGTCCAGCTGGATTTCTCTGAGTGACTCTGAAGACACATATTTTTGACAACCTGGACATGGACAGTAGGCAGGACAGTTCAGAACACATTCGTGACATTGCAAGGTACACTTACCTCAGCTGTGTGCTTGGGCACATGCCCCACGATCACAATGACCTTCCCCTTGAAGCTCTGAAGCATCGTGGTATAAGGGCCCTGGATGAGCTCTCCCTCCACTGTGAAAGCAGTGCTGAAGGGGATGTTGATGCTGCCTGCAATGTGACCCCGAAGAAAGCTGACAAGGGAGTTTAAGGAAAACTGCTTTTTCTTTTTCTTTTTTGGAGTGTTGAGTGACTGGGAAAAACAGAGGTAACTCATTCCTAGACGGCAGTACTAAACATTTCCATGTTCACCCGAGTATTTTATCTAAACAAAGTAAGATCCTCTAAGGAGGAAGAAATTAAATTTGAAAATGGAGCCGAAAAGAGAAAGGAAGAATGGCTTGAGATGTGATTGTCAGGGGAACTGTGAAAGCAAACCTGACCCTGTGAAACCATGCTCCTCAACTGGCTGTGTGCCATCAAGTTCACCAGCACAACCAAGGGCGTTCAAAATCTACTGTCTCAGGGCAAATTTGATACTGAGACAAATATTGGCAAAGTAGATGCTAAGTCAAACTCCACTTAGAGCTGTTAGAGATCATCAGCCCCAGCTGGAAACTGTTCTGTTGCAGGTTAATGTGCCCAGCAAACTCAGATGACATATTCATTATTCTGATTTTATATCCTCCAGAAAGGGCCGTACTATACGTTTCCTATACTTTAGAAGAATTCTGATGGTCTAACTGACTATATGTAATACTTTTAACATGCTATTTAGTATGTACTTTTAAAGGAGATTTGTCTATTCTGTCTTTTAGTCACTAAAAGTATGTTATAAACTTGTTATTTTTCCACAATTTTGTGTTAGTTATGCTTTATGGTTTGATTTTTTAATGGAGATTAAATATCAAAATGCTTGGCAAAATATGATGAAAATAAGAGTTTTGAAAAAGAGGAAAGTTCTGTCCAAACCCAAAAATACCACAAGTCTTTCTTTCCATTGTACTTTGGGAGAGAAAACCCAAAGGAACAGGGCCTTAGAGCACTATTCCCTCATGCAGTTCGGTCCTGGAAACCATCTAAGAGCACTTTCCCAGAAGACTCTTTGTCAAGAGCCAGAGACTGAGCAAGCACAGATGTTTGCACACACAGGACTGTCAAGCCTCTATATCTTCCACCCATAACTGTATTACCGTGAGCTGGGCCTAGTTATAGATCAGTGAATTTATAACAGTCTTCTTTGTTTTAGTATGTTTGACAATGAAAAAAAAAACAATTTTGGTTACTTAAGGACCTTTTTGTTTCATTAAACAAACTTAATTATGTTTCATTGCTCACAACACAAATCCTTATATGGCTGGCAGAAAGATGAAGTTGAACTTCTGACATTGCTGAGGTGATCACATTATACTGTAAAGGGAAGGAGCTGAATGCCATTCATAGAAACCTGTTGAATCGTTAAAAATCACAAAGACTTAGTATCTTAGCTTTCTGTTGCTGTTGGAGAAAGGGTTTGTTTAGCTTACTCTTCAGTCTACCATGACAGAAAGTCAAGGCATCAAGAGGTTGAAACTGAGTAGCATTAACTGAAAAAAAAAGTTCAGGTAACATTTTCCTTGCAACTCCACTATTACATATTTGAATTGGTATCAGCAGCACCTCATCATCCAAGTTTAAAATCTCACGGTTAGCACCTCCTCAGTGGCCCCCACCAACATCTTCCACTCCAGTGAGTCTCACCCTCCCACCCCTGCAACGCTCTGCCAAGACACTAGTTACATTGAGCTCAGAGTACTGCAGAAGCAGCTTTCTAAAACTTTTGTCTTTTTTTTTTTCTGAAAGATCTATTTTATTCACAATCTTTTTAAGTTAAAATTTTATGAGCAACGTGGCCAGATGACCACATTCCTGCTGAGAAACCTTCCATGGCCCAGATCTCTCAGTTCAGTCCTTATGAATCAGGACCTAATAATTCCCATTCCGAATGTAATCATTTGGCTGCCTTTCGGCATGGTTCATGTAATTTTTCTCTGCCTACACTTTATTTCAACAGGGCTTCTATACCTGTGTCCTCCTCGTGGCAGCTTCTGAGTGCTAAGGTTCCAGGCATGAGCTGGAAGCTCCTGTGTACTTCTGTGCTTGTATAATTCCTCTGAGAAGTTTATTTCCCATAATAAGCATCTGTATACCACTCATGACAGCAATTTTATCTTGCACTAAACATACTGAGTATGACTTGCATCAAAATTCTAAACAGCTTATAGGAAGGATACATATTTCTTCCTTGAATCTCTTACAATGATACAGATGCACAATAAAGTCTATTTACTAAATAAATAGGTTTCAAAACTTTGCCAAGCCTAGAGTAACCAGTGTAAGCAGCAAACATGTAGGTGCCTTTTGTTGCTCCAGCCAGGGCACAACTATAACAGTACTCAAAAGCACCACTGCACAGGGCTCCCTTTGGAGCATACCTGGAGAAAAAAAGAGCAAAGTTCATTTCTGTAGATATTCTCAAGCCTGGTACTTACCTAGGGTGCCAGCGAAACTGTTTTATTAAGAAGAAGCCTGTAGCCTCACTCTGCATGACAGCAAATACAACAGCATGTTTATACACAGAATAGAGGAATCCCATCTTTCTAGTGTCACCTGCACCATTAACCCCACCCACATCCAACCTCCACTCACCACAGCATCATCATCATCTTTGTTTTACAGTACTGGGGACAGACTACAGGTGACAGACTGCTAGGCCTTTCTGTACAGAACTCTAGTAGCTTCCCTGAAATACAAAGCTGAATGTTCTGTTCTTTTAGTTGAAATTCTCCCAGAAAGTCAACTCTAATCTCATTTCTAACCTTCATATATTTCAACAATGACTACTCAATCTACTGAAGTTTCTTAAATGTGTCCTTAACCTCTCTGGACTTGATCCTCTATGAATTGTATTCTCGCTGTCAAATGTTTTCTATATCTTTGCCCACCAAATCTACTTGTGCTTAAGCCACCATCTGGTTCTGGTACCCATCCTGTATTTCTGAAAGTTTTGGGTGTGACTCACATCACAGGGTGATGCAATTATCTATTAAAAAAGTCTGTTTTAACTATATGACTGGAGGATGGGGCTCTGATATAACTTTGTATACCCATTGTTGCCTAGAAAACATCTTTAAACAGGACCAACTGGTTTAGATCTAGGACTAAAACAGCAAATGGCATCAACTACTATTGTAACTTTAACTATTAATCCTAGCAGTAGAGATATTCCTCAGTAGTAGCTTCTGTACACCCACATTAAAGAAGACCCATTCAGATATGAGATTCCACATGATGGAGTTTTTAATTTAGATAGACAGGATTTCATGGGGTGAATAAAATCCTGCGGAACCTCCCTATGACCCAGCTTCCTCTGACCTCAGGTATCTCTACAGTACTTTGAAGGTAATTTCAGAAATACATTCTTCAAGGACATAGCATTCACTAAGAATGAGGCTGGTGCAATAATGAAGACAACTGGGGTTGTTTTTAAAATAAGTATTAGCCTACAATTGTGTTTATACCCCCCCCCCCTTTTTTGTCTATCTCTCCCTCCCTCCTATTTCTTTCCTAAAAGTCTTAGAAATAGAGTTGTAAAATGTAGTCTTCACTTGAAGAAAGTGAGATTAACATTCCTTCAAAGTATTTCTGTTTACAGATAACATCAGTTGGACCCATATTTGCATGACTAAGGCTACCTTTAACAGGAACTACAGGAAATTTGAAACTCTAAATATTTATAACTACTAAAACATCAGTTGGGCTGGGTATTACCTCTGAAACCATCATTACTCATAAAGTTTATGCCACAATATACAAGAAATATTTTCTATTGCCTTTCTCCAAAATTCCCATGATACACTGGAAAAAGCTTTACCTAGAAACAGTTCATGTTTCTTTCTTATAGAAACAGAAGTAAAATATGGTTTCAGGAAAAACGTTGCTGTTTACCTCCCTGTTGCCTCTGGCAGAGATGTCAGGCTTTAGGAGGGTTTCTACATCTGGGATGGTGTTTTACTGTGCAGTGTGTGCAGTCTGGCTGCAGCCTTCAGCTTTCTTTGTGTGTACTCCGACTGCTTCACTCTGCTATCCTCAGACACATTGGGGCAGTTGATGCTGGTTTGCTAATGCACTTCTCTTTACCCTGCAACCAAAATGGCTAAGTGACGGCAGTACAGTGCCCACAGAATGCCAGGCAGCAGCCCTAAGCAGTCTCGGAAGGCAGCTTTTTAAATTTACCAGCACAAAGTTCATTTGCTTAAGATTAAGAGTTCCTCACTCTCAAATGAGTATCTCAATTATTTTACATAGGTAAAAAAGATGAGATTAAAATGCAATTTTATAAATTTATTATCCCTAAAATACAGATGAGGAAAATTCTCCATATGGAGACACAAGGCTTATGTTAGATAGTCTCTTATTTTAATGGCTTGTAAAACCAAGCAGAAAGCAGACAGGGTGGGTTCCAGCACTGAGGAGGTAGAGGCAGTTTTAGTTCTGGGCCAGCTTGGTGCTACACAGCAAGTTAGAGGCTAGTATGGGAGACTCCAGAGACCTTGTCTTGCAAACAGAACAGAAGCAGAGAGAGGGTGGAACAAGAAATGGAGAAACAACATTTCAAAAATACCTTTCTTGCCGGGCGGTGGTGGCGCACGCCTTTAATCCCAGCACTTGGGAGGCAGAGGCAGGCGGATCACTGTGAGTTCGAGGCCAGCCTGGTCTACAAAGTGAGTCCAGGACAGCCAAGGATACACAGAGAAACCCTGTCTCGAAAAACCCCCCCAAAAAAATACCTTTCTTTAGAGAAGGAAAATTATTACAGAGTATTCTTTTTTTTCTCTGCTTTGTGGTAAGGGGAAATTGGAATTATTTTAAAGGTACACTAATTAAACATGTAGTCTCATCTCAAAATGATTTGTAGAGTGATACTAGAGCTACATTAATTTTAAAGTTTTCACTCGAGGAGAATTGAGTCAACATACCATAAGAAAGGTACTGGAAGGATTTCAATAATTTTAAGTTTTGTTTATTATTTAAGATTTATTTATTTTATGCATACAAGTGTTTTGCTTGTATTATGTATGTATACTACATGCATTCCTGGTATCCGAGGAGGTCAGAAATGGTACAAGACCTTAGCCCATGGCTTTAAGTTTTAAATCATCACTATTGGGGTGCTGAGATGGTTCAGTGAATAAAAGTGGTGCTGCCAAGCAAATGACGCAAGTTCGATTCCCAGGACCCATACGGTAGAAGAAAACCAGCTCTACAAGTTGTCCTCTGACTTCCACATACACAATGTGGCATGTATCCTTCCATAAATAAATACATAAAAATGTAACAAACAGTTAAAACAAAAGCCATCACCATTTTAATAGCTTTAAGAAAAATTTAATGTCTAACGGGTTAAATGTTACCAATTAAATCATAAAAAGAAAGAAATTTTTCTAGTATTCCTTTTTTTGTCAAAGTATATTATTACATTTTAACACTGACAATAGTCTTCCTTGATTTTGGTGGCTGCATTTGTTTAAAGAAGTCCACAGGCAGAATGGATCTGCTGGTGACCATGCCATGTGTACATTAGGTACTGGGGGTAGCAGCAAGGATTTGAAGGAATGGGGATAGCTTCTGAGTGAATACATAACTTGAGAATCAGTAAGATCAATTTTAGTCATCAGTTTGTCTTAACTGGCTCACCTCAGCTCTGCATATGCTTAACAGTCTATGCAGAGACTAATAGGGACCTGGCAAACAGCATAACATTTAGCAGCTTGGGCTCGACTCTGTCAGCTGCCAATCATACGGTTCTTAGCCTCTGTAAGCTGAGTTTCTTCTTTAGCCAAAGGACTTAACATTACAGGAGCAGCACCACACTTGGGATGGTGCAAGATATAAATAGCAGATATTATTAAATTATATTAGCTTGCTGAGACGCACTTATTCATAGTGTCCCTTGTTCTAAAGTAAATACAATATGCATCCGAACTATACACTTAGAGCTTCCATAAATGTCTTAGGCCAACTGGGAAATCTCCAATAATGGATTCAGAAATTGGTTTTAGTTGGGGGGAGTGAGTGCATGTTAATAAGTCTTAAACCATATTGTAGATTTCTGATTATCTCATTACTTCTGACAGTGTCAGTAACTTTTACTTCCTGATTCTATCTCTTATTTTGCTGGTCTCCTTGATGGTTCAAAATGCCAAGCATGTTGATACACTAAGGTCTTTGACTCTTCTGCTGAGAATGTTCCCTCTAGGCTGGATTTGGTGATGCACACTTTTAATTGCAGCACTTGAGAAGCAGAGGCAGGAGGACCCCTGAGCTGGAGGCCAGCTTAGTCTACAGAACGAGTTCCACTATCAAAACAAAAAAGTGTTCTTGTTTCTTCACATCTATGAAGTCTATCAAAACTCTAACAGGCCCTATTTACTTACAACAGCACTAATTGCTATGTAAAAACACTTTCTATCATCGTTCCAATTAAATTCCAATTGCCACAAGTGCAAGGAATTTGTCATTTTGTTTAAAAATAGCTCTCTCACATGTGATAAGCTGATTGGCACACAAGACAATAAAATAATTACTGAATGAAGGACTGTTACATGAGGAAATGTGTTTTGTCTGAAATTCTCATTGTCCTGGAGTCTTCTGAGTACTGGCTTGCTGGACTGCTAAAATGCAGAAGAGAGTTGGATCAACTTTAGAATGTAAAAGGGCTCATGCATTGCCAACTAGTGAGGAGGTAATGGGGCCATACACTCTACCACCCTGCTCTCTTCTCCTTCTAGACATATTTTATGACCACTTTCTAAATGCTAAGCCTGAAGCTGGACTACAAAAATTATTAGGACACTAGTCTCTGACTTGTCTTACCCTGAGATTATGTTCTCGTTGATGTTTTCTGTTTGTTTCTTTCATTTGCTTACAGTCATTCCTGTTCATTTGTCTTCAGTATAAAGTATTTTGATGTTTTATATTCCTAGTAAATAACTGTATTTTATATCTTCTTCTAAAAACTATGCACAGTACTACAGAGAATTATATTTTACTAGCTGCTGTTAATGTTGATGACATCTAAACATTAAATCTTACAGACTAACACAATTCTAAGCACTATGTTTGTGAATCTCTCCATCACTGTGCAGACTCCCTCTGGACTTTAATGATTTGTAAGTATGATATGATATGAAGAGTTAGGAGCAAATATTAGCTGTTTTATAATGTGAAGAAATAGTCCACAAGACAGATTATTTTTAAAAACCCCTTTTCTAGCTTGAGAGGCAATAGGTAGTTGAGACACCTCAACCAAAGGACATCTTAGAACAGCACTCCATTATTCATGGTATTCATGATATTTATTGATACCCAGTGATTCTGGGAACAGAGTTTAGCTTGTATTTTCTTTTGCAAGCACTATGAAATGAAGGTGTCAACATTTGGTATTTGGAAGTAGAAAAGGAATATGTGATAAAATAAGAGGGCACAAAAAGGAAATAGAAAGGCTGTGAGGATAAATGATTCAACTTTCAAAATACCTTAGAGATAGACATGGAGGTGCACACCTATAAGTCCAGCACTTGGGAGGCTCAGAGGGAGGAGGATAAATGAGTTTGGGACCAGCCTTGGCTATATGACAAGACCCTGTTCTATAAAAACGATGCAAAATTTCTGTTTTAAAGCAAATCTTCAAAAAGGGATTTAAAAATAATTCATAAGGGGAAGAGAGATGGCGTAGCAGTTGCGCATCCATACTGCTCTCACAGAAGATCTAAATTTGGTTCCCAGAATCTACACTGGACAGCTCGGAACTGCTTTTAACTCCACCTCCTGGAGATCCAGTGTCTCTGGTATCTGTGTGTATCTGCGCTCATCAGATAAACATCACCTTCTGACCTACCACATATATTTCAAAATAATAATAAATCTTAAAAAAAAGCAAAAACAAAACAAAACAAAACAAAACAACAACAACAAAAAACACTAGAAGTGCCTCCTGGCCAGATTAAGTATACTATAAAAAAGAGTAATCCACAAGGTGAGTCCTTTACGACGGTCAGGAAAGATGGATGATCTCATGTTCCTGTCCTCATTGCTTTGGACCAACCCCTCTTAAGTGGCTCAGAGCAATACCGGTTCTTTTCTTTTAATGTACAATAGTAGATAGTACAACATCTCAGGTCAGCTCGCTACGTCTAGTTACAACTTCACTCCAAGCAAGTCCCTTGAGATCAGAGACACTCCCACACAGGAAGCCCATCCTGCTCATCAGAGGGCAGGGTTTAGGCTCCCTCCTGTTTTCTAACTCTGTGCATATCATGCAGAAAATAATGGGGTATGACAATGAAAACAACCAGAGAGAGCTGGGAAAACCTGGACTGAGTTCGTGTTTTCAATTTCAAGTGATTAAATTATTTGAATGAAACTATCTGAGATGTGGTATTCACACAGCACTCTAGTTATTTTAAAATGGTGGCGTATATACTCTGTTTTTAATAACAATAGTTTTTAAAATTAAGTGTTGTAATGCAACAATTTTTATTTATTTTTTCTGTGTATGTGTGTGTGTGTGTAGTGTGGTGTGTATATGTGTGTGTGTGTGTAGCGTGGTGTGTATTTGCGTGTGTGTGCACGCGCCTATGTGCATCTGTGGAGGTCAGAGGTTGATGTGGGGTCTAGCTTATTTTTGGGAGAGGGTCTTTGGTGAACCTGGAGTTCACTGGCCAGGAAACTTCAGGGACTTTCCTGTCTCTACAGTCCCAGTACTGAGATTACAGACCATGCCTCCACTCGGCTTTTTATCTGCTGTCTAGAGACCCACACTCAGATGCTCAGGCTTGGGTAACAAGCACTTCACTAAGCCACATTCCCAGTCTGTTTGATGGTTTAAGAGGCAAAATACAAAATGGTATGTTAAAAATGGTAAAAGGATTTCAAACTCTGAAGCAACCCATCTGGACGAGGGGTCCCTGCTAGTCAACTAGAATTTATTACTCGTTTGAGAATCTACACACCCATTCCCCTAAGGAGTGCTCCATAACCCAGAGTCTTAAAAACCAGGCACATGTTTTTACTTTCTCTAAACTCAGGAGTCCTACCTACCACTTCTAGGTATCACCCAAACTATTCCTCACCAAACCACAAGGACATAGCCTCATCTATGTTCATAGCAGCCTTATTTGTAACAGCTGGAAACTGGAAACAACCCAGATGTCCCTCAACTGACAAATGGATTAAAAAAAATTGTGGTACATTTCCACAATGGAATACTACTCAGGTATCAGAAACAAGGAAATCATGCAATTCGCAGCCAATGCATGGAACTAGAAAAGCTCATCCTGAGTGAGCTAACCCAGACTCAGAAGGATGTTCATGGCATCTACTCATTTATAACTGGATTTTAGTCATATAGTACAGGATAAGGATAACTGTCCTACAACCAACACACCAAAAAGATCAGGAAAATAGACTTTGTTACCTATCAATGGGACAATTTGCCCTAAGGGTGTTACCATGTTCCTCAGTGCAAGAGGAAGCTCTTAGCCCTCTTATGACTGTTGAACTGAGAGGGGCTGATTTGTAGGGACACTCCACATAGGAAGAGTGGGATGAGTGAGAGAGGAAGGAGAGGGTGGGAGTGTGGGAACTGGGAGGGGTGGAAAGGGCACTATGATGGAGATGTAACTTGATTTAATAAATAAAAATTATAAAAAAGAAGACTGGGTTATGGGCTGTGTATGGTACCTTTCCTTATAGCACTCAGGAGGCAGAAGCAAGTGGATCTCTGTGAGTCAAGGCCAGCCTGGTCTACACTGGGAGATCCTGGCTAGTCAGAGCCTGTTTCAAAAAGCAAAACAAAGCAACATAAAACAAAAAGTAAAAAATGAGTTATCTTTGAAATTGTGGGCTTTCAAACTGTACTGTAAGTAACCTAAGATTTTTTACACTGTTTTTGCAATTCTAGTAAAGCATGGTTTGAATTTCATTTAAAGAACTGCGACTTAAATATGTACATGAAAATACAGAAATTTTTGGATGAAAGACTCAGTCAGTTAGCCCTAATTTATTGCTTTTATACTTAAAACATGCTATAAATGTGAAAATTTCAAGTTAAAAGTCTTCATTTATATTTCATGCACTTAAAATAAACAAACAAACAAACAAACAAATAAATAAATAAATAAATAAATATAGTGAACCATCAGCCTTTGTCAAAACTACACCATCAGTGTGATTTTTTTTTTTTTTTTTTTGGTTTTTCGAGACAGGGTTTCTCTGTGTAAATGCTCTGGCTGTCCTGGACTCACTTTGTAGACCAGGCTGGCCTCAAACTCAGTGATCCATCTGCCTCTGCCTCCCAAGTGCTGGGATTAAAGGCGTGCGTCACCACGCCTGGCTCAGTGTGATTTTTTAAAAGATTTAAAAAAAAATTTTATGTATGTGAGTGATCTATCTGCATGTACACCTGCAGGCCAGAAGAGGGCATCAGATCACATTGTAGATGGTTGTGAGTCACCAAGTGGTTGCTGGGAATTTCAGGACCTCTGGAAGAGCGCCCAGTGCTCTTAACTTTTGAGCCATCTCTCCAGCCATATACTTTTTCATAACAGAAGAATTCTTCCTTGAACATAATTCTTTTTTTTTTAATTATATGAGAGTTGGAGAGATGGCTCAGTAGTTAGGAGCACTGGCTGCTCTTCCAGTAGACCAGTCCTCAGAACCTGCATGGCAGTTCATGGTGCCATAACTCCAGTTCCACTTACAGACATTTGGGTAAAACGCTTATACACAAAAAATGAAAACAAATATTTAAAAGAAGTATGAGGGCACTACAAGAAAACCCACCTAGCCAATTAACTGGGACACAAGGGGTCTTACAGAGACTCGACCACCAACTAAAGAACTTGCATGGACTGGTCTTAGGCCCACTACACAAATGAAGCTGATGGGCTGCTTGGTCCTCAAGTGGATACCCCAACAAATGTAACAGGCTCTATCTAGGACTTTGACGATGTTGCTTCCCTCTGGAGCTCATTTTCCTACAGAATTGTCTTGTCTTGTCTCAACGGAAGAGGAAACACTTTGTCCTATGGGATTTAATGTTCCAGAGTGGGTTGGTATTGGGTGTGGGGGGGATTATGGGGGAAGTGGGTGGCAGGGTGGGGTGGGAAGGAGGGGAGGGAGGGGGATGGTAATTGGAATGAAAAATAAACAAATTTTTAAAAAAAAGTATGAGAGTTCTAGACATAGATCAGTGGTAGAAAGCTTCCTAGGACAGTGCCTGGCTTTGGTCTCAGCACTTCTTCTTTAAAAGAAGGAGTCAGATGACCTTTAGAACCACAGTAAATATCAGAGAAACATGTCACACACACCGTAATGTTTGGCCAGTGTTTGAAAAACATTTGTATAACTTTGGTCTGGTTCTTTTTTTTTTTTTTTTTTGGTTTTTCGAGACAGGGTTTCTCTGTGTAACAGCCCTGGCTGTCCTGGACTTGCTTTGTAGACCAGACTGGCCTCGAACTCACAGAGATCCACCTGCCTCTGCCTCCCAAGTGCTGGGATTAAAGGCGTGCGCCACCACCGCCCGGCTTCTTAATGGGCAAGGCCACTTTTGTATGCAGTTTTAGAGTTACTTAGTTACTCAAGTTCAGAGGCATGCTAGAAATGTCCACTGCTCTCACCACACACTGTAAATGGAAAGGAAGACACAGGGGAAGAGCAATGCCACCTTTCAAACCACAAGGCAAGGATACTCTTCACTGTTCCGGATGTCAACCACCAGGAGCTTTGGTTTACTGGACTTGGTTTTCTTGGTGGGAGTTTTGAAGTGGCCCGTCACTGTGAGCTCGCACAAATCGATTAGGTCCTCTGCTGAAATCCGGGGTGATACTTCTGATTTTAGGTCATTTAAAGGGATGGATTCTCTTGACTGAAAAAAAAAGGTACAAGGAACAAAGCTATTGATAATTTTATAGAGACAAACTATAGGCAGTTTCTACCTTCAGTATAGCCTGAGGAGAAGATGACTCTAGCTCATTTTGGTACTCCATAGCATAGCTGTGCTTTTTACTAAGCAGCCCTCAGAGCATCAAAGTAGGACCCTGGTCTCTTCTTGGCACCTGTTATATGGTACGTGGTAACTGAGACCAACGATATTAGCAGTCATTCTCTGTGTTATTAAGCAGAGAGAAGTATTACCACTCCACACCTCCACAATAACCAATGCAATAAACTCAAACCAACAAAAATTAATTGAGCATCACTATTGATTTTGAAAACTTGTATAACTTAAGAATTTAAGAGCTTTCAAGGGCTGGGGATGTAGCTCAGTGGGAAAATGTTTGCCCTGGCCCTAGTCCTAGTAAAACAGCAATCAACCACAAAACCGCAAGAGCTTTCAAAATTTACTTGTTTGATAGTTCGGAGATTCAAGGAGAAATAATTTATATGCTTAATCATTATCAAAATTGATCCTAGTTATCTCATTTTCTCAGTTTCATTCTGTAATCCTACTAGGACTCTGTAGTCTAGTATTTCTAGGAAAAGAAATAAGCCATACAAATAATTCACCAGGCAAATTAATGGTGAAAAAAAGAAGAGTTCATTTGGAATTTGATGTCAGCTTTTATCTCTGAGGTTTCTCTGTGTCCTAAAGTCTTTAGTGATAAAATACTTGTTTATTTACCTCACTAGCTTTTGAACAGAAATGGACATGGCTAAGCTTTATGGGTTTAATTTTTTAATATTAAGAATTAAAGCTACTTAAACATTTTGAAATTAAAAGATTAAAGAGCTTTAAAATCAGCAGACACACATCAGAGCCTCCCTGTCCTTTTTCGTTAGACTGCAGTCTTTGCAGGTGTTTCTTGTGGTCTCCATATGAAGCTATGTACATCTTTGGAAATGAAATAAAAAGCTTTTGATTGGCCCAGTTCTGCCTGCAGTCACTTAGTGATGAATGTGGCATTTGAATGGAAGCTTTGGAAACTTCATTGGAATGAACGATGTTCCCTGGCTGATGAGGAAGAACATTTTATAGAAGTGTTCTCTTTGAAGAAAGACTGCCCTGAGGGCTGTTCCAACCAAATGTGTACATGAGGGGTTTTTAGGAAAGAGTATTGCTACATAGCTTTTTAAAAAAAACTCTTTGTAATGATTTCACATCATGCACCCCAATCCTATTCATCTCTCTGCCCCTCCGTTTTTGCCTACTGCCCTTGCAACCTCCCATAAAACAAAACAAAACAAAAAAATCTCGTTGTGGGAGCTGTCTTGGACTCATAGTCCCTGCTCTGTGACACACCACTACAGGGGTCTCATAATGCAGTAGGAGCTCTTTCAAATGAGTCTGTATACTTGGTTTTTCAATCTCATAAACTACCAGAAAGTTGAGATATAGTAGTTACTAAGGATCATTGGGTGAATTAATAAAAAAATAAAGGAAGAAAGGAAGACATATGAAATAACACATAAGAAAATAAAACATAGGAAAATATGATGAAAACATCTTGGCCTTAAAGTTTTAAGCACGAGACTGGGGAAAAGACAGCAAATAAGGAAAAGGTAAATTCAGATTTAGACATGTGAAATTGGGCTTCACAGAGTACACCATACGAAAAATATTAAGAATATAGCTAGAGATAGAAACAGAAATTTGTGAGAGATAGAATTCCACAGCTGGAATATCATATTAGGTATCATCATAGAGCTATACCTAAATTCAGAAGAAAAAATAAACTAATTAAAAAACAAAGAACACTTGGCAAAAACATTGGTTATGGCATGTAGTTATATAGTTCTGAAATTTTGACAACCTAAAATTTGTAGTTGAAATGTTTTTTAGAAAAATTTCAATCAGTTTTTATTTTTCTTCATGTCATTACTGAGTTAGAAATGTTCAGTATTTCAAGTACATGTATGAAAGACAGCCTTTTTCAAATTGTACAGACATAATCTGTCATGTTCAAGTTTTAAGAGAAAAGTCATTTTAAAAACACCACTCGGGCTGGAGAGATGGCTCAGCGGTTAAGAGCACTGGCTGCTCTTCCAGAGGTCATGAGTTCAATTCCCAGCAACCACATGGTGGCTCACAACCATCCATAATGAAATCTGGTGCCCTCTTCTGGCCTGCAGATATACCTGCAGACAGAACACTGTATACATAATAAATAAATCTTAAAAAAAAAAGATCATGAAATTATTTAAAAAAAAAAAAACACCACTCTGTGACTTGAAGTACCAGAGTGGGTGGGTGGGTGGTACCCATGGGGAGCCTCCCCTTCTCTGAGAAGAAGAAGCATCACTCTAAAAAGCCCCACCATCTACAACATTATTTTTCCATATATTTAAAACAATATATTGGTCTAGTAAGACTTTTTTAAGTTTATCTTTCTTATTTTTAGGGGAATAGAAGTTACTAAGATTCAGAAACAGCATCTGTAACAGAGTTTGAAATAGCTGTTATGCTCTGGTGGCTGCATAATGCATTTTTCACACTGGAGAGGTTTTGTTCCCCTAAATAGAAGAGAGATAATGTATGTGAATGTGAAATACAGAGAGGAGAGATAGAATTTTTTCAGTGATTGAGGATTTTATGCTAAAAATTTCACAGATGTGCTCTATAAAACCTGAGTGAGAGCTAAATTTCTTCAAAGACAGTAATTTTCCCTTTGATTTACAGTATCAGCTGTAAATATTCAACAAAGATATTTCATCCTTTGGGCCTCAGTTTTATCATGAATAATCAAAGAAAAAAGGCTAAGTGACACTATTATTTATTTTAACTCTAATGTTCTGTGACTTCATTTCTGATAAGCAGCAATATGCTCCTAATCCTGCTTCCTGCCTTGGACAAAAGTGAGAAACTTGTTTAGTACTCTGTTGTGTGACATTTTGCTAAAATAGACTCAGTGGTGATTATTGCAGGCCTACTCATAAGCAGGATATATGCATACAAACAGACTTGTGAAAACTTAGTGTCCAAAACTAAGTATGGGTCATACTCCACACAGTTAAAGCTGTTTTCTGTGAGGATGGATGGGATGGAAGTGACAGTATTACTTTCGTGTCAGAGATGGGCAAGGTGACAGTGTGGGTGTTGCTTCTACTTGCTTCCTTGTGTAGAAGTTTCTGGAAATTATTTTCAAATAAAACCAGAACCTGTTACATTTCTCACGGAAATGAAAAGGTGAAAGGGTAGCTCTAGTCAAGCCCTGCAGGCAGAACTTGTGACTTCTGGAAGGTGCTACTTGCTGCCCTCTACACAGCATGGGCGTGGCCAGTTTCCTATGGCAGCCTTATACAGATCTTCACAGCAAAGAGCCAGAAGGTCACTTTCGGTCCAAGTACTTGAGTCAAATCTACAATTTCATCTCAAATTTTAACCCCTAAGGTGCAGTCATTACTTAAGTTGGGCTCTTGGCCTCATTAGCCTCCTCTCTCACTCTTCTATTGTATGTTGAAATGCTTAGCAACGACATATTTGTTAAGCAGATCCTTGTTACCCAGAATAGTTCTCATCATTATGTAACCAAAGGGTATCAAATAAATGGCCCAAATAGTCTCTGACTAGAAGCTTTGGTACATGCTTGAGAAGAAAGTCTGTAGTTCTACCTATTTGTTCTTATGAACACAACAAGAACAGAGAGTGAGATCAATAAAGTGGTTGATTTTTATTGTTACGATTAATTTCTAATGAAATATTTGCTGGTTAGTTTTTTTTGTCATCTGTACAGAGGACAATCCAATTGAGAAAGTGCTTCTATCGGGTTTGTCTCTAGGCAAGTCTGTGGGCATGTCCTTGACTAATGATGTACGAGGCTCATCCATTGCGGTGGTGTTACCTCTGGGTTGGTGGTCCTCAGCTGTATAAGAAAGCAGTCTGAGTAAGCCATGGAGAGGAAGCCACTAAGCAGCGGACCTTCATGGCTCCACTTTAGCTCCTGCCTCCAGTTCTTGTGCTGAGTTCCTTTGATGATGGATGGTCACGGTGTTTATCACAGAAATGGAGGGTGAGGTAGGACACAGTGTTTACTTCCTCTAATGTCTACCAACAATTTCTATCTTCATGTAAGCCAGACATCTCAAGTGAAAAGACTCAAAAGTTTCAGCAGAGAACACAGAAAGCAAACAAAGGAAGGATATTCAGCTGTTTTTAATACCTAACTGCTTATCTGAATGCACTCTAAACCAAGGCAGACAATTCTCATGATGACATTGGGTACAGAAGCATCAAAGTACATAATGTTTTAGCTGTATTTCTAACTTCTTTCAAATACATGAAGGCATTTTGATTTTAATGAGATCAGCAAGGCTACACATGCCACAGCCAGCCCTAGTACCAGAACATGAAGGCATACCTCGAGTTTGTAACATAACAAGGCATATTATGGAATGTGAGCTGAAAAATCTGAAGGCTTTCTTTTAATAAAGTTAAATTAGCCCTTATGTTTTATATTTTCTCACTGAAGATAAAAGACTGTCAGAGGTAAACTAATTTTACAATTCGTTTAATCTCTGAATCACAAATTGAAAATAAACAAAAACAAAAAAGAGTTGGCTGTGGGAGGCATGCTGTTTGCAAGTTCTTCCCCAGCCTAACTCTGGGTTTTTTTCCACCCAACAGCAATAGGACACACATTTCCCCCCCCTTATCAACAAATGGAACAATCTTTAGGAGAGATCATGTTAGTCCACTAACCCTCTACTAACTAGAAGGTTAGTAGAATATATCTCTGGGTGTGTTTGTAGGGAATTTCCATTGAATATTTGCTTATGAGGGTACTAACCCCGTGAAGACATTGGTTGACAGATTCATAATATGATGGTATTATTGGGATGTGGTGAATTCAGGAGGTTGGGCCCAGTTAGAGGAAGTAGATCACTGTGTAGTCTTTGAAGATAATATGTTGCCCTGGCCTTTTCCTATATACTCCTTTCTTTTCTTTTAGCCAGCCATAAATAAACAGTTCTACTAGTATATACTACCACTGTCAAGATATTCTGCCTAAATATATAGATCAAGAAACTATAAACTGAATCCTCTAAAACCATGAGCCAAATAAATACTTCTACTTTTAAGATGTTCTGTTTGGCATTTTTGTCACAGAATGTAAAAAACCAAAAAAAAAAACCAAACAAAACAAAAAACCTCAAAAAACAAAAAACAACCCCTCCAGTACATTAAGTCTCAATAATTTTTTTCAAACATAGGCTTAAAACAAAAATAAAAACAAAACTAAGGTTTCTCTTTGTACCTCTAGCTGTCCTGGAACTTGCTGTGTAGAGCAGGTTGGTTTCCAACTCACAGAGAAACACCTGCTTCTGTCTCCTGAGTACTGGGATTAAAGACATGTGTCACCACTGCCTGGCTAAGTCTCAATAAATTTTTAAATTTACAAATTGAAATTATATCATGTTCTTATCACATTATAAGGGAAGAGAAGTACAAATTGGCCATAGTAGAAAGTACACATGTGGATGGAAATTCAGTAACAGACTTATAAAAGACCAAGGGCTAACTGGAGAAATTAAAAAAGAAATACAAAGTGCTATAAGCAACTGAAAATAATCCCAACATACAAAAATCTATGAAGTCTGGCCTAAGCGGCACTTACAGAGGAGCATGCAGAAACACACAGACACACACACAAAAAAAAAAAATAGAGCTCTATCACATGACTCAGCAGTGCACTTAAGAATCTTGGGAAGTGAGAACAAAGAACATCCAAAGTAGAGGAAGGACTGACAACCAGAACAGCAAATTTAAAAGTGAAGGCAGTCAAAGTAGTGTGTTGCTGACTGAAGACAGGTCTTGCTTGTGCAGTCCAGGTGACCTAAATCTTCCTGTTTGTCTCCAAAGTGGGGAGATGGCAGATATGTGCCACCATGCTGAGTGACAGCCACCATGCTGAGTGAAAGAACTGTGGATTTTATAAAGGTAAATGAGACTGACTAAACATTCTGCTAGATTAACAAGAAAGAGCAACAAAATTCAAAATCAGAGGTGAAAGAAACAAGTTTTCTCACCACAGAAATGCAGAGCCATGAGAAGCCCCTATTAGAGATTATTACTAAAAATGTGGGAAACTTAGAAGAAATGGCTAAATTTCTGACTATATACTATCAAATGAAAAGGGAAAGTAAGTGGAAATACAAATATACAAATATTGAGCAACAACCCTGAAATAATAATTAAAATATCCCATCTGAAAAAGCCTCAAGAACATGATCACTTTGTTGCTGAATTACACAAAATATTTAAATGATTTATTCCAACTCCTCTCAAACTTCTTCTCTAATTAAAAAGGGAAGAACTCTTGTTCTGGAGCCAATATTACCTTAGGATCAGAACCACACAAAGGCCCCACATAAAGGAAAACTAAAAACATATACCCTGATAACTATAAATGCACATGTTCTCCCCAAAATAGTAGCAAACAAAATTCACCATCACATTTATTGGGAAATTCTGTTGCTAAGGTCAAAGTCTGGCATCACCAGAAAGCCCCTGAGCTTTGTGCAAAATGGTGGATTCCCTTTGTCAACAGGTTCCCCCATGTCCACCTGATCTGGGGAAACCCCAGATCCCCTATCTGAGGAATGTCACATAGCCCTCAGGGAGATTACAGGTTCAACCCTTTCTCCCTATAAGAAACCCAGTTCAGTAAGCACCTAGGATTCCTAGAAAAGCTTCCCCATGATAATGAGATATCTTAAGTACCTTAAGCTTTCAGCCAATGAATGACATTTGCCCATGCCTCTAACCATATCTTGAGTTGTTCCTCCACCCCTACTGCCCATAAGATAATTAGGTACTGTGTTTTCCTTCTTATGATAGGACCATACTGCTCCATGTAAATGAAGTATCCTTGGTACTCCTAGCCTCAGGGAATCAAATGTATTCATCCCCCAAACCCCTCCCACTGCCCAAGGATTATAATGTCCCTATTCAGGAAATAAAGTCTCTCTCTTCATTCCTCCACTATGATTGTCTGAGACTCTCTGTTTATTTTGGACTTGGGAAGGAAAGCCCAAATTATTCTCCCACGAAGAAAAATTCATCACTGGATTTGCCTGCCTAAACCAAGCTCCTGCTCCTGGCAGCCAGAACTCACTTCAGGGTGTCAGAGGCACAAGCTCCCACCACCTACACCTCGTCAAGGCAGCCATCCTAGTTGCTTCTGAAGCTCACTGAGGTGCTCAGACGAGAGCTTCTGCTGTCTTCTGCTGTGCCTGGGCCTATGGTTGTAGTGCTCACCTGCAGCAGCCACATGTAGTGGGTTACTGGCTGTCCTGGAAGCAGCCTCCAGATCCCCTGGGCCAAGCTGGGCTCCCCCACCAAGCTTCTGTCACTTGCCATGTGCAGCAGTGCCCATCTGCAGTGGCTGGTGGCTGGCTGTTCCCGAAGCAGCCACCAGATTTGCCTGAACCAAGTGGAACTCCCATGTTGCTTGGCTTGGTCGAGGAGCTCCAAGTTCCTTGAAGCTGCCTGGCCTGGAGCTGGCATCTTAGATAAAAGAGCTATGACCTTTCATTATACTGCAGAGAGAGTCTCTCTCTCCTACATGCTTATCATAAGAGGGGCTAACACTTTATGGTGGAGAAAATTCTTTCTCCCATCTCTCTGGGATATCCTGTGGTATGGATCCAGACCTGTTTTTCATCCTTTTCTGGCCAGAAACTGACATAGCCCAAACCTTCCAGTGGAGAAGGGTACACTTGTGGGTTGGTGCCTGACAAGGCTGCAGCTGCCTGGGAGAGTACTGGACAAGGACCAATCTCCCCAGAAGGCACAGAATGACACATATCAAAAAGACCCAACACCAGGATCAAGTGTGACTCATCACAGGCGAGGAGTAATGGTTCAAAATACACATAATTGACCAATGTGATACAATAACTCTCAGAATGGAGGATCATCTCAACAGATATAGAAAAGACCTTCAATAATATTTAATATTCTTTTAAAATAAAAACTGTCAGTGAGGCTTGGTCATGCACACCTTTAATACCAGCACTCATGAGGCAGAGGTAGGCAAATCTCAAAGTATAAGACCAGCCTGATCTACGAAGTGAGTTTTAGGTCAACTAAAGGTACATATTAAGACCTTATCTCAAAAACAAAATAAAAAAGCATAACACTGTCAAGAAATTAGGATGGAAAGGAATATATCTCAGAACAGTAAAGGTTACGGATGAATGAACCTACAGCTATTTCTGTACGATCCCAAAAGACAAAGATATTCATTTTCATTTTTCTTAAGATAGTCTTGTCTTTACAAGCTCACTTATGAAAAGAAAGAAATAACCCTTGGTTAAAAGTTATTTGAATTGATAAAAGAATATAGTGAAGTTGAAGACAGAAAATCATTTTTCAAAACAGTGATTTTACACTATATGAAGAATGCACTTTCTGAAAAAAGATATAGGGATGCCACTCCACTTGTGATAGCAACAAAAAAAGAAAAACACTTTCAAATAAGTCAAGAATCAAAAAAAATCTATAAAATGAAAATCAGAAAGCACCAATGAAAGGCACTGAAAAGTATAAAGAGAAAGACAGCCAATGTTCATAACATCCCATGTTTATGTATTAGAAGACTTACTATTGCTCAAATGACTTTGCTGCTTCATTATTAAATGCAATTCTAATCAAAATACTGACTTTCCCCACAGAAATAGAAACAACCCTAACATTAATGTGGAAGCAGGAAAGATCAAGATAAGCTATAAAAATCTAGGAGGTGGAAGAAAGAGGCATCACAATGCTTGACTTTAAAACATATTACAAAGTTATTATAACCAAACAGTATGATACTGTTATACTGTATACACATACAAATGGACAAAACAAAAAATTAAAATTAATTTACAATCAGATAGCCAAATAATTTTTAACAAAGGCACCAAGAATATCCAGTAGAGTGAAGATGAACTATTCCATGAATGCTCAGTCTCACAATGATTGGTGAAAAGCAAATCAAAAGCATGGGAAAGTGGTGGGACATGTCTATATTCTCAGCACTAGTGAGGTAGGCAGGTAGGTTGTGGGTTTAAGAATACCATGTGTGTATAAGAGTACACAGTGAAATTCTGTCTACCTCAAAAATGACAACACTAAGACATGACAACTACTATGATATAAATCCCAATCAGAAAGGATGTTATCAAAAATACAAAAATAGCACATGATCATACATACATGGAGAAGCCATTTGCGGTAACATGGATGGAACTAGCTTCACCAGGCTAAGTGAAGAAAGTCAGACAGAGAGTCAGATACCACATGTTGTCATTTCTGTAAACTGGGAGGTCAGGGTCATGAGGAATGGAATGGGACTGTGGTCACTGGAGACTTGGAAGGGCAATAGAGAAAATGAATCAAAAGAAGTTCTGTAAAAAGATACTAAAGCACAGCTGGGGAGGAAGAATTAGTTCTGGGTTCTCTATTACACAGAAGGGTAAGTATAGGTTCAAACAATCAATGACATATTTCAAAGTGACTAGAAGAGTATGAAATTCCAACATATGAAGAAGATTAGTGCTTGAAGGGATGGGAATTCTTATCATCCTGATTGAATTACTATACATTACATATACACATTTAATTACTAAAATGTACTGCATTAACACATTGTAAACACTGTCTCAATAAAGAGAAAACTCAATGAACTATTTCATATTCAAAAGTATACGAAACAGAACAGAAATTCTAGCTAATTAAAATGATCAGCTGTGATGTAATAGGTGAATTGCTACAGTACTTAGGTTAGATACAGTTCACTTTAAAGATCATCACATCCCTCAACTGGAGTAATACAGCTTAAAATGTAATAAGTAATCCAAGACAAGGAAATATTTACTAAAAGTTACAGGGAACCTCTTTTTGTGTGTGTGATGAGGTAAATCTTTAAGACACTATATTTTCTGTAAAATGTAAACATCCATTTTTATACACATATCCCATTAACTAAAATTTTTTGCCAAATTATGAGATGTTTAAATGTGTTCATATTTCACTTATTGAAATAAAATAGCTACTCTATTTTAAAAGCAATTAGCAATTAGCAATTAATAGTAATTAATTGGTTAAAATGCACAAGGCAGGACAGAAATCACATGGTGACCTTCATCAGCATATGCAGAAAAGGCATTTGACAAAACCAAACATACCTTTATGATGAAGGTCCTGAGAAACTAGGGACTAAGAGAACATATTCAACACAATAAAGGCCACTTACGACAAAACTGGGTTCTTAAAAAAAGCAGGCTAAGCAAGCTAAGGGGAGCAAGCCAGTAAGCAGCCCTCCTCCATGGCTTCTGTTTCAGCTCTTACCTGCAGGTTCCAGCCTTGAGTTCTTTTGACTGTGATATGGGACTGTAGGAAAAATTAAACCTTTCCTCCCACCACCTCTAAATAAAACAAAAGAAAACAACAGGCATAGTGCTGGCACAAAAGCAAATACATACAGCAGTGGACCAAGATGTAAGTTCACATTTTTAGTCTCCTAGTTTTTGACAAAAAAGCCACAATTATACACTGGAGAAAAGATAGGCCCTTCAATAAATTGTTCTGGGAAAACTGAACATGTACATGTAGATGCAACGTTAAAATCTGAAACACTGAAACTGCCATGAGCATCTCAAGATACAGGCACAGGCAGGCCACTGTGATGACTTAGTGGACAAAGGTGGCTGCTGCCATGCCTGGCTACTGATGAGACCTGGGACCCACATGCTGGAAAGTAACCAATTCCTGCAAGTTGTCCTCTGATCTGAACATATGCATTTGGCATGTGTGTATCCACACATATATTCACACAGACACAAATACATGCAATGAAAAAGTTTTAGAACTTTAAAATGCTACAATTAACTTAAAAGGAATGCTAAGAAACAAACACACTCTCTCTCTCTCTCACACACACATATTGTTTTAATTACATATCAAAATTTCCTATCTGTAATTTGTTTCAGTTGAGGCATCACATATGTAGCATAATTATGATATTAATAGCTTCTTGATATGGGAAGAGAAACTATAAAAGATGATGTAACTAAAAAATAACACAAATATGTATATGAATCTACTTTGCCATAAAGGGATATTTAGAATCAAAAAGAGTAATTTAGTTGGTTCAAGAAAATAAACATCTTTATATTAAACTATCCATTTGATAAATAAGAATGTTTAATAGTTAAGACTGTTAGTTCTACTTGACTGTCCCTTGCTAAGTGCTCCTTTTGTTTGATTCCTGCAGGACTTCTAAACCATAACTCTTCAGTTTCTTTCTCTCTCTCTCTTTTCTGTCTCTCATCTCTCTCTCTCTGTCTGTCTGTATCTCTCTTTTCTGTCTCTTGTCTCTGTCTGTCTGTCTGTCTGTCTGTCTGTCTGTCTGTCTCTCTCTCTCTCTCTCTCTCTCTCTCTCTCTCTCTCACACACACACACACACACATAAACTTAGGTAAACTTTATTTATTTGGGCTTGAAAGAGCAATAAACCCCTCCTAGCAGGAATTCTCTTCCAGAGGTGAGAGCTTCAAGTGAAGCTCCGATTTCACATCTTATTATGGACTCAGTCTGTGTTAGTATGTTGATAAAACAAGCTAAAAAAAAAATCAAAATTTAAATTTTATAAAAGTTTAAATGTGATTTTTGAGCTCATGTCACAGAACTTGTTTATTTACTTTGCATATCTTATAGGAAATTTGGAGGGGACCTGAATAAATAGGACACTTATGCCCTGAAATTTGAAAATTAGACTTCCTGGATCCTGTGTATAACTGTGTCTCTTGTTGTCACCCTGTCTGTAGAATTGTGCCAGAATCCATTTCTCTTTAAATGTCACAGAATGCCAATGATTCATGAAATGACATCCCTGAACTTTGAGGATGTGTAAGGAACGTTTCTGTGCAAGAGCCCAGATGTTCATTAGCTAGCTGGAGTCAGGCTGCTGTGCCCATCAGTCTCCACAAAGCAAATGTATTCTGTGGACTTGCTGGTAGAAAAACACTGCTCGAGGATCTGTGTCAAATCAATACTGAATTAAATCAGGCCGCACAGGCGAGCTGTCACCACTGTAGCCATCCCAGCAACTACATGTGGCTATGCTAATTATGCTCAGTGGGCTAGCGCTGCTGCCTGGGGACACACATGCCCCCGCCTCACATCAGCTCAGCTGCCAGTCTGGATCACCCTACTTTGGATACCTTACCCTGTATCACAGTCAATCGTTACTTTCACCAGAAAGAAAATAACTCATATTTTCTTTTGTTTTCATGAAGAACTCTGTCATAATTCTGCTTCTACCACCAACCCCCCCCAATCTCCATCAATGTAATGCCTTCTATGACCCTCCTGGTACGGCTTGCTCTGACCATGGGTGTAGCATCTATGCTCATTCCACTGCTGCTTTTGCAGGATGCGGCATCTCTATTCAGAAGATACTTGCAGAAAGTGGAATCAGGAGAGTGCTGCTTACAACAAATGACTTACAATGACAAGACTCAAGGGTTTCTACAACGTAGGGAGGAAACATTCTGATATGCCATTACCAATTCTGACTTCTCTAAGATTATTTCACAGAACAATAAAGGTATGTGTTTAAAAAATGGTGGCAAAACAGCAACTATAACTTCTAAGTTGGAGATGGCTGCAGGGAAACAATTAGATTTTTAAAATGAGATGTATAAGAAGATTCCCTGGGAAAAGCAGTGGTGAGCCTGTACCACTAATTTACAGTTCGTTGACCTGGAAAGTGAGGCTTATTCTTAAGTTACCTGGTTACAATATTTACTTAAACATATTAACAAAGGATTTGAGATAACTTTCAGTTCAACTTACAATTTAATACATGTCTTTATTTTTTATACTTTCCTGATATATTATTTCTATCTGCCAAAACAGTTTCTGGTGCACTGAATTAAATGATATCCCAAATCTGGAACTTATACTGGAAGAAAGGAAGTTTATATAAAATGATAAAAATCTTACTAACTGTAGACTTGAGGAGCTCTGTTTTAAATAACAACTAGGTTCAGAAGAACACAGCTATAAATGAGGCATGGCAACAGGCACTGCAGGTTGCTTCCCCTTTGTCTGCACTATATTCCACACCACCTGTCTTTATGTCCATGTATTTACCAAAGTACTTGGAAGATACAGTCCACATTAATGCAAAATGAATCAAGTACCTACCATGCACTCAATAAATATTTACTAAATGAATAAAAATTATCCAATGTTCCCCTTAACGATGAGAGGGAGAAAAGGAAAAGAATATTCCCCTCTTAGAACAAAACAAAACACTTTGGAAGATGGTGGACTAGGAGCCACATCATTAGCAGTAGATAGCAGTTTAGAATATAAAGGGAACAAGAGTTTTTTACCAGTCAATCAGCTAATTCTTCAGGCTCAACTTATCAACAAACCTCTTCTACAACTGGATGTATACTTTCTCTACCACTGGCCTTGCTTGCTGCATTTTATTCTAGGCAAACTGTACTAAAAAACTCATATCAAAAAATTTTAAAAAGTGGTACTAAAGGGGGTTTCAAAAAAGGGTTTCCCAGCAACTATGGCCAGGGCCCCCATCAGTGCCCCAAGATGAAAAGTAAGAACTAAACGCAAACATCAATCAGTGTGCTTTGGGCACCACACAGCCCAGGCATCATTCCCAACCCTGTGAGGTCTCAGCAACCACAATGGGTTGGAGTTTTCCTTGATTATCCATAGCCCACAGCCTATAGAACAGAGTAAAGAAAATCTTACATGCAAAGGGAGCTGGGAGCCCACAGGAGAGGAAGAGCTCCCTTTAAAAATATGGAGCACAGCCTCGACCAGGACTAGAGAGAAAAAGCAGTGGATTCACGAAGAACAAAATTTTCTTACCATGTCCATCCGATCTTCTCTCCCACTGCAGCTATTCTTCATCTGCCTGAGAGTCCATTATCTTCTACCTCCACCTAGCTGCCTCTCTCCATAGCTAAGTCTTATCTATACAGTACAGTAGGGTACAGAGGGAGGCTAACACTATCCCCTACTACTAGATCCCTTTTAAGTGATTCTCTCTCTCTTCTTCCTTTCTCTTTCTCATATCCATGCCTTTTACTGTGGTATTTCCCAAAGCTCAGAGGCTTACCTGGCTTATAGTATCTGGGCACATATCCTTATGTCTCTTTAAAAGTCTAATACTAGCCAAAGCTCCTACGTATCTACCCACTTTTTCTTCAGCCTCAATTATTCCCACTCCTATGAATGTCTCTCCTCTACTTCCCTCTAACTACCCAACACTTATCACTAGACTCATCATGATTACTTACCCTTTCTTTCCCTTTCCTTCCACTTCCCCTTATACCAATATGTTGGAAGACCCTGCTGTTAAGGCTGTAATCACTCCGGATAGCTCTCCAAGCTCAGCACAAAATGAAGGACTCTTTCTCAGCAGGGCTTCCTCTTCTCTGTCTGACCTTATCTGGAGGATGAAGGACTCTTTCTCAGCAGGGCTTCCTCTTCTCTGTCTGACCTTATCTGGAGGATGACCCTACACAGAGCTTCCTGCAAGTGTTTCATGATTCAGCATGTAAGTCATACTCAGCCCTTCCCACCATATAATAATTAGGTAGTGTTATGACCAATCAGACCTTCTCACTCATATAATAATTAGGTACTATGTTATGATCAATCAGACCTTCCTTCCCATAACCCCAAAAACCTTTATATACCTTACCCCTGGAACAGTAAAAATGAGCTGCCTTACTGAAGCTGACTCTCAGAAATCTTCCTACCATATTCATGGCTGTCTGAATCCTGTTGCCTGCTTCTGCTCCCCTTGCCCTTGTGGGCTGGTGGCCAATGACCCCTGGGGAAGGGGAGACCCACACTGATATAATAGCATAGACAGTATCAATGGGGTCCTTTACTTTCCAAACTAACTTGCACTTAGCAAATGTCTATTTTCCAGTTACCTGTTACTCTGTTTAGTCAGAGTGGACTAACTATGGGTTGTTGGGATGATCTATAATGTATTCTAAATGTTAATTAATTGCTCCCAGAGGCCTGTATGCTGTACAAGATACACCAAGTGATGCTGTTACTTTGTTTGCTAACCATTGTCTCTGATTGGCTTTAATAAAATGCTGAAGCCTATGATTGGGCAAAGAGAGAGGTAGGCAGGGCAAAGGTTCACGGGCTTTGGGAGTAGAGAAATTGATGGGAAGAAGCAGCCAGGAAGAGGAGGAAGGAGAAGATACACCATGGGTTAGAGAGGAAGAACCTAATTCTGTGTGGCCTGGAACATCAGCATAGCATGGAGAATAACAGCCCAAGGGCATGTATGTATATATTGGGGTTTTATTTGGGAAATAGGATTAAAAGCTAGCTTAGATGGGCTAAGATTGCACGATCCAGTCTAAGGCTTGTTAGGTATCCATGTATGTTTATTTCTAATGGTAGGTTAAAGATTAACTCTGTCAACCAATTAACTAAAATGTAAATACTGGTAATAATTTATTTCAATAATGGGTAGTGACTGCTACTGTGAAAGCACTCACCCCACAGGGGTAGACTGGAGACAGTCTGCAGACTGGAACATCAGTCTACTAGATGAAAATGCTATCAGAACTATACTACAAGACCATCTCTCCTGAACTCTATAAACACATCCACTCAACAAAAAGAGGCAAACTGAATTAAAAGAAAAAACAGCAACTAATCCTAAGTAATAATCTAATCCACATCCCAGAACAAAAACAAAACATGAAGAAAACTTGTCTCCTCCAAAAGCTGTCAACAACATGTTAATGACCATTGATCAAAATGACTTAGACAAAATTCCATATGAATTCAAAAGAATGATTATAATTATGATAAGAGAACTCCAAATTTTCCAACATATAATAAACAGCTGAATGAAATAAGTCATTCCACAATATGAACATATAATTTAATAAAGAGAAATATTGAAGAAAGCCCACACTAAGGTGATGATTAAAATTTAAAAAATACAATGAAGCAAATAAAATGTTCAGTGGAAATCCCCTCTAATAGAATGGATCATGTAGAAAATAGAATATAAGGCTATGAAGACAAAATAGAGAAAAGGATCATTCAGCCAGGGTCAATGATAAACTTTTAAAAATGATGAAATGTAAGAACCTTAGAACTCTATCAATTATAGGCATACAAGAAGAATTTCATGAAAAAAATTATAGGAAATATTTTTAGTAAAATCATCGAAGAAAATTCCCTAAATCTAAGGGGACAGAGCCCTTCCAGATACAAGAGGCATACAAGACACCAGACAGACTGAACCGGAAAAGAAACTCATTGCATCATATTATACTTAAAGCACTAAACAAACACAATAGAATATACTTGGAAAAGGAAGATCATGTCACAGACAAAGACAAGCCCATCAGAACAATAGACTTTTCAATCTAAATCATGAAAGCAAGGGCTTGGACTGAAGTATTTCAAACTCTGAAAGATGACAATTGCCAGTCTACTTTAATATACCCAGCAAAATTGTCATAATTGAGTGTGGAAAAAACTTTTTGTTTTTCAACTGCAAAAGCAGAGTATAGGAATTCATGACCATCAAGCTAACCCTGCAGAGGACACTGTGGGGAGTACTTCAGTAGAGAGGATGATAAACATATTCAGGAGACTACAGAATACAAGAGGAAAAAAAATCAATGAGGTTATGACATCCATTAAACAAAAGAAAACTAAAATGTTCCAGACACTAAAAATTAAAAAAACAAAGGGACAACACACACTTTAATACTAACTCTGAATATCAATAGTCTCAGTTTATCCACAAAAAAATGCAGACTAGTAGACCACATTAAAATCCTACTTTTGGCTTCCTCTGAGAAACACATCTTACTGCTGAAGATAAATACTATTTTAAGATGAATTGATGAAAACAGGTATTCCAAGTAAAGAAATGAGCAGACACTGTTATTCTAATATCTGAAAAAAATAATTCAAACTAATTATTATCAAAAGAGATAAAGATGGTCAGTTCATACTGATCAAGAAAATAATCACCAAGACCTTATAATCCTAAATATATGTAGGCATCATATATACATACTTACACACACACACACACACACACACACACACACACACACACACACTTATCAGATTTTATAAAACACGTATCAGTAGACATGCTAGATTTTTCTTGTTTTCATCAGCATTAAGAAAGCAGGATTTGCTGGGCATGGTAGTGAACACCTTTAACCCCAGCACTTGGGAGGCAGAGACAGGAAGATCCCTGAGTTCAAGGGCCAGCCTGGTCTATAAAGTGAGTTCCAGGAAATCCAGGGCTACATAGGGAAATCCAGGGCTACATAGAGAAACCCTGTCTTTCTTAAACAACAACAAAACAAAATAAAACCAGGAGAATTTTCCATTTTTACCTAATTTTTTCACCTTATTTCTAAGGGTTGAGGGGTGTTACTTTTGGCTTTATTGCTTTCCTGTTTAAACTGAATAATCATACAAAAATTTATAAATCAAGCATTGTGTAGAAAAAGAGCCTTGTAGGTACTTAAGTATATAGAGCTCAGGATTAATGTTAAAAGCACACACTTAGAATGTAAACATTTTTATATTACAATGGCAGTTTCTCTATGATAGGGCCTTTGGTAGCAATCACTGCACTTGAATCTCCAATACTCCCATTGAGTTACATTTTGTTTTAAATGAAACTTGGAACTGCTGAACAATCGCTATATATGCATGTTCTGACAATATTAACTTTCTTATATTTAGATAATGCCTTTTTTGCAGTATAATCTAAATATCGCATTCTATAATGAAAATAGCAATTTGTTTCTAAATAAAACTTCATGTGAAAAGGTTATTATCAGTATTCACACTATTTCTTAGAACACAATGAAATTTAGTTGTAGCCTAAAATGTATTCTCTTTGAAGGAGGATCCTGATCTGTGGATCAGTGGTGCACGTACTCACTCAGTGTGCAGATGCATTTGAAGTAAGTGACTACGAACACTAAGAAAGTAGCAAGAGAGAGAATGGATGGATAGCCATAAGATTCAAACACTTAGGACAGCAGCAAAGACAAAGAAGCAATATCCTATATAGGAGTAATCCTATAGTTTCTACTGCTCCTAGTTTCCAGAGCCTTGGGCAACTCTAGCCCAACCATTACCTTACAGCAGCAAACACTGCTTGTAAAGGAGGAAAAAACCCTTGGTCCAGTTGTCACTCCAACCGTGGATGTGACAACTTCACTCATCACCAATCAAGAAAAGATCCTTGACAAGCGCTGCTGCCAGCAGCGAGGAAGACCATGGTTTGCACTGCCACCTCATCTATACAGCTCCCAGGCCTATACTTTGTCTAACAATCCATGAAACTTATGACTAGGTTGATGGGGTGGTGTTATGCATTCTAAATGTTAATTGGTCCTGTGTAGAGAGCTGCGATGTGCCGTGCCCTAAAGATGGCGCTGGTCTCC